>CM024964.1:14677336-15190621 GCA_014282245.1 Rhododendron simsii | reverse complement strand
TTTTTTTTTTTTTTTCCTTTAGATAGATTTACCGTGCAGGGATGGTTGCTTGGGATTGTTATTTTGGACGTTGCTTCAAAAAAACAGCCCTGAAGGAAAGCCAATTGGAAGTTTGACCACATTTCGCATACTATGCATTATAGTTCTCGAGCTCAATTGAGACAATCTTAGGTGATGAAATTCATTTGTGATCATTGGCTTGAAAAGTAACTTAAAGCTTCTTTATGCGGTCATGGGTCCATGAGCCTTACATCTAACGAAAGAAATAAAGGAAGAGAAAAAAAAAAAATGGTAAAAGGTTAAGGGGCTTTGATTAGGAAATAGAGTGAAAAGCCATAAAAGCCACTGAAATGTTCAAGATGTAACTAAGCCACGTTGAGTCCACCGTCGAAAGAGGTAGCCACAAGGAGGCTGTTGAGACTATCAGACTACACATGCGAGTACTTTAAGATGCCATATGTTCCCCCTTAAAGGCCAACTGCCCAATACACAATCACGTCTTCCTCCATAAAAAAAATTGCTGCTCTCCACAAGAATTTGCAAACCTGAGCACATAGCCAAATTTGAGGTTATTAACTAGTGCATTGGACACTGCAGGTGACACATGACCCCCTTCCCTTGGGTTCACCGGCCAGTAGTTTGCTAGTTAGAGTAAAAGGGTTCGACTTGGAGCCTGCCTTGAGGGACCTTCATTTATCAGCCTTCGAGAGAGTATGCTACAGATTTCATCCTCCATCACGAAGTTGTATGTGAATGAACCTCAGTAGCTTTAAGCCTTTAACAATGTCATCTTAGGCATCTCCTCCCCTTTTGATTTGCTGCCAGAAGGTTCCGCCATCACAACATCCTCTTTAGAAGAAATTGGAATTTCACTCAATACATCTCTCAATTCTGGTGCTTGACTTCTTATTGCTCTAACACTCTCACATGACTTTCTCTACGAGTTGCTGATAATGCCTTCGCTGTTAAGCCTTCACATATTTTCTAAGAACATCCCACTGATGTGTTGAACCTGAAAACAAAGTATAAACTTTTTGCACATACGCAAAAAAAAATCTTGCTTTCGCACAAGATTTTACCATATCACATAGTGCAAGGTTTAAGTTGTGGAAGGGTTTCACATTTCCTCTTTGTTAGCTTTGGAAGGGGCTTTCTTTGTTTGATCTTAAACTAATTGTTTTTCTTGGGTTAACAAAGTTTTTTCTTGGCTCCATGGGGGGGTGTTATTCAATTGAGACTTAAGGCTCAGTTTTTTTTTTTTGTTTGGTTTATTAGAACTGAGCCTTAAGTCTGATACTTACGAGACTCACGTCACATGTGTCAATGAATTAAGAAAAATGAAACTCATTACAAATTGGGAGAGGGGAAAAAGTTGGATCCAATGATAATAGACCAATAGTTGATAAGAACAATGTAGTTTCACTCCTATTGGTCCCTCGTCCTATAGAGTTTTTATCAGTGTTCTAAATGGCAGCCGCCCAGGCCGCCTAGGATCTTGGAGGTGCCCTGCCGCCACGCCAATAGCCCTTGGCGTTTGATTTGGCACCCAAGGAGGTTTGGCGGTGTTTGGCGGCCGCCTAGGCAGCCTTGGCGGCCTTGGCGGTCTTGGTGGCGGCCTTGGCATCTTTGGAGGCCTAAAAGAAAATATATAAAAAATAATACGAGGGAGGTGAGCGAAGCCCTACTACTTACTGTCTTATTCAACTTATTTGCTAGTTGCTACTACTTAATTTCATTTGGGTTTGTACTTTGAAGTTTGAACTTGCATTATGGATACATGGAATATAGTTTGATTGGATAATGGATTGTTAAAAAAAAAAAATCCGCCGAATTGCTTGGCGCCACCTAGGCGGCTTGGCGCTTGGAGGTGGGTCTCCGCCCGACTACCGCCAAGTGCCATTTAGAACATTGTTTTTTATGAGATCAAATTATTCTAAAATACGAAGGTAACAAGTTAACGTGTCTTTGGTTGTAAAAACCCTTGTGTCAATATCATGCTAGTGTCGTGTTGCATGTCCATTCTATGTGATAATAATCTTGTGATGGTAGGGTAGCGCTTGTAGAAAATAAAATTAGAGACAATAGATTAAGGAGTTTGGAGATTAAAGAGTTTGGACATGTCTATTTTAGATCGGTCATGCGGTAGTTAGGAGTGATCTGGTTCCTGTAGATGATAGCACTGAAAGAAGGGGTAGACCAAAATTGACTTTAGAGGCAGTCTATGATGCACCGACACAGACACGGACACCGACACGGACACCGAAACCGACACCGGGACACGGGAATTCTAAAAAAATGGGGATACGGACACGGCGGGGGACACGCCACGTGTGTGTGTATATATATATATATATATATATATATATAAACAAATAAATTATTATTGTTTAGCACCCAGAAATTTTAAAAAATTATAATTTGGCCCCAAATTTTTTTTAAAAAAAATTATAGTTTGACCCCCAATTTTTTAAAAAATTACAGTTTGGCCCCCAATTTTTTTTAAAAATTACAGTTTAGCCCCTGCCATGTCCCCAGCGGTGTCCCCATGAAAAATTCAAATTAAATTGGCGTGTCCCGTACATGTCCCCGAGGTATCCCCACGGTGTCCCCGTCTCCGACACTGCAATACCTCGACGTCTAGAGGAGTCGGTGCTTCATAGGAGGCAGTAGTTCGAAATGACATTGGTTTCTTGATTATCACGGGACAAGTGATCGATGGAGACAACGGATTCATGTAGCTAGCCCAATTGGGTGGGACTTGGCTCAGTTTGGCTTGGTTTGGTAACCTTGGTAGACTAGATTGCTAGTACCCTTAAATTTTTAACGGTAAGTTGGAGATTTAATATGCTAACTAACTATATTTAGGGTCAATAAATGTAAGTTACGCCGGTGAGATTCTCACAATTTGAGAGAAGTAATGGAGTTGGAAACATTAAATATATAGATTACGCTTATTCTATAAATTGAGGTCGTTCTCTACTAAATCTCTCCAAGGAAACCCAACTATTCTTCTTGATATTTTTTCCATGGCAAGGAAAATATCTAGGGGTCGCCAAAAGATTGAAATGAAGTTTATTGAGTCCAAACAGGCTCGCCAAGTTACCTTCTCAAAGCGCCGATCTGGCCTTTTCAAGAAGGCAAGCGAGCTCTGTACCTTGACTGGTTGTGAGCTTGCTCTTGTTGTCTTCTCCCCTAGTGGGAAACCCTTGTCTTTTGGCCATAATTGTGTTGACACAATATTTCAAAGGTTCCTTTGCCAAAGCCCTATGGAAGTCACTGGAGATCTGGATCCTCGCGGGTCTATTTGTTCAACAATCCACCAGCAGTACACTGAGTTGTGCAAGCAACTCGAGGAAGAGAAACTCCGTTTTAAAGAACTTGAAATTGAAGGGTTGAAGTGCCCGAAGCCTTCCTGGTTTGATACACCGACCGATGAGCTCAACCTGGATCAGCTAGAGGAATCCATAAACCGTATGAAAGAACTAAGGGATAAAATTGCCCAGAGAGTTAATGAGCTTTCCCTTATGGGATCTACTCTGACATTAGCTCCAGCAAATCATGTTGGAGCTATTGATCTCAATGTTGCTCCACCAGAGGAGATGTAAGCTTACCTGGTTCCTGATGTCGCCATGGAAGCAGTTGGGAAGGGAATGGCCTAGCTGTTGTTTTCTCTTTGAAGTGTATCTTTTATTTTACATATGAGTAGTTGGTCTCTTGGTTCACTTGTCTGTCCAGCTATTTTCTCTTTCTGGTTCGGACTTAGATAGATGTCCCTAGGTTATCTTTGAGTCTTTAGTTTGAAAGGGAATAAAAAAGCTTTCCTTTTATCTTTGTGTCTGTAGTTGCGTCTTTGATTGTGCGCTGACTAGTGTAATAGGTGGACAGTGTTTCGATTGTTCCGTTTTAAAATCAAATAATGGTTTGTTTAAGTTTGTATACTATCCCTATTGAAATGATTATAATTTATGAAAATTATATCAAAGCACTTGTGTGAATGTTAAACACGTAAAAGAGTATTATTGACAATGCTATAGTAGTTCAGATACTTGACATGTCAATGCAGCATGTACCTAATACGTCATAGTAAAACCAACGAGCCATTATGAAACAAGTTATTGGTCACACCAAATAGATTCACTTCAATAACAAATGTCTAATGACTAGTGAATGCAAACGACTGAAGGCACTAAGTGTGCTTTAGACTCTCACAACTTAGGAGAAACGTGACAAGCCACTTTCTTGATTGGTGGCCAGAAGATGAAAGCAAGCTGCGGCACTTCACCTTGCAAAGGTCTAGTTGCCTTGAACCAGTCCAGCGGAGAGACTCAGAGTGCAGTCCCTCAGCAATGTGTGGTTCTCCAGTAAACTTTATGAAACTTAATCCATCAGCCTTGAAAATAAGATTCCGCCCGTGTAGGTACATGGAGCTGTTGATGGACACTAGTTTAGGTGTAGGTAAGCTAAACTGGTTCATCGTGTCATCTTGTGAAAGGTGCCAATTTAGCTCTACAAGTATCGTGGTACACTGTAAAGTTATTAGCTCGCACAATTGATTTTTCCAATCCTTCAAAATTTGGACAAACTTTTTATTTGTTATTTTTCGTCATTCTGTGCTCCCCATGATTGTTGTGTCATTGTGATCTGTATCATTCTGGAAAAACTGATAGGATTGGTTAATTCGTGATCAATGCAGTTGAGTCTATGATACCTTGTCAAATATCAAGATATCCATTGTGCAGACACAAAAGATCGTCTTATTAGTCCGTGCCTATAGTCTCCCACCTCATTTTGTGTATAAGTAGGATTCATAGTTTTTAGTGGAACATCACTAGATAAAATGGTTACCAATACCTCTCCCAGACCTCCACTGTGTTGTTTTTCTATGTAGGATTAAATTTTTACTTTTTAGTGACCAATTACTCTAAGGTCCATATTGAGTTGATGCAAGGATCAAAAAATCTTCCCTAGCTACCTTAGTCTTATGAGCCTTGCCGAAATTGCTATTTGTTTGGGCGTCTACTGCCTGATTTGTAATTGTTGTCAATGACTGCTGGAGTTACCCAAACTTTACAGAAGTTAATGATGCTGGGTAATAAACACATGCAGTTTAAGAAGGCATAGTTTCCTAAACAAGACAGTTAGTTAGACGAAGTGTTTAAGTCATAGGCAACTTCTTTAGAAACTAATTGGTGAGCAGCCTAGTACACAATTAGAAGTTGAATTCCATTGATATAGTTCCGTATCAATGAACAGCATTCAAATGAGTCATCTGTAACCAAAAAATCCTTTTGAAAATTCTGAACAAAACCTCTTGCTCAAAACTCAAAATTAAATTACATGCAAGAGGAAGGGGGATTTCACCATACATGTGCGACTCGAAACTGCCTGTTATTCATCAAATGTGAGGTTCTTCTTCAAACTTCCTAAAACAGAGGATCCAAGTTAGGTCTTCCATGTCGTAAAATAACAGAGTATTATCTAATCTTTTAGTAGTGACCTCATTTTTAATGTACTTGGCCTAGATACAAATAAAATGAAATACACTCTGTTTTGTTGGGTATTAATGGGCCTGTTTCTTAAGGAACATAATCTATCAGTTTTTGCATAGCTAAAACACAGATGAACTGGAAACCATTCAGGTATCGATTTCCTCTCTCTTTTCTTAGCTAGATTGTTGTGCCCTAGGTCCAGTTTATTTTTATTCCAAGTTCAAACTCGACATGGGTTACCAATCTCTTCTGATTGTTTTTTGTTTTTATTGGAAAAGAATCTCTTCTGATTGTTATGTGGCATTCAAGAATTAATTTGCAATTCCAGGTTGTGTGTCTGCATTTTGTTAGTTTAAAATACTTTAAGTTAGACTTTCATCTGAATTTCATCTTGGACTCTCATAAATTTCTTTGATTGTCATAAGCCAACTAATTTTGACTTAAGTTGATCTTGATCACCAAGTTCTTGAATTATGCCAACTGAAAGGGACTATGGAATGCAACGTTTAATTCGTGATCTTTGAATGTCATGATCTTAAGTTGATCAAATTGATCATTTTCTTCAAGGGCAATTGTAATGGACCATGGCAGAGAAACATTGGAGTGTGGCTCCCAAAATTCTGATGGACCATGATACAGGTAAATTGGAATGTTCTTAGGCTATCATGTGTCTGTCATGATCATCTCTGTAGATTATAGTGAATAAAGGTGTTGCTAATTGCTTGGGCGTACTGTGGAGTAGGAAACTATTGATAGTAATCTGTACTACCATCTCTTGCAGCTTCAGACGTGGCGGTCAGTCTCTTACATTTGGGGAGATGTTTCAGAAGATGTCAGATGTGGAATCAACGATCAAAACTTTGAGCAAATATGCTAGTTCTTGGTAATTGTCTCAGTTCCATGGTTTGATATATTGGTGATATGTATTGGTATCGGCCGATACATTTCGGTATCTGTGGGTACCTATACCCAATATGGCTGATATTGCGGTGTGAATGAAAATCGCACACGTATCAGTGATACCTAACGGTATTGGTCGTTACGTAACGGTGCGGCCTATATGAGCTGTTATGGACAAAATATGGCCAAAATCTTGGATGTGCATGTGTTTTCTTTGCATAATTGAAGGAAAAGGAGTAAAAAATATCATTATTGGACCTTAGAATCAATAAAGCATCAACTTTATTGACTGATTTGATGCTTTCATTCTTCGCTCAGTGCTTTGATGGTTTCAGAGATTTTGGTGGTGTCATGTGTTTTTCCATTAGTACTTAAATAGATAATCTGTTGTCATGTGAGAGTGCTTTGGACTAATAGATTTACGTGGTTTGTTTTATGTCATAATAATTTAGCATATTATGTTTGTCTTCTATCATTCTTTTTGACATGCAATGATGTAAATCTATACCCCACGACATTAGATTGAAGCCTTATCAATTTAGATCACATAACATCATATAAAGTTAATTTCAAAACTGCTCAAAGTTAACACAAAAATATGAAATATATGGGACGCGATACAAAAAATAAACAAAATAGCCAAACACCATTATAAACCCCAATAAATGTGATTCTGAAAATAAAAACATAGATATCGGTAATTTTCCCAACGTCGTGCGAAATTTTAAAAATTCACATCTCCGGTCACCCGCGCGGTTACGCTACTGATACGCCCTGAAACCGTGACATCATGACTGATACCGAGATTTTGAACAATGCTCAGTTCTAAATATGCTGCTAATATTTGGCATGCTTTATCATTGTCTCCAAACCAGTGCAAGACCGGGGGGGGGGGGGGGGGGGTTGATTGGAGCCTAGAGAACGATGGTAAATTAATTATCTATTTAGATTTGTTGAAGGGAAAGTAAATGCCCGGTAAATTTTATGAATATCCTATTTTCCTGAAAGCACAGATTAAGGTGCAACTCAACCTATTTGCACGACACACGTGACATATATTGATATTCAGGTGCAACTCCGGACCTTCTGATCTGTCCCTTCCATTCAACCTGTCCCCATTTGGTAACCAAGCAATGAAACTCCACCTTGGGAATCCCTCTGAACAACACCCAAACAGCGAAGGTTGGATCATCTTTGTAGCTCTACTAGCTTCCCAGATAGACTCAAAGGTAAACACTCGGTAACCGAATGGCAGCCCACCTTCACTGCCATTTTGGAAAACGGGAAAGATACAGGGGTGCTAGCCAATTTGCCCCTGGTATTGAACATGACTCATATATAGCTGCAATAAAACTCCACCTTGGGACATTCCTACCGAACAACACCTAAACATGCCAAGGCTGGATCATCTTGGTAGCTCTTCTAGCTTCTCAAGTAGACTTAATTGAAAACACTTGATTACCGGAAGGCAGCCACACAACTTCATCAGATAAATTTTGGTTATGGGGGAAAGATACAGGCTCGTGACAAAGGATATAGGATACCTTACCCTTAAAGGATCTTCCCAGGTTAAAAGCTACTTTATCCCCCAACATTATAACACAATCCACAAGGATTCACAACCTTTGTGGAATTTTGTAATGTAACCACAAGCTCTCTCGTAATGGAGACTCTTCTTACGAGACACCCTTTCGCAACATTAACCGCAACATCTCATGGCATTCGCCGCCTACATTTCTCCCTTGTATATCATAAGGATGCCATAAGGCTATGTTTGGTTAGATGAAATCACCATTGGAATGGAATGGAATGGAGACCGCAATAGAATGGAATGGAATAAGTGGAAGGATCATTCTTATTTAGACGTTGGAAGTGCGTAGGTATCAAATTTGTGATTGATAAATCCAGAACATGTCACCATCAAGTGTCAAATCAACTAGTGAGCTAAGTTTGAGAATAACCACTTTCTGAAAAAAGAAAACTGTTAAGGAAAACTCTGAAAAATGATAGGGATTTGGAACTTCTCATTATTGTGCTAGGAATTAAAAACCAAAAACAAGGTAAAACCTGATACTTGAGATAAACCAGTAGACCACACTCGACAGTTTACAAGTGATCATCACAAGACAGGTACAATTTCTCTTCCGAATTGGTATTTTACATGTAGACATCTAGTCAACCAGGCTACTATTATTCCGTGTAAAAGGGATTCCAAACATATACAAATCGTGAGAAACTGATTTCTATTCCATGAAAGTACCAAAGTTGCTCCCAATATTTGAACTTTTGCAACTGAGAGTCTATCACACACACAGTTTTGGTGGTGTAATTGATGTGTTAAGTTACTAGTAGTCCCAAAAGCTTAAGTTTTTGGGAAATTGAACCAATAAAGTATATCAAGCCCATTTACCAAAAAAAAAAGTATATCAAGCCACCTAACATCCTTTCTCAGGTACAACCCTGTCTTGCACGTGGAGATACAAACATCTAGAGAAGATGAACATGATGCAAATAGGGAACAAAAGCAAATAGAGATACTTGAACCCAAGACTTTTGCAAACATGAGCTCTCCATTTTAAGTTACCAATAGTCCCAAAAGTTTAAGCTGATAGGAAATGTGCCTAACAGTGTAAATTAAGCTATCTAACAATACGACCATATCGTATGGGCTTATTTGTCTCACCAACAAAAGACGTAGAATGGAATGATGATTATTTAGTTTTGTAACGAAATGAGTATTCTTTTTATTTTGGTGAATGGCAATTCCATTTGGAGTGATATTCCATTGATTTTCGGTGAAACAAACATGGGAATGGCCGTTCCATTCTGAAGTTGATTTTATCAAGCCAAACCTGGCCTAAAAGTTTCTCTCACCATATGCCCACTGAAGACCCTAAGCTTTCAGAACAAAGCTTCCCAAATAATGATGCCTTTTGGCTTCTGCTTCTAAATAATGAATTTCACCATAAACTGAGCTCCAACAAACTCCCACATTGCTGTATCTGTCTACAATTTGATTTGAGTCTGCAATATTGATCCTGTACGAGCCAATTGTTTGTGACATGCTTGATTGCTAGTAGTGTAGCACGTGCATGGAGATGGAATTGTCTACTCGTAAGTCGTAATCATCTATAAGATAGAAAACATTTTGGGAAGTTTCTCTTTATCATGTGTTAAGAAGCTCTGCAAAAAAATTCAAAGTTCAAAATTAGCATCCATGCTTGCATATCATTTTCGTTTTGTGCAAAAACTGTTTTCGATAACATCTTAATGTGGTTCTGGAAAATGAAATCTCTGTTGTGTATGGCAGGGAAGCCGTCATAGTGGTAACAAAAAACTCTTACCTTCATGTCAGATGTTTGTTCCTACGATTTATTGGATAGAAGAAGGGGCTTGCATGAGAGATAAGAGCCTATCGAGTTGGCCAAGGACCGCCTGCGATCCGAGATAGGGATCTGTACATTATGATCAATTCAAGCCCCGTTTCAAAGGTGCAGGCAAGTCATTCTTGGCCACCAAGCTAGACTCTTCTCTTCATGTTAGACCCTCTCTCCTGTTTATGAAACTACTCATATCGTACACCCTTGCCAATCCCAGTTTCGAAGTCACCATATTTATAGCAAGAAAATGAGATCAGATTCTGATTGCCATATCTTTTTATGCTGCTCTCACTATCTTTCTTTTGCTCTTCCATCCCTCGTCTGCACCGTCCAATGTCGACATGCAGGAATATGTTCGTTCTTTTCAATTTACTGATGCTATGGAGTGTGGAACGTGATAGTAGTCTAGCCCATGTGGATTCAACTTTTCGTGCCTATCCCCTAGCCTAGGGGTGCTTTTGGTATTTTCATAGACTTGTGCGTCACTGATGCGCAGAAGTCTAAATATGCTGCTAATATTTGGCATGCTTTATCATTGTCTCCAAACCAGTGCAAGACCGGGGGGGGGGGGGGGGGGGGGGTTGATTGGAGCCTAGAGAACGATGGTAAATTAATTATCTATTTAGATTTGTTGAAGGGAAAGTAAATGCCCGGTAAATTTTATGAATATCCTATTTTCCTGAAAGCACAGATTAAGGTGCAACTCAACCTATTTGCACGACATATTCAGGTGCAACTCCGGACCTTCTGATCTGTCCCTTCCATTCAACCTGTCCCCATTTGGTAACCAAGCAATGAAACTCCACCTTGGGAATCCCTCTGAACAACACCCAAACAGCGAAGGTTGGATCATCTTTGTAGCTCTACTAGCTTCCCAGATAGACTCAAAGGTAAACACTCGGTAACCGAATGGCAGCCCACCTTCACTGCCATTTTGGAAAACGGGAAAGATACAGGGGTGCTAGCCAATTTGCCCCTGGTATTGAACATGACTCATATATAGCTGCAATAAAACTCCACCTTGGGACATTCCTACCGAACAACACCTAAACATGCCAAGGCTGGATCATCTTGGTAGCTCTTCTAGCTTCTCAAGTAGACTTAATTGAAAACACTTGATTACCGGAAGGCAGCCACACAACTTCATCAGATAAATTTTGGTTATGGGGGAAAGATACAGGCTCGTGACAAAGGATATAGGATACCTTACCCTTAAAGGATCTTCCCAGGTTAAAAGCTACTTTATCCCCCAACATTATAACACAATCCACAAGGATTCACAACCTTTGTGGAATTTTGTAATGTAACCACAAGCTCTCTCGTAATGGAGACTCTTCTTACGAGACACCCTTTCGCAACATTAACCGCAACATCTCATGGCATTCGCCGCCTACATTTCTCCCTTGTATATCATAAGGATGCCATAAGGCTATGTTTGGTTAGATGAAATCACCATTGGAATGGAATGGAATGGAGACCGCAATAGAATGGAATGGAATAAGTGGAAGGATCATTCTTATTTAGACGTTGGAAGTGCGTAGGTATCAAATTTGTGATTGATAAATCCAGAACATGTCACCATCAAGTGTCAAATCAACTAGTGAGCTAAGTTTGAGAATAACCACTTTCTGAAAAAAGAAAACTGTTAAGGAAAACTCTGAAAAATGATAGGGATTTGGAACTTCTCATTATTGTGCTAGGAATTAAAAACCAAAAACAAGGTAAAACCTGATACTTGAGATAAACCAGTAGACCACACTCGACAGTTTACAAGTGATCATCACAAGACAGGTACAATTTCTCTTCCGAATTGGTATTTTACATGTAGACATCTAGTCAACCAGGCTACTATTATTCCGTGTAAAAGGGATTCCAAACATATACAAATCGTGAGAAACTGATTTCTATTCCATGAAAGTACCAAAGTTGCTCCCAATATTTGAACTTTTGCAACTGAGAGTCTATCACACACACAGTTTTGGTGGTGTAATTGATGTGTTAAGTTACTAGTAGTCCCAAAAGCTTAAGTTTTTGGGAAATTGAACCAATAAAGTATATCAAGCCCATTTACCAAAAAAAAAAGTATATCAAGCCACCTAACATCCTTTCTCAGGTACAACCCTGTCTTGCACGTGGAGATACAAACATCTAGAGAAGATGAACATGATGCAAATAGGGAACAAAAGCAAATAGAGATACTTGAACCCAAGACTTTTGCAAACATGAGCTCTCCATTTTAAGTTACCAATAGTCCCAAAAGTTTAAGCTGATAGGAAATGTGCCTAACAGTGTAAATTAAGCTATCTAACAATACGACCATATCGTTGTATGGGCTTATTTGTCTCACCAACAAAAGACGTAGAATGGAATGATGATTATTTAGTTTTGTAACGAAATGAGTATTCTTTTTATTTTGGTGAATGGCAATTCCATTTGGAGTGATATTCCATTGATTTTCGGTGAAACAAACATGGGAATGGCCGTTCCATTCTGAAGTTGATTTTATCAAGCCAAACCTGGCCTAAAAGTTTCTCTCACCATATGCCCACTGAAGACCCTAAGCTTTCAGAACAAAGCTTCCCAAATAATGATGCCTTTGGCTTCTGCTTCTAAATAATGAATTTCACCATAAACTGAGCTCCAACAAACTCCCACATCGCTGTATCTGTCTACAATTTGATTTGAGTCTGCAATATTGATCCTGTACGAGCCAATTGTTTGTGACATGCTTGATTGCTAGTAGTGTAGCACGTGCATGGAGATGGAATTGTCTACTCGTAAGTCGTAATCATCTATAAGATAGAAAACATTTTGGGAAGTTTCTCTTTATCATGTGTTAAGAAGCTCTGCAAAAAAATTCAAAGTTCAAAATTAGCATCCATGCTTGCATATCATTTTCGTTTTGTGCAAAAACTGTTTTCGATAACGTCTCAATGTGGTTCTGGAAGATGATATCTCTGTTGTGTATGGTAGGGAAGCCATCATAGTGGTAAGAAAAAACACTTACCTTCATGTAAGATATTTGTTCCTATGACCTAATGGATATAAGAAGGGGCTTGCATGAGAGATAAGAGCCTATCGAGTTGGCCAAGGACCGCCTGTGATCCGAGATAGGGATCTGTACATTATGATCAATTCAGGCCTCATTTCAAAGGTGCAGGCAAGTCATTCTTGGCCACCAAGCTAGACTCTTCTCTTCATGTTAGACCCTCTCTCTTGTTTATGAAACTACTCATACCGTACATCCTTGCCAATCCCAGTTTCCAAGTCACCATATTTATAGCAAGAAAATGAGATTAGATGCTGATTGCCATATCTTTTTATGCTGCTCTCACTATCTTTTCTTTTGCTCTTCCATCCCTTGTCAGCATCGTCCAATGTCGACATGCAGGGATATGTTCGTTCTTTTCAATTTACTGATGCTGTGGAGTGTGGAACCTAATAGTAGTCTACCCCACGTGGATTCAACTTTTTGTGCCTATCCCCGATAGTAGTCTACCCCATGTGGATTCAACTTTTTGTGCCCATTCCCGAGGTAAATTAGCCTAGGGGTGCTCTTGGTATTTTCATAGTAATATCTTTGGGTATATATTTTGCTTTCCAAGATGTGGTGAAGGAAGAATTGTCAATACTGTGAGGAACTTCAGTTTTCTAGGTACTGGGGGAGTGGGTATTTGAACCTGTAAGATCCTATTAGATGTCTTTGAAGGCATGTGTTGGGTACTTGTTATGCTCATAGTGTGGCATTTTGTGGTGAAGGAAGAATAGACTTGACATATTTATGTTTATTTAAAGTGGAATGTGCTTAATTGGATTTGCCCCTAATGGTTGGAGTGCAAAAATTTGGTATGACCACTACTGGGACGTTTCCATGAATCCGAGCTTCTGTGCCATATTTTTGCTTATAATTTTGTTAAGCAAAAAAGGGATTGCATTCTATGACTGTACTGCACCATGCTGCACATTTTGTGTTGCAACTTGCACTTTGCAGTTGACTGTTTTATTGTTTCGAACTACAAACTTCAGCCCATGAGATCATGGAATAGTAATCTTCCTTTTTTTTTTTTGGGTTTATGGCCATGCTTTATTGTAGGCCTGTATAACATCTGTGTAGCAATTGGTGGTGTTGTAAAGTAACTTATTAGGTGAATAAAGCATTTGTATTTTTCCTGCGTGTTGAACAGAATAAAATAGAGAATGGTGTTATTCCGAGTTATGGTTTTACATTTTGCTTCATGCTTATTATGGTAACGCATGAACAAATCTATAGTTTACTCATCTGCTGCTATTTTTAACCTTTCTGATGGATACTTGGCTGTTGTAGGCACTTGAAGCTCCAAAAGAGCCTCGACGCCCTTATACGAATTGGTATCATGTTTTAGAAGAGAAGGTTTGGTTGTCGAAGGTAGTGGATTAGTCTTCGGATAATATCTAGCATCTATACTACTTTTAAATGTATGAAAATGTTTTCTACTTTTTGCTTTCCAAAAATGCCCCTAGCACTTCGGTAAAGATGTTATGCAATGTGTCTGTTCCAATGGCATCAGTCCGCCATTAACCTTTTTGTTCGTTTTATACAGTTGCTTCCTTACGTATGGACGCATTCTTACCTATAATTAATAGGCTCTACCTTCCCTTTTCATTCACGTTTTTTTCTCCCAACCAAATGCCACATTTCGGATTCTTGATAGTTCCCTCCGAACAACTCAAACGACGTATCTTTTCTCCATCTCTCGAACGCTCTAACCATTGTCAACTACAAACACCCCGACTTCCTCTGACTCTCCCTCAATCTACTTCTCCGACCTTCATTTCGATGCCGTCTTCCCCTGAGTCTGCCTCCACATCCCTCTCTAACCTTCAGTCCACAAATGGACTGTTACTCGACCTAGTCCTCGCGACCTTCAACGAAGTCGAGTCTGGTGCCCGTTACAGTGATCTTGATGTCTTGCCTTTCATCCCTTTCTAATTGATACATGAGACCTCTTTGGACTGCCTAGTTTTCTGCTTCCAACAATATTTGCATAGTAAGTTTAATTTCTTCCACCCTCTATTCCCCCATCTTCATTGACTGTAAACATTTACATCAACTATAGATATCTCTGCTTTCAACATCAAATTGATATCTGTAAAAAAAACTGAATTGTTGATGTCATGCACAGTTGCATACCAATTGTTTGATGGAATTACTCAACATTCAGGGCCTGTTTGTTTGTTTGCTTCCAAGTAGATGGATCAAGTGCTATCCCAAGGGATGTGAATCTGTCTTCCCTGTATCTTTTCTTTCTTCATGTTGTGTGTAGAGGAATTGCATTGTTCATATTATTAAGACAATTTCATTAACTGGAACTGCTAGGTGGAGACACTGCAGTAATTGCAGAGATGGGGGACTCGTGGTTCAATTGTCAAAAGCTTCGTCTTCCTGAAAATTGTAGGTAAGCTAGAGTTTCTCATCTAACATAACATCTTCTACTTTTATAGAAGTACTAAACCTCATGTTATTTTCATCAATCAAGATGTAGGTTGCATAAAGGTACTGGTCATGTTTTTATGTGATACAAAAGTCCTGTTTTCTATTCCTTTTCATTTGGCCACAATAACAACCAAGAAATGTTATTGGGGCTGTGTCGCTTTGTCAAGTGAATCCACAGAAATTTGGGGACTGCATTGATTTTTATTCAAAGGTTGCTATAATATCAAGGAACTTTGAAGATGCTTTGATGTTAATTATTCATAATTTCGAATCATGTAGAGGTATTTAAGTTAAATGACATGTATCATTCCATTCAGATATGAATTTCAAATGCAGTATGGATCCATGGGGTGCAATACTCGGTTATGCTCATGCTGTGAAAGACAAGAGTGTGATTACTTGCATTGGTGATGGGAGTTTCCAGGTCAATCACAGGGGTTGGAGTATCAAATTTTTGAATCACGAATTAGAGAAATGTTGCAATTTCGTAGCATCAAATGGTAAAACAAGGGCCGTCGGTCAGTTGGTAACATTGAGTAGTATTTGCCGATGAAAAAGAGGGAAATGATTTTCACTCTTTTTTGATAATTGCACTTACAGAAATCATAACTTTGATACATTTCATGTAGTGTTCTAAATGGCGGCCTAGGCGCTAGGCGGAGGGTCAGCGCCACGACTGCCCCTTTGGCGTTTTGCTTGGCGGCCAAAGAGGCTAGGCAGACTTTGGCGGAGCTTGGCGGCAAAGCGAAGTCGACAGCGTGGAGAGACAGAGGGAGAGAGAGAGAGAGCAGAAAGAGAGACGAGAGAGAGACCAAACGAGAGAGAGAGATTAGGAAGACATACCTACCTGACAACAATCGGCAACCGGCGATCAATGATCAGCGTGAAGCAGGCGGGTGATGGCTGGTGATGATGGTGGGTTTCTCTATCGTGGTTTCTCGATCTTCTTTGGATCTGGAAATCGATATTTATATAGTAGTATATATATATGTGTGTTATGATAAATTACACAACACGTCCTTTTAGTATATATTAATACCATCATATCCACTAAAAGTATGAAAAAATATCAAAAAATTACCCAAAAAAAAAACCCCAAACTCCTTGGTGGCGGGTCACCGCCTGACTACTGCCGAGCGCCATTTAGAACACTGATTTCATGATGAAACTCTAAATTTACTCCTCCAATCCTTCTGTTTGTAAAATAGTGAAATGCCCGTGACCAATGCTAGACTGTCCAAAGTATAATGTTGATAATGGCCAATTTGCTTACTGATTGATAGAAAGATACCCCTTTTTAGGAACAGAGGTTCATGATGGGCTATACAATGTGATCAAGAACTGGGACTACAGTACTACACTAACCTTGTTAATGCTATTCACAATGGGGAAGGCAAATGTTGCACTGTCATGGTTAGCACACATACTTGAAAGCACATAGGATGATTTAGAGAGAGTAAACAAGTTTGGGCAGATGACAATTAGTTTATTATACTTCATAGCATCCATGAATGTGGGCACACATCTCTAGCCCATTTAAAGAATTGCTTAAACCTCCCTAGGGCTATCAACTCCTTTGCCCAAAATAAGTTAGATTGGGACATCAATTTTGACGTCAAGCATAAAGAATCGAAGATGTCAATCACTAGCTTTTCCTGTATGTATTATGAACTTCTTATCAATGTCTATTTTCTTTTTAAAGAGAGCATTAAATTATGGATGTATGGAATTTGAAAAAAGAGGGATCATCCACTTCTCCGAGAAACCGAAGGGGGCTGCAATAACACAAATGGTAAACTTTACAACATTATATTCAGCTTTCTCGTTTCAGGTTTTAATGGTTGTCAAACAATTGGGATATTTTTATAAGATTTGTGGTCTTAGTTACTAAACATCCTTTTTATTGTCAGGAGTTTTATTTTAGAACTTGGCAAAACATTGACTTGCTCGATGGGGTTTCTAATTTCTCAAGTTGTTCACCTTGGTTGATGCCATATTCCTATGTAATTTAAACTCCTTACGAAGTTTGAATTTTTGTTCGGTTTGACATTTTGCAATTGATTAAGTAATACATTTTCTTAATATCTTCCTCTAAGGATCTTATCTAGAGCCCTTATGTGTAAAAAGGTGGAACAAAACCTCATTTTGGAAGCTTCTTATTGCTCAATTTGGTGTTTTTTGACTTTGGGTTTCTCTTTTGCTATAAAGTAATTATCTAATTTCATCCCTCTTTATCTCTTTCTTAATGACCTCTTGCAGTTCATGGTGAAAAAAATTACACAGAAGCCGAACTCAATTGAGTGTAAGATGGGCGGACCAATTTCATCCAAAAAATTATTATAAGTAAGTCTTACATGCTAGGTAATTCTATTCTATTTTCTGCTGTTTGACATTGGAGGTTAGATTTGGATTCTCATGGAACAAGATTTCGCTGTGCTATAATTTTTACAGAGTTATTTTCCTTATGGCTTTATGGTTATTTAGGAGCTATGCTTTTTGGTTTTCTCCTGTTTCACTTGAATGGATTGCACTCATTGAAATAGGGCCTTGTAACGACCCTGATTTTCGGTCGTTAAAAATTTCGTTAAATATTTGAATTTTTTTTTATTGCTATTAATTTCCAAAGTTTGTCAAAATTACGTTTTTGCCCTTAAACTTTCGTTTATTTGCGCTTTGGCCTACTTAGCAAGCCTAACTAGCTTTTGACCATCTAGTTGGAGTAACTAAGCTAGGAAGCTATCTAGTTACTTTTCCCTAACCGCAAAATGACCGTTTTGCCCCTCTTGAACACTTTGAACCTTTTGAACCCTAGAACAAGAATGGATTATTCATTTTTTTATAATTATTTTGGTTTTTATTCTTTGTCCAGTGGACAATAATGGTTAGGGAAACTATTACCCATTGGATAATAGAATCCCATTTGTTTATATTAAAAGTATACTTACTTTAGAGTACTTTTTCATTATTTTAGTATTAAAAGTGACCTAATAACTATTATCCATTGGATAAAAGAGTTGGTCTTTCAAAGTACTATGGTGTTAATTAGTTTAATACTTTCTTTAAGCCATGTGTGAAAATATTCCATTTTCTTTTATTTGAATGGTACAAGGTACTAAGATTCTAAAGTACTCTTTAACAATTCTTTATTAGGGGTTTTGATCTCCTTAAGTACTTATGTATCTAGCTATATTATATTCTAGTACTTTGAAAGGATAAAATATATGCCTAAGTACCATGTGTCTATTTGATGTATACAAAGAGAATCCTAGCCTTAAGTCTATTTTTGATTCTTAGTACAAAAGTACTTAGCCTTTTATTTGTTTACTTGCATTTTTGTACATGTGTATGCATATATATTGTACTTTGGAAGGAGGAAGAGAGAGAGCCGTGAGTGAGAGAGAGGGGGAGGGGGGCCGGATGGGAGAAGAGAGGAGGAGGGAGATTTGGTTGTACTTGACCATTGGACCTCCAATGTACTTCAAGATTCTTGGATTCTTATTCTTCCAAGCCAACTTAACTTCCAATTGTCCTCTCTTGTACATTTTGTATTTGTTTAAGCCTAAGAATCTTGTACTAATCTCATCTCCACCATTGGATTGTCCAAGATGAAATCCTTAGTACCCTTAGCCATGCAAGCCTAGGGATTTAGACCTTGATCTTCCAAGATTCATGACAAGTGTCAAAGTGAGGAAAGGAGAGAGAGAGGGGGGGCCGGCCATTGAGGGAGAGGGGAGGAGCTCAAGCTTTGCCTATAAATAGAGGCCATTCCAAGCATTTCAACTCACACCTCAAGCATTTGCTCCTCCTTCTCTCTAGAAACCATTCCTGGCAGCCTACTGCCCCTTCGAAAATTCTCAGTTTTCTCCTTCTTAGGATAGTTTTTAGATTCAACTTCCTTCTGGAAAGTTGTAGAGAACTTCGAAAGCTTCAAGTTAGACTCAAGAACCACCCCAATCGGTTAAGAAATGACAAAGTTATTGTCATCCAAAGTTCAGTGAAAATTCTGGATTTTCATTTCCTGACAGCTTACTGTCTCTTACTTTATCCCATTTTTTCTCCTACCTAAACTCGTTTCTAGGATCGACTTCCTTCACGGACGTTGTAGAGGGCTTCTTGATCTTCGATTTGGACCCAAGAACGATCATATTCGGTCAAAGATTGACCGAGTTACTGCCGTTCGAAGTTCGGTCCAGATTCACCGCCCGTAGAATTTTTCAACCTTGCTTATTCGGCCCCGACTAGTTTCGGATCAAGGTAGGATACCCTTATCCCTATCCCTATGTATATGTAAGATCTCTTTATCTTCCATTTCAAAGTATGTTATCTTGAATTACTTTTCATGTCAATTACTTGTATTTTGATCTTTAAAGATGAATATGAGCATGCATATATGAATTGCTTGCATTGCTTGTAACACGATAAAGCATAAGTGATTTATCACTCCAAGGGCGTCCGAACATGTGGCGTTATGCTTTAAGCGTTGATTTAAACATGATAGAGATGATCTTGTTTGTTTACAAGGAAATGATTTATGCTTACCCTTGTCCTACGGCGAAGTCTTTGCATGTAACGAGACACGAAAACCGAGAAAAGTAGAAACATGGCACCTAGGGTGTGGTTTATGAAAGGATAAGTTTTTCCGAGGAAGGAAATATTTTGAAACTACGTAATGACTAATTTGGTGGTATTACGTGAGATGTGTTTGAAAACCGTAATGTGGCCGGACTTGGTAGCCCATTGCGTGGGTTGTGAAAACCACAATGTGGCCGGACTTGGTAGCCCTTTGTGAAGATTGCCAATAGGGCCGGACGTGGTAGCCTTATTGGTAATATGGCTTGGTTATCCATGGAGAGGAGCCAATGCTAGTGTTGCGTGCCAATGGGAACCCGGCGCGGCGGAACCATTGTGAGGATACTCGGGAACCCGGCGCGGCGAAACCGAGGTTGGGTGTGTGTGTGTGCTTGGTTATCCGCGGTACGGAGCCAATGCAAATGTGTGTGTTCAACTGATGATTTTTGAAAGTTTGTTTTGTAAGTGGAAAATGGTGACACGGTCTACGACGAGTCACGTAGGAGAAATCGGGAAATCTTGGACACCAACGTTAGATAGTGAATGTGGATGTATTATCGTTATTAGTTGATTTCTATGATCGTTTGTTGGTAAGCTATGGGTTAGCGGGTAAGGATTTCCTATTGAGCGTTGTAGCTCACGGTGTTGCCTTTTGGTGACCCTGGCATATTATATTGGTGGCGACGCCGGTATAATGTGTCAGACTTCATAGACGAACAGGACGAACTATTCACTTTGGAGGCGTTCGGAGCCGAGGAGCGGGCTAGGATGGAGAAGCAAGAAGAACTGTCACTACTACAAAATGGTATAAAGATCACGGTCTAAAAACTAAGAAGATCTCACTTTTTGAAAAAACGTAATAAAATGTTATGGACTATAGTTTTAATCTCAGTTATATGAAAAAACTGAGATGGAAAGAAGTTTTAATCCCAGTAATCTAAAAAGTGAGATTGTAACTTAAAGAATAGATCTCATTTTCGAAAAACTGAGATTATTTATGAAAGAATATATCTCGTTTCGAAAGAAACTGAGATGGAAAATTTTTCTAATCTCAGTAATATAAAAGTGAGATTATAACTTAATGAATAGATCTCGTTTTCGAAAAACTGAAATTGAATATGAAAGAATATATCTCATTTAGGAAAAACTGAGATAAAAAGAACCTTTAATGTCAGTCATCTAAAAACTGAGATTGTAAGTTAGAGAATACATCATTTTTTTTTATTTGGATTGTGATGAAAACTCTTGTATAGGAAAAGTTGAAGACCGCTTACCCCTTAATAGACTCCGCGCACGATACAACTAAATAAATGTAACAATCGACTTCCAAAATTTCGTCCTCTAATCTTGTTCGTCTCTCTCACTCTCAACTATTCTACAAAAAAGATTTCGTCGCCAAATGGGGCACATTTGGCAATGAAAATATATTTCGTTACTTAATCGGTACCTTTGATGACAAAATTTAAGAAAGTTGCATTTCGTCGCCAAATGAATTTTGAGTATAACTCTAAACTCATAATTTCGATTGAGATAATTCAAATTGGGTTTGAACAATAACACAAAGTGCTACAACTTTCATGTTTATCAAAATTGCTAATTTTAATATTTAAAGGTTCAAAATGGCATTCGAAATATATTTTAATATTAAACGCATATGTTATATATTAAATATTTCAATTATTTATTGAAAAGTGTGTGTGGTGCAGTTGGTTGAAGCTTCTATGCAAAACTGAGGAGACTTGGGTTCAAAACCCCACAAGAGAAATAGAGTGGGATTTTTTCCCTTAGGAAATCGCCACTTTTAATCTCAGTTTTTTCAAAAACTGAGATTATTTCTCTCTAAACAACCACAGTTTTATAATAAAACTGAGATGTAAAGTTGTTAAAGGTCACGGTTTCGTCATTTTTAATCACAATTTTTACTTTTTAGTCATGGTTTTAATGAGTTTTGATCACGGTTTTTATCATGTGGTTAAAAGATACGGACTTTTAGTTACACCTTGATAGACCACGGTTTTGAATGCGAGATTAAAAGTGAAAGACCACACCAAATGACCGAGATCTTTATCTATTTTTGTAGTAGTGTGTAGTTAGGAATCCTAGATCCCTCTGTTATTTGAGTAAAAGTACTTTTGTAAGATTTATGATGTAATAACGAGCTGGACTCGCTTCATTTTTATAATAAAATGTTTTATTTAACGTACCCAAAATTCGGGGCGTTACAACTTGGTATCAAAGCTTTAGGTTCAAAACCTCGGCCATGGGTAGAATGGGTAGAACCTTAAGCTAGTTTGGCCGTTGCACAAACGTGACTTCGATTTTCAAGTTTAACATCCCAAATTGGGTGGAATTCTGTCAAAACAATCTTCGGATTGAAGCAAGGCGCGGAAATTGGCAGTACCGCCGAGCTGGGAATTCCCGAACAATTGGATGATGACTTAAATCAAGGATCGAATGTGGAACGTAGAAACCTGAAAAGTTTTCCCTATCGTTTTTTTTACTAAAAACTATATATTTTCGAAATGTTGCTAATTGAGCAAATTTTATTTACTAGTTCGTGGAGGAGCCGTTCTTGAGTAAATATTTTAAATTGGGGTTCGAGAGTGGGACCCGAGCACCGAGTGGGTACCTGGGCATAGCCCATTAGGCCGGCAACCCCACTTCCAATATCAAAATTTGTTGTTGTTAGTACCTTAATAAACAATTTATTCTTCATTCGCTGGTCAACCATCATTCATTCCACTTTGATTATGAAAGTTTTGGAAATTTTATCTTTTGTACGTTGTCACTTTTTTGGCTTTTGCTTGACAGCCCATTACTGAAAACTATTCATGGATTGGAGGTAAATGGGCTCTTTACCTTTATTGACTATAGTGAATTGTTCGTTACCTCTTTCTTTTTCTTATTTTATTTTTTACGTATTTTTAAATTACTCTTGTGATTTGTCCTATCATCTTATGCTTTTTACTTATTGCCTACTGCACTATTTCTATTTCTTTGAAGCATTGGCTCACTTTCAATCCATTTAGGGAGAAATGATTTGTCACTTACATTTTCGATGATAACATTTGAAAACTATTCGCTGGTCAACTATCATTCAATCCACTCTGATTATGAATTAGTGGTGCTATTGGTACAGATATCGAATCGGTAACTTGTACAAACCCATTTTGGACCCTTTTTGGGTCCAAAAAAATGATCGGAGTCACTCATTTTGTTTTAAATATATTGTTTATGGTCTCTACCAAAAAGTAGCTCAATTCGATATCGGTAAGGATGTTCACGAAACATCCAACTTTGTCCCTGAATTCAGGCCTGAATTCTAAAGCAAAATTGGATGTTTCGGAAAATATCCTTACACATAAAGGATTGACCTTATTTTTGGTGGGGACCATAAAGAAGTATTTTATACAAAATGAGCAGTTTTGATCATTTTTTGGGGACCCAAAATGGTTACAAAACGCGTCTGTGCGTGTTGGTACAGATTTGATATTTGTACCATTATCCTTTCTCATTATGAAAGGTACCAAAATTTCATCTTTTGTTCTTATGAAACGTCCTTTGTCTGCTGTTGCTCACCAGCCACAACCTCTTTGAACATGAGTTCCTTCTAACCTCTATTATGGATGATCCGAACTCATCTTGTATGACCCATAAAAAAAAAGGAGAGTAAGAAGGAGAGGATATGGTTTAGGAAGAACATATGACTCTCCAATTCATAGTTGCAAGGTCTGTCAATTGACACTCTTTTCCTTGGGTTTTTAGACCAAGGATTTTTCAAGTGAGTACCTTATTCTCCAATGGGAAAAACCCATGAGTAAGGTGTTCGATAAAATACCTTCTCCATTTTGAATTTTAGTATACGTATCACGATTTGGTTATCATTTCCTATTTGGGCACATGTTTTGAAAATACCGATCCGTTTTTGGGCAGAGATTTTATTTTTTTATAGGTCTTAGATGGATGACTCAAACATTAACCTGTAAACTTTTTTTTCAACAGTTTGTCTCCACATAGACCTTTTCTCTAATTCTCATGTCATATGCTTAGTTTGTTTTTGCTTCTTGTACCAGTTCATGGTACTAACACCTTTCAGAATTTATGCATCTTTTTCGTGAAGAAAACAAAGAATTTTTTAAGTGACTACCTTATTCTCCAATGGGAAAAACCCATGAGTAAGGTGTTTGATAAAATGCCTTCTCCATTTTGAATTTTAGTATACGTATCACGATTTGGTTATCATTTCCTATTTGGGCACATGTTTTGTAAATACCGATCCTTTTTTGGGCAGAGATTTTATTTTTTATAGGTCTTACATGGATGATTCAAACATTAACTTGCAAACTTTCTTTTCAATAGTTTGTCTCCACATAGAGCTTTTCTCTAATTCTCATGTCATATGCTTAGTTTGTTTTTGCTTCTTGTACTATTTAATGGTTCATTTTCTGATTCATGTACACTGAAAGGCTTTTTCTTCTTTTACCCATTGGATATACTTATTCTTTTAGCCCCATCATTTTCATTATTCTTTTTCATCTGATTGGCTTCATTTTCATTATTCTTCTGAATTGTTGTATAAAAAGTATGCCCTCTACGACTCCCATGCAATGTGTGGGTCTTCTTATTTGAGTTATACAATTCGTTGCATAGTGTAGATTAAAATCTTCAGTGTTGTATTTTTGCTCTATTGTAGTCCTCAAATGAGTGTTTTAGATGTGAGTTAGTATGGCATGTTAAGCTATAAATCATTTTCTTTTCTTTATTTCTCAAGATAGAACATAGCTTCAACATGTTGCCTTCATTCATGAACTTCTAAAACCATTTTTTGCCCATGGGTTCTAGATGTCAATGAGGAAACAAGCATGCAGGTAAAGGTTAGTGACATTGTATGTTTGTGTATGTATGTATGTGTGGAGTGCATCTTTCTCTGTATGTTCAAGCATGCATGTGCTCATATGAGAGGTGCATCCCTTTTTGATATGTGGTTCTCTTATAACTACTATTTCTTGTAGAAGCATAATGCCTGTCTATGCCCATTGACTCTTTTTCATGGCAATAACTCCTCATGTGTGCGGCAAGAGAATCTAGAAACTACTTTAGCCATTTTGATTTCTTTGCCCATTTCCTATCATTTTCGAGTTTTAGGATTAGGATACGAACAACATACTTGTGAGAGAATGAACATGTAAAGTTTCACTGCCATTAGTTTATGAAATGTGGTCAAATTGGTAGGTTGAGAAATAATTATCATTCTTTTAGCTTTACCATTTAAGTTGGGCCTATATTTCTTTCTCTGCCAACGAGACATGGGCATGTTAGCATACTTATATAGTTTAACTGTTCTAGCTTGTCTTTCTTTTCCAAAAACTTGTTCATTAAATTATTTTTTTTTGGCAGATTGATAACATCATGAAGTTAATGAATCTTAGCCGTTCTCGCGGAAAAAGCACTAACATATATCTATAGTCAACAATACAAAGTTGCGTTTTAGTCCCTCATCAATAGCGGCTATGTAGCATAACACTTCGCCGGAAGCAACGTGTCGGTGTCGGACTCATTTCGGAAATGGACACACTCCAGACATGTGTCTGAAACTTAATCACGAAGTATCCTTATTTTTCCTCAATATCTAGTAGTTTGAGTTGAACTGGTGATCACATGTCTGGAGCGTGTCTGTGTTTGACACTCGTATGTTGCTTCCGGCAAAGTGTTGGGTCTACAATGTGTGTATTGACATGTCCCCCAGTAGTGTCTCCGATTTTTTGAAAATTTGCGTATCTGTGTCGTGTCCTGTGTCAATATCGCACTACATAGGATAGCAGTATTTGCAAACTTAATGGGCGTTATATTTTCCTCATGATCATAGATTCTTCATACCTAAATAATAAAGTCGACTTTGGTGGTGCAAGATTCAGAGAGAGTGAAAGTAATGATGATTTGTGATTTTAATGGGGACTTATAACATGTTAGTTTAGCATTTTCCAGGTTGGCTTTATTGAACTTAAAGAAGTTTTTCCACTTAGATGGTAGTCCAGTTTGTATTGCTCTATTTTATGTCAAAGATAAGCATTGAGCCATACTACTTTACATGGTTATGACCCTTTACAATACTCCTTTCTTTCCTCGGGGGGAGATTAGATGGCAATCAATCACGTTGCAAAAATGTACAAGGCCATGGATAGTTTTAAAGAGATGGTTCAAGTATGCATGACTTATCACTAGCTCAAGATAATTTGGCACCAGAACAATATGACAAATTTTTTAATCTACGTAAATTGCAAATGCGAAGGTTTAGTACATGAATAATATTTGTGGTGAAGTTGAACAATAGGTTTATCTTCTTATCCTTCCTATTATGGATTCTGATTAGACTATTGAAAGCTCATTCAAGGACTTCCCTGTGTTTTGGTTTTTTGTTTGCCTTTAAGGAGTGCAAATAATTAAAAATGATTTGCAAATGTCGAGAATCTTGAATAAGAAAAAAGAATAGGCACGACACTTTGTGTAGGTGTATTAGAAGGATAAGAAACAAAGGCATAAGTAAATACTTAATCGGATCTTATGACAAGATGTGTAAAATAGGAGGTCAATTGTCATTGAGAAACAAAATCGAAAATGGGAGAATGCAGGATTGAACCCTTAAGTTCGGCCATGGTCGAGCTTGGGCAGAAAACACTCTCTGACCCACATACTCCAGAAGTCATGTCGCTTGCCCAGAGCCGAGCTCTTAGGCTCGGCCATATTCTGGTGGACCGGCACGTCCATATGCAAGTAACTATTTTATCTCAAGGTGAGGTGTATGACGTCACCCGTGGCGGTTATGCTAAGGGATATGATGAGTGCATATGGGGTGCCTACTTATTCCCAAAAACGGTTTTCAAACCCTATTTGTGATGTCAAATGTGACGTCAGCTGACGTGTGCAAAACACATGGACGTACTTGGAGAGCGAGCAAAGGGGTCTCTATAAATACTCAAGAGTGAAAGCCTAAAGAGGTACATGACATCTCCCCCACTCAAACCTTTGTCCTTTGCTTTCCTCTCTGCTCTTTCTTATCCTCACGCCGGAGGGCCATACTAGAGATCCTGCGGTCTGGTCTTTTAGTCGTGCTTTGTGGTGCAGGTTAAGTTCAAGGGACCAGGCCTAGATCCGCTCAAACCAGAGGCTCAGAGGAGGTGAACCACATATTTCAGAACCCCACAGTTTGGCTCCTCTATGCTCATTTTTCCCTTCCCTTAAAGTGAACCATCTGGATTTCTTTTGACCATGCCAATTCAAATAGCCAATATTTTTGTGTGTTCGGATAAATAAGTCAAAGTGGCTTATTTTTTGTCCTTATTCAAAATTTTTTCTTATCACTTGGCTTATTGTCATTTTTTTGGGGATTATTGCATCCTCATGACGAGAGGAATCTAAAAAGTAAAATTTTTTGACCGAAATTAAATCCAAATTTTTTTGAATAAAGACGAAACAATTGGCTTATTGGGTTATTTTTGTTTTTTTGTGGGTTTGTTTGGCTCATTTTTGGCGGGAAAGCCAATGGCTTATTTAGAAGAACAAGCCGAATTGGCTCAATTAAGGACATCCAATTTTGACCACCATCACTTAAAGAAGTATTCCAGGAGATGAAAACCTTAAAATCAAGCTTTTTTGTACACTCTGCTTAAAGCTAAAGTTCCTCTCCCTTTCCCTTCTAGTCTTCTAGGTTTTTATGGTTTACTCTCTTGTCTGTGCAATACTATATCTCACATTGCCTGCTACACTGCATTACATGGTGGTTGTAAGGGCACATACTTGGGAATTACCCGTATCTTTTGCATTTGAGCAAGGATGAGGTTGAAAACATTATAAGAACCTTGCGTCAATCTCACAGAGTTCACTTTCCACTTTAATAGCCAAGAGCATGAAATTCAAAGTTGAAACTTTGGTGTGATTCGTGATTTGACCATATTATGCATTGACTTCTTAGTTTGCGTTTCATGCCATCAATTATTGGTTCTTTAATCTCATGAATTTCTCTCTTATGCGTAAGTATGTTATTATTGCAAATTCTTTTTTTTTTTGAATTGCATATTATTGCAAATTCATGATAATGATGTTTTCATATTTTATGCCTGTTTGTGCATGTGTGCATTTTGAGATGCATTGTGCATTTTGAGATGCATTGTGCAAGGGGGAGTCAAATGAAATCTTTTTCTTATGTCCTCATTGTTAGATTCTCTAGTTTCCAACTTAGTTCTTCATGTGCTTGGGTATCATGTCAAGGAAGAATATTTTATTTGCATGCTCCTTGTGTTAGAAAAATTTCATGTGTGCTTGCGTGACCATTCGATTTAGCATTCCTTTAGGGTTGGCATGGCAGTTTTAGTGTGAACTTCAGCGCATTTGGTTCGGAGGAGTTTGTTTTTATGTTTGAACCTATGAAAAATTGGTTGTTATAAAATGAGGGGGAGTTTGGATTTTGATTGTCAAAATTTTTTCCTGAAAATTTCCTGTTTTTCTTCCTTCGATTTAGAGAATTGCGCTCCCTTAGTGCTGGGCTTCAAGGGTGGCACCTAGGTAGCTCTTCATGTTTTATTACTATTTTTATTTTTTATTTCCTGTGCCCTTTTTTTTTTTCCTTCCATGGTGCTAGCTAGAGCACTTGCTTGCACTGTGGCGTGTGGTGACGCTTTCCATCTAAAGCAATCTTGGCCATAGGGGGAAAACAAGCCTCAACAATGCAATGTGTCTACTATCTCTGCTGAACGGGCTTTGTTTCTTTATGGTGTTGGGAGGGGTTATTCTTATGACCGAGCTTGGAAAATTTGGAGTGATGTCTATGCGTAGCACCTCGGCCTTGCCCTTCATGTTGTTTCTCACCTATTTTATGCTTAAAAAGTTAAAAAGGACGTGCCTCTTTTACCAAAAGAAATGACAAAAAAACCTAAATCTGCCATCTCTTTCTAGACCTTAAAATATAGTGACCTTAAAATATAGTGACGCTCAGCTTCATTTGGACTCCAACGCTGCTTTTATGCCTCATCATATTGCTGAGCCTTGCTTTCCCCTATTGCTCCAGCGTTTCCATCTATTTTCCCTCCTCCAACCTATAACCCCCCGTGGAATCAAAATGTCCGCCCTTCTCCAGCTACACCTTCTACTGAAGCTCCCCTAGCTCTTCCTGCTAGTGATGCTCCATTGGGTAGTTTGTTTGAATATCTTCACGCTCAATTTGGTGTTTCGAATGCTTGCTTGGATGCGTTTGATGCTCGTTTTGAGGAGATTGACACACGTTTTGAGGAGCTTGATGCCCCACATTGTCAGCTTGATGGTGCCATCTCTTCCTTATCTGGTTACTTGAGTGCGATGGAGCATTGGATTAAGATGAAGCTTCCTTTTGATGATGAGAACAGCATGGACGATGATGCTTGATGGTTGGTGGCGGCTCTCCTACAATTTTTGTTGACTCTCTTTGTCTTTCCGGACCCAAAAAGGGGGAGACATGGTGTTGGTTGTTTGTGAGGAGAGTATTTTTCTTTCTTGTTGTTTTTAATGGTGAGATGCTAGAAACTTGGTGGTTTGTTCTTAACTCTACTTAACTCTTTTGACTGTTACTCTAGAGCTTTGCATGCTTGATACACTACAACAAATATCACTTTTAATAGCATAATGTCATAGCATTCTTTCAGGAATTCTATAAAAGGAAAGCAATACTAGCATTTTCTAAGTTAACACAAAGGAAACACACAGAAGTCTGAAATAACAGCGTTTCATTAAATCCATCTACAACGTTCTGCCCAAATAAGAGGCACAAAAATGGCTTCACGCCCCAAATCGCATACCCCTTCAAAATTTTCACACGATTTCACACTGGCACCCGAATCCTGATCCCTCAATCGTTCTCTACGAACTCGCGTGAGTGTTCTCCAGCCGTGCGAACTGGTGTTGGCTGCTATTCTAGGGTTTTGATTGTGAGTTGAAGGTTAGTTCTTATTCTTCAGTTCTCCTAGTTTCTGATGATTAACCTTGGATTCCATACTAATCACTCGACTTCATCGTATTTCTGCTCTGTCGTTCTGTAGTTGGAGAAGAATCAAAGATCTATTCAGAACATTTGCACCAATTGAAGCAAAGAGGTCATTGTTCGGAGAGTCTTCACCAGGTTGATTTGATTTTTTTTTTCTTAATTCTTGCCCAAATATGAGGGTAGGGTTTTAATCTTCGATTATTAGCATTTGATAATCAGTCTAAGATTCCACAGTTTTTGCACTTAGAGGGTTTGGATTTACTTTCATTGACGTATCGATTTTCATTCTGATAACATATTGGGACTTTTGGGTTGATTCATTCACATTCAATAACTGTGCTTGTGACGCCATTTCTATACCCTTGGTTTAGGAGAAGTCCAAATGTGGACCCATTGGCTAGCAATTTTTTCCTTGGGAAATTTATAGAAATGGTCCTCTTAGTTTCATTCGAATCTCATTTTCATCCTCCAAGTATCAATTACAACTTTTTTGACCTTCAAGTTTGGTTTTCGTACCAAATTGGTCCAATTGATAACGTATGTCAGCCAAACTGAACAGAAAAAATCAAATTAAGGGCAAACATCATCAATTGGACCTACTTGGTACAAATTGTAACGTCCAAACTGCCATCAATTTGATTTTTCCCGTCCAGTTTGGCTGACAGTAGTTATCAATTGGACCAATTTGATACGAAAACCAAACTTGAAGGTCAAAAGAGTTGTAATTGATACTTGGAGGACGAAAATGAGATTCGAATGAAACTAAGAGGACCGTTTATATAAATTTCCCTTTTTCTTTTGATCCTCTATGGATAGCAATTCACTGCTTTACATTCTTGTGTTTTTGAAATAGACAAACTATGGGTACCAAAAATTGGATACACTGAGTAGAGTCGTAAGGGACGTGCACGGTAGAAACTGTAATATACTTGACTAATGCAAGGAAGCAAAACATAGAGCTAGAAAATACCAAGAATCAGAAAAGATGCTACAATTTTTAGAGTTGTTCTTTGACCTCAAATTTGCCTTTTTTTTTTTTTTTTTGCGGAAACACAAATACATACTGATAAACTAAACTTACAAAGGACAAATATCTTGGGATGATGCTATGGTGTCCCCGGTCATTTTGGGGACACCGTAATTTTTGACATAACAGAACCATTACAAACATAACAAAAATCATTACAAGTATAATAGAACCATAACATGGCATAACTAAGGCATAACCAAAAACCAATCAAAGCATAACCAAAAATCAACGAAGGCATAACCAACCAAGTTATGCCTTGTTATGGTTTTGGTTATACTTATAATGGTTTTGGTTATGCTTGTAATGAATTTGGTTATGCTTATAATGGCTTTGTTATGCTAAAAGTTACGGTGTCTCCAAAATTACCGGGGACACCGAAGTCATTCCCTTATTCTTTTATCCCTTGTTTATCTAATAAGCATTTCATTGATTCCACAGTCTCCTCTTTAGTGTGGATTTCTTGTTCTCAAAAGCAAAGTATAAATGTGTATTTTACTTGGGTCAGACTCTTGAATATGGAATAATTTGTGAAATCCTATGTAGACATCATTTTGGGACTCCTGTATCTCTCTTCATGGTTGCAGTTGCAGGCTTGTTGAGGTACTTGACACTTTTGGTTTATTTACCTATTTCGCTTCAAAAGTAATCAAGCTTATGTGATAAATCACTTTGTTGCATAAGAATATAGCGTTTTTCTGCCATCGCTATAATAAGTTGGGGAAATCAGTAGCGTTTTTTTAAAATTTGTTTATACCTTTTCCATAGTGTATAAATTAAAGAAGGAAAAAGAGCGCTGAAATTTTTTGCACTCCCGCTCAATTGAAATTTTGTTCTCCCAAACATCTGCGATTTTGTTTCAAGATCCGACTTTTTTCATCCACGAGATTGGTGGTTCCTCAAAAGATTTTGCCAAAACAGCTCTTGTCATACACGGCAGTGCGCTGATGGAAAGGTTTCATTGAAAAGATCTCGCCACTCTTGTCTTCTTTCTTTGAACTTTGAATTGTTGAGTATACTTGTTGGAGTTATTTGGAAACTGGTAGAATACAAGTTTGCATCTTACTGTTTTGGCGCATTTTAGCCAAAATGTTGAACTTTAAAAGGCCTTGTTCAACTGTTTGCACCGGTAAATATGATGTGAATTGTGGAGCTTTTTTCTGGTACGGTTTGATAGTTTTAGCCTTAGGAGCATGGGTACTTTTTCATCTTTAAAACTTTTTGTGTTTGATTTTGATACTACAAATTGTTTAAATGTGCAGCCCTAATATCTAAGTAGGACTACACAGTCTCTATGTAATTTAACAGGATGTCTAGGAATTAGCCAACGCTAGCTTTTGGTATTTGTGACTTGTATTGTGTTGACAATCAACAATGTTAGGGAAGAATGGGCCTGAAGTAGTGAGAAAATTTATTGGTGAAACTGAGAAGAATGTTAGAGATTTATTTGCTGATGTTGAACAAGACCAGAGAACTCAAGGTAAAAGGCTTATGCAAAAGTTACTCCAAGCATTCCCTCTGGTTTCTAATGCTTAATTCTGCTTTTCAGGGGATCAAAGTGAGAGGGTGTTCCATTTTCCATTCTTTTTGAAAAAGTATTTTTTTTTCAAATTTCAAACTCGAATATAATGAAAATGAAAAATAATTTTATGAATTTTTTTGCACCGTTTAAAAGATTTCAATGAGATCTATCAAACAAGATCCATATTCGTAGGAAAATTGTTTGTGTAAACGCATGATTTTTGAGCTTGAAATTACCTTCCTTTTCTAAAACTTCCTTTTTTAAGAAACCGGAACGGCCTCTGACTTACATATTTGATGAAATTGATGCGATTTGTAAGGTAGGAACTCTTGTTGCTAAAGCTTGAAATTCCTCCTAGCTTGTGGAACTTGGGGATGGGGGAGCATTAATTAGCTATTATAATAAGCTGTTTTGCTAGTATATACATGTGGTTCTATGATGAATGAACCCGTTGTTCTGTGGTAATTTTTGTTTCAGGAGAGATCATTCTTCTTCATTGTTACTTGGAGAGGAAGCCAGTACAAGCTTCCCTTTCTGGTAGGTAATACCTCCATGATTTAGGGCTAATAAGAGAATCTTGTTTAGGTTAGAGTTCGTATTTTTATAGGTTGTGGATCAATTTCTTGACCTATCCTCAGACAGCCCTCAAGATGAATCGCCATCACTATTTATGCATATATACACATTGCTTGTAATGTATACTCTCTTGTTTGATTCCTTCACAAAAATTCACATTTTCATTGTTTATGGTTGCTGGTTGAATCCTACATGAGCCGAATGGCTTCGGTGTCAGGTAGCTCGGAGATCAAGTTGGTGAAGCTTGTGGGGTCCGTGGGATTGACGATGTGTCCCAGGTACTTGTTCAAGAGGTGGAATTAGGTGTTGCATTTTGTCTTGTGGATAATTCCTAATTCGGTATCTCTTATAACCCTTTTTAATTAATGAAAAATAGTAGGATTAGCTTGTGCTTTTATGCCTGGGGTGTTTAGACCCCAAATAGTTTCCAAGTAAATCAACTTTGTCTCAATTCTCTTGTTTAATTGCTTTATTTAGCTTATCTAATTGTGTGTAATGAAAAAAGAGTCTGTCAATAGCATAGTGAAAATATCCTAACCCGAAAATAATTTCATACCTCAACCAAAAATAATAGCATAGTTCCCGCCGCCACCCCCCCCCCCCCAACCCATTAGTGCGTAAGATAATTTCATACCTCAACCCTAACCCGAGAATTATCACACGGCCCTGACCGGGTATTTTTTGGGTACCCCCATTCCCGCGAACAGGTTTAACCACCCACCCCACTCTGTAAGAAATTAAAAAGAATTTGTTAACCTTAAAACAAAACAAAACAAAAGGAAATAGTTATAAATAAAGTGGTATTTTAGTATAATGGTGAAAATATAAAGGTAAGAATATATAACTATTTTTAGTACTCCTATAATGATAATAAATTAGGGTAAAAGTATAAAAACGAAGTATAATGATAGTTAGATTAGGTCAAAAGTATTATTTTACATTAAAAAAAATTGGGGGGGCGGGTTCGGGGTGGGTAATGAGGTGGGGTAATATCAACCCAATGACGGCCGGATTTTTCTAATTTCAACTCGGACATGCCCCGGTACCCAAAAATTTGATAAAAATCAGCCGTAATCAAGACGGGGCGGGGTGGGGCAAATTACCATCCCCAAGAGTAGTTAGTCTTCTTTGCTCTCTACTAGTAGCTAGCGGAAGTATACTAAGACACAGTGCATAGGCAAATGGAGTATACTCTCTCTCTCTCTCTCTCTCTCTCTGTTGTTAAGTATATATTACTCTCTTGGAACATTAAAATTTGGGTTTGGTTAAGTACAATAGTCAATTGGGGCTAAGTAGAGATCGTCTTGAAGATGCTCTAAAGTCCCCCTAGCTAACCCCAACTAACCTGCAAAGTGCAAATCCAATCCAATACTCTCTAGATCTCTCTCTCTCGTCACCCTAGTATCATGAAAGTGAAATATACAGACAAAGACAAAGAATGACGTGAAGAACTCCTTCAATTTCTGATGCAAAAAAAAAAAAACTCTTGCAGTCTCATGTGATGTTAAAAAAACACCGTCACAAGAAACACTGATCAGCAATATTTATCTTACGATTCCCCTTCACCATTTGTAGTCAGTACCCTTCTTATGATGTCATGACATTTGATTGAATAGTTTATACGAAACCAAACACATAAGTAACATTTACCATATGCCGTCCTTCACCGGTCCAGCGTCCATTTGGCACTTGAATTGAGTCTATCTGACCCACCCTTTTCAACTCGTCTCCAACATTTGAAATCTCACCCCAGCGTGCCATGATATATTGACATCCCAGAATTTTCTAATGTGTACGTGTAGACCCACAAAATATATGCGTGCGTGTGTTATGTGTAATTGTGTGTGGAAATAGAATTTTCCCGACCTCTAAACTACTCCGACGAGACTGACTAGATGGAAAGTGCCTGCTGATTGTGATATGATTATCCCCTGTTTTTAGCTAAATATATTTATGGGTTGTTATGAACATATGATTATCATCACTCTTGTACGGACAGTAGTGGTTTAAGTAATTTACTATAGCTGGGTGGTGACCTTCCGCATGTTGGGTTGAGCTCCCCTTCATACACCAACTCTCCATATCTCTGATCTCTACATTCTTCATTTCAGTTGTGCGCCCTTTTTCCCATTCCATAATTTTTTATCCGAAATATTCATCTCATAAATTTGCAGTGTAAAATATTCTTTTCTTTCAAAAAATAAGCTTTGCTATGGTATTGATAATTCATGACAAAATCATAATTTGGTTACTAAAATAGGTAGCATACGTAAGCTTGTTTGTTTATTTATTTTTTGTTGTCCATTCAATTAACTCCGCCTTGTTTGTGCTTAGAATCTTATCTTTATTCCCCAGCAGGTTCCAAGCCCGGATAAAGGAGGGTTGTGCGTTAGGTAGCTGACAGCCAGCATGTAAAAAAACCCGTCAGATCTCTATGACATGAATCCTAATATGATAACGAAACATGCTAGGGCGTTCCCTTTAAGCGACGCGTTGTGCCTGCCTTCAGGTGCTTCGAAAAATGAGCAAAGGGCGCCACACCGGTGCCCGGGTGTAGTGATAAGTGAGCAAGGGTTCCCGCGCGTACCTGGACGAGCACGGGTAAAACAGCTAGCCCAAGATTATAGGATTCGTTTAGCAACTTGGAATATAGGGACATTAATGGGTAAGACTAGGGAGCTAGTTGACACCATGCTTAGGAGGAAGATTAGTATAGCTTGTCTTCAGGAAACTAAGTGGATAAGGGAGAAAGCTAAAGAGATAGAGAACACAGGTTGTAAGCTCTACTATATGGGTAAGGATAGACATAGAAATGGAGTAGGTATCGTAGTAGATAAACACGTAAAAGATTCGGTAGTACAGTCACGAGGAAAGGAGATCGAATTATTTTAGTTAAGCTTGTGATCGGAGGGAGCATAATTAATATTATTAGTGCTTATGCACCCCAAGTAGGTTTGGATGGTCTTACTAAAGAGCAATTCTGGGAGCAGATGGATGACGTGGTTTAAGAGATACCTTTTGGGGAGAAGCTATTTATAGGAGACGATTTCAATGGCCATGTTGGAGTGCATAAGCAAGAGTATGAGAAGGTGCATGGTGGCTTTGGTTTTGGTGACTTTAACGAAGGTGGTCGGAGGATTCTAGATTTTGCAGTAGCTTTTGACCTTATAGTGGGGAATACTCTCTATAGAATGCGAGAAGAGCATTTAATTATATTTAAGAGTGGAGCCAATAGAAGCCAAATTGACTACTTTCTTGCTAGAGGTGCAGACCGCTTGACATATAAGGATTGTAAGGTTATTCCCAGAGAGTGTCTAGTAGTATAGCATAGACTTTTGGTATTAAATATTTGTCTCAAGGGGAACATTAGAAGGAGAAAGGAAACTAGATGCCCACGGACTAAATGGTGGGGCCTAAGAGGGGAGAAACTATAGATATTCAAGGAAAGAATGTATTAAGAAGTACGGTGGGGAGTGAAAGGAGATAGTGACAATATGTAGAATACCATAGCTGACGGTATTAGAAGAATATCGAGGGAAGTTCTCAGGGAGTCGAAGGGAAAAGGTCCAATTCTAAGGAGACATGGTGGTGGAATGACAGGGTTCAAACCAAGGTAAAAGCCAAGAAGGAGTGTTTTAAAAAGTGGCAAAAGAAAGGAATGAGGAAAATTTTCAGGGTTGTAAGCAAGGAAGCTAAGAAAGCCGTTAGGGATGCTAAGTTGAAAGCCTATGAGAATTTCTATGCTAGACTCGATAGTAAAGATGGAGAAAAAAATTATTTATAAATTTGCCAAGTTGCGAGAAAGGAGAGCTAAAGACGTTTCTCAAGTTAAGTGTATAAAAGGTATTGATTCGGTGGTGTTGGTAAAAGACGAGGCGATCAAGGATAGATGGAAGTCGTATTTCGAGAAGTTGTTAAATGAGAAACATGAAGGAGGCTTTGGTGGGGAGGAAGAGTATGTACCTGGCGAGAACATAGAATATGAATTTTATCGGAGAATACAAAAGTTCGAAGTGGCCAAAGCTTTGAAAAGGATGAAATTGGGTAAGGCATTAGGACCAAATGGTATCCCTATTGAAGTGTGGAAAAGTCTAGGTGACTTGGGGGTGACTTGGTTGACGAAGTTGTTTAACAAGATTATTATGACTAGGAAGATGCCCAATGAATGGAGAAGGAGCACTCTAGTACCTATCTATAAGAATAAAGGGGATATCCAAAGCTGCAACAACTATAGAAGTATTAAATTGATGAGTCATACGATGAAGTTGTGGGAAATAGTTATTGAGTATCGCTTGAGGATGGTGATTACGGTGTCAGAGAAACAGTTTGGGTTCATGCCTGGAAGATCAACCATGGAAGCTATCTACTTATTAAGGGGAATGGTAGAAAAATACAGAGCAAAGAAGAAAGACCTCCATATGGTTTTCATTAAACTTAGAAAAGGCTTATGATAGGGTGCCTAGAGACATCATATGGTGGTTTCTGGAGAGAAATGGAGTGACCAAAGGGTATATCGAAGTGATTAGAGACATGTATGAAGGTGCCGCCACTACAATTCGATCACCAGTAGGGAAAACGAGTGAATTCCCAATCATTGTAGGATTGCATCAAGAGTCAGCCTTAAGCCCGTACCTTTTTGCCTTAGTTATGGATGAATTGACTAGACAATTTCAGGAAGATATCCCATGGTGTATGATGTTTGCAGATGACATTGTCCTTGTAGATGAAACCGCTAGAGGTGTTAATACGAAACTAGAAATTTGGAGGGAAGCTTTAGAGTCAAAGGGTTTTCGAATAAGTACGAGTAAAACTGAGTATATGGTGTGCAAGTTTAGTGGTACCAGCAGTGCGCATGAAGAAAGAGTGATGATTTTAAGTACTTAGGTTCAATTATTAGTAGAGATGGAGAGACTGCCGATGATGTGACCCATAGGATCCAAGTGGGGTGGCTCAAGTGGAGGAGCGCTACTGGTGTACTGTGTGACAAGAGGGTTCCCATAAAATTGAAGGAAAAATTCTATGAAACTGCCATCAGACCAGCAATATTTTACGGGACAGAATGTTGGCCTATTAAGAAACAATAGGTGAACAAGATAAGTGTAGCAGAAATGAGAATGTTGAGGTGGATGTGTGGTAAGACTCGAAGAGACAGGATTAGAAATTAAACGGTTCGTGAGATGATAGGTGTAGCATCCATAGAAGAGAAGTTGAGGGAAAATAGGCTAATGTGGTTTGGGCATGTCTACCGTAGACCAGGAGATGCAGTAGTTAAGAAAGCGGATATGATAGCTTTGGGTAGCAATGCCACGGGGAGGGGTAGACATGAATTGACAATAGATGTTGTGGTGCGCAACGATATTAGTATAGTAGGTTTGTATGAACAAGTTGCTCTTGACAGAGCTCAATGGAGGAAAAAAATTCATGTAGCCGACCCCAAGTGATTGGGACTTAAGGCTCAATTTGGTTTGGTTTGATTCAATAAACAAATTACGATTTGTTCACGTACTTACGGATTTTCAACCAAATTACTTTTTTGCATAGGTGTTGTATCTTTGGTATCTATGAAATGAATAGTTCATATCATTGTTTTGAATTCTGGTTGGGATCTGGAATTTGAAGGCATTAAGGAGTACTGTTGAATGATAGATACTGGTAATATGGTATGGACCGGAGCTGACTCGATGTTGGCCGCGTGTACGGCACATGCCATGCATGCCATGGTAGGTCAATTAATTTACAACTGGTATTAAGAGTATCAAACACTAGATTAGTACTAATATTCTTGGGGAATTACTTTAGGCAGAAGTTACAGAGTAGTTGAATTGTTGGAACATAGTGGAAGAATCACTATGTTGGGATGAGGATTCTGTGAAACCATATATACACTTCTTCTGGGACAGTATGGGCTACCCAATAAGGTATTAGCCTAACTTGCAAGAAAAAATTATGGTAAAGAATATTATGGGACAGCTAGTTTTGAAAATGTTTTCATCCTTATTCAAGAAAGCATGTATTCTCAGTGTCTCTACTCCTACCAACTAGTCATGTAAATTCAACTTTAGTTAACCATGTTCCCCTCTGAAGATGACTACTGTAAGTACATTTCTGAAGCAAAAAAAAAAAAAAGACAGACTATTGTGACAGATGTTGGTGAGAGCGTGTAACAACCCTGATTTTTGGTAAATAAAAATTTCGTTAAATATTTGAATTTTATTTTAATTACTTAGATTGCTTTTAATATTTCCTTTTAAATTCCTATAATTTGTCGTAATTACACTTTAGCCCTTCAAAAATTCGTTTCTTGACTTAAAGCCCTTCTAGTTAGTTTCTAACCGATTTGTTAGAGAAACCAAACTAGAAAATCACCTAGTTACATTTCCCGAACCATAGATGGACCTTTTTGCCTATCTTTAAACCTTGGGAACCTTTTCAACCCTAGACTAGGGAATTATTTATTTATTTTCTTTTATTATTTTGATTTTCTTCTTTATCCATTGGACGATAATAGTTAGGGGAACTTTTATCCATTGGATAATAGAAATCCTATTCTTTATATTAAAAGCAAGTATTGATGGATTTGGTTAAGTACCAATATCTATATAAAAATAGAATTTTATAATTGATTAAAAGGACATTTTGGTTATTTTAATATAAAAGTTTTCTTATTACTTTTGTCCATCGGACAATAAATACTAGGGGATTTATTATCTATTGGATAATAAGGTTAATCTTCCAACTAAGTATTAGGGTTATTAAACAACTATTTTTTAGTTTCACATGTGGTGTTATATATATATATGCTAGCCCGTGCCTACGGCACTACGCATCCCTGTTGCAAAGGGATAGCAGTTGTGTAATTTAGGTAAAAACCATGAGAACTTAACCGGGAAGTGGGAGGATACACTACAGCCTTTGGATCAAATGAATCTAAGCCATTCCAACAACTTGTCCGCACACCCTTCTGTTTTATAATAGAGATTATAATAGGTATGTACTTATTGGTTTAAAGCTTAAGATTTCCTAAGTACTCTTATATTATTTTATATTGGGGTTTTGTACCCAATTGGATTAATTTATTGGGAAGATGATCTCCCTAAATTACATAAGTACCTATGTATATATATTATATATGTATTTGGAAGACTAAAGAATTGACTTGGTACACATGTGCTAGTATATATATGCATTGTTTATTGGATATTCTTCCACCCCTCCATTGACCATTGGTTAATAACCATCAAGGAAACTATTACCCATTGGGTAATAGCTTTAATCTTCCAACAAGATACAAGGCTTTGTTTTACTAATCATGTTTTGGATTCCCATGTACTTTTATGCATTAAAATATTAGGGAATATCAAAACCCTAGATTTATTTAGTACAATATCTATTAGTTTAATCAAAACATGTGCCTAATTAGAATTCTTTAATAGGGTATTTGATTTGGAAATCTAGTACCTTGTACCTTTTGGCCTATTATTTTTATAGGAAAATCTTTACCAATTGGATAATAATTGCTAGGGAAAATTTTATCCCTTGGATAATAACCAAGACTTTTGCTATAAATAGCACCTCATTCTTGCCATTCAACTCACCCCTTCACCTAGCAACTTCTCTCTCTAGAAAAACTTGTATTTTTCCTTTGTTCTTGCTTAGTTCTTCTTGTTCTTAAGTTCTTGCTATGTTCTTCAAGAAACTCATCCAAGACCGCCACTAAACCGCCACTCGACCACCCTTCGATCCAAAAAGTTTAAGTAGTTTAGTCAAGATCTAGTTTCGAGAGAAACCTTTCTCTCCCGAGGCTACCGGAAGCATACCGTAGGAAGTTACTCCGCTCGATCGTCAACTTACTTTCCGTAGTCGCCACTACTGCCAAGAAGTAAGGTAAGAATCTTAGTCCATTAACTCTATGTATAGTATAGAATCGTGTGTTGGAGAATATAACGTCATTAAGAAGTAACTTTGATCATTCTTTCTAAAGTAGATAAGGTTATCTTTAAATGTTGAAAATGCATGATTTATGTTCGCTCATGGTGATTCAAGCATGCTAAATAGTATGGAGTTGGATGATCTTGTTGGGTTAGTTTCAAGGTTTTGTGGAATGCTTGTTTATGTGGAAAGTCCTACCGCGGAGTCTTGCATGAAAACGTGACACAAAAATTGAGAAAGTTAGAAACATGGCACCTAGGGTGTGGTTGACAAGAAAAATGTGTTTTCCGGGAGAGGAAATATTTTTGAAACTACGTAATGACCAATTTTGGTGGCATTATGTGAGTTGTGTGTTTGTGTGTGCCAATGGAAACCCAGAGCGACAGAACTATTGTGCAGATACCCAGGAACCCGGAGCGGCGGAACCGAGGTTGGGTGTGTTAAAAACAATTTTGGAAATGTTAATTTGGAAAAAAAGAGTGGAAAATGGTGACATGGTCTACGACGAGTCGCGTAGGAGAAACTCCAAAATCTTAGACACCAACGATAGTTGAATAATGAATGAGGATGTGTTGTTGTTAAACTATTTTGCATAGAAACTATGTCTATTGTTTGTAAGTTAAGGGTTAGTGGGTAGGGTTTATTCTATTGAGCTTTCATAGCTCATGGTGTTACCTTTGGTGACCCTGGCATATTATATGGGTTGCGACGCCGATATAATGTGTCAGATCTCATAGACGAACAGGGCGAGATCTTCACCTTGGAGGCCTTTGGAGCCGAGGAGCTAGCCAGGATGGAGGAAGAAGCGGAGCAGTAGATAGAAACCCTAGTTCCCTCCGTTATTTGAATAAAAGTACTTTTGTAAGGTTTATGATGTAATAATGAACCAAACTCACTTTGTTTTAATAATAAATTTCTTATTTAACGTACCCAAAAATTGGGGCGTTACAGAGCGGGTGCAGTGGTCATTTCTTTCGGTTTCTACATTGTGAAGTCTAATGATATTGTCTTTTCTTATTTTGATATTCGGGATTTTTTAAACCAACTTACGTGCACTTAATTAGTTTACGGAGGATCAATGATCGTACTATTGAAGTTCAATTAAAGTGAGGACAAATATGGATTGATTATGTAAGAGTTGATAGTATTTAAGAAGTTTCAAACGTTAGGCCCAATAATATTGTTTACTAAGCCACATGTGCTGGAACCCAACTATAAGCGTAATTATATATATATATATATAAAATTATATACAGTCATTTTCAAATGTGGAGGTCCCTATTTTAAAATAAGGACCTCTCCATTTCTCCCATTTTTCGTTTGAATTTTGATGATCCGAGCCGCTCAATGTGTTCAGAACGTGATTTTAAGAGTACTCGTGAGGAATTAGCAAAAGAAAAGACCGGGAAGAGCTTCATCCAAGAAGTTTTTATTTGAACCGTTCGATAAAAAACAAACAAAAACTGCTCGGATGAAGCCTTTCCGGTCATTTTTTTTGCTGATTTCTCGCGGGTATCCTTAGAATCACGTTCTGAACATATTGAGCAGCGTGGATCATCGAAATTCTATCGGGAAAGGGAGGTCCTCATCGAAATTATGGGCGTTTCCGCGGACACTAAAAAAAACACCTAAAAAAACATCCAAAATCTCAATCTCATAGTTTCCAATCAAATTTTTATGATCCGAACCGTTCAATGTGTGCAGAATGTGATTTTAAAGGTACCCTCAAGAAATTAGCCAAAAAAAAGACTGGGAAGTGCTTATTTTGAGTAGGTTTTAACTGAACCGTTCATTAAATCTAAGCTAAAAACTGCTCCGATCAAACCCTTTCCGGTCATTGTTTTTGCTAATTTCTCGCGGATATCCTTAAAATCATGTTCTGATTATATTGAGCAGCTCAGATCATCAAAATTTGATCGGAAACTATGAGATGTTTTTTTAGGTATTTTTTTGGATGTCCCTTGAACTGTCTGGATATAGATTTAATGAACGGTTCAGTTAAAAACTGCTTAAAATAAGCACTTCCCGTTGTTTTTTTCGCTAATTTCTTGCGGGCACCCATAAAATCACATTCTGAACACATTGAACGGTTTGGATCATAAAAATTTAATCGGAAACTATGAGATTGAGATTTGGGGTATTTTTTTGGGTGTCTGTGGAACCGATATTATATATATATGTAGGGACGGATCCAGGAATATAGATTAGCGGGACACCTATTAATTGTAATAGTAGAAGTTCATTTTTTTAGTCAACCACAATTACATCGTACAAAATTAAGGCATGCATTACCACTACAAAAGTTTATAATGCAAATTTTAAGTTAAATTAGATAAAAATTAGCACAAAATATCAAACAAGATTTTTTAAGTATGTTTTAAATGAACCTTGACAAATTTAAGAATGATCGAGCTAATTTTCTTAATGATTTTATTTTAAAATATTTCTCACAGACAGTTAAAAATAAAGAGAATCAAGAAAGAATTAGCTCCAAATGGACAAATAGCTTGTAAAGCAACAAATATAAATACATTGTATGATGAAATTCGGACATAAAACTAATTCTATGTGTATTTTTTAGATATATGCAAGTGTACACTTTATAATTAGCTCCACATGTATATGTTTATATATTAGCACACTTTAATAATTATGCTAATTTATACAAAAATATTTTTAAAAATTTTAATTTCGAGTGGGAAATCTGTCCCGGTATGTATGTATCCAGCAGTTATATAAAAAGAAGCAGTTTTTCAGATGGCATAATTTTAATTTCGGACATATTTGCCCCTCAATTGCAAACAGTACACACTTGGGGGGCTTGGTTTTTTGTCTTTTCGCTCCTTCTGTTGCATGTGGACCACAAATGATCACGTTTTACTCTGCCTCTTCGCTCTCTCTCTCTCTCTCTCTCTCTCTCTCTCTCTCTCTCTCACAACACGGAACTCACAACACAGACGCACAATTGCTCTCTCTCCCCCTCTCCTCGCCTGCGCTGCCAGCAGATCGGCGTAGTTGTTCCGGCGAAGGTAAGAAAGGTTAACCCATCCCTCTCTGTGTCTCTCTTCTTCTTCTTCTTCTTCTTCTTCTATGATTTGTATGATTTAATCCGAGATATGGGTTTCCAGCATGTGGGATTTGTGGGACTTTTGTGGGGCTGATCGTGAACAAGGAGTAATCAGACTGCGACGGCATTGAGGACGGCGCGGCGTGTAGAGACCCGTATTCTTTTTAGGTTGTATTTTTTTTTTCTTTTGTTAATGTACGGCTCAACGAGATAGACGGTACGGATATTCGGTGTAGCGCCTTCGTTGGAGGATATAAGGGTAAATGTGTGAGGGGTGCACGTGTGAGTGTGTGGTGCGAGAAGCGGGGGATTGCTCCCCATGCCAATAATTTCCCAGGAGACAACTTTTCTCCCATTTTCTCTTTTTCTCTCTCTCGGCAGCCTCTCTCTCCTCCTCTCCTCCGAAAATTTTCTCCTCTCTTCTCTCCTCGATTTCATCTACTTAGAGCGTGATTCCGAACAAAATTCAAGAATTAAAGTTGTTCTACAGCGCATGGGCTTTCTGAATATCCAAGAAAAATCATGATCGGACCTGTGGACTTCGGTTGACTTGGTCCAAAACCCTTGAGGTAGGGATTTTTATTTGTTAGGTTTATACGGTGTTTATGTAGCAAACAGTTTGTTCCGTCAATTTCTGAAATTTTGCAGAAAACGGGTTACTGTTTATGAGGTTTTTCATTGTCTTAAACTCATGATTGAATTTTGGTTCCTTCATATGAAATAGAGTAGACTTAGAGCTGTTCTAATGCCGCTGGAATCACTCGAAAATTGAGAATTGAATTTATGGTGATTTTTAGAAAACTGGTCTGTAGAGCCCAGCATATTCCTTGATGTCCGACAAATTCGATTTGAAGTTAGCTTTCGTTTGCCACTAATCGCCTTAAGTTAGAAAGTGCGTTGGAGTGTGTCAGTGCAATGGTTGTTCTCGTTCCGTCGTAATGGCAAATTAGAACATTGTCACTTTCGGAGGCAAACTCGTTGTTTGACCTTATCCCTTGACACTCATTAGTGTATAATATTAATGTCGTTTGAGTAGGAAATGTACCGTAAGATTAATAGGAGTACCGTAGACTATATGGGTGCCATGGTGAGTGTTATGGGTAAATGTGAGGATGTCTAGCAGGACCATCTGTCCTCTTGATTCGTTAAACAATTAGTTTCCAATGGTGTTGTCTTTTGACGTTTAAATGTCCTAGTGGGTGGAAGGTTATAGAGTTACTTACGGGTAAGATTGTCGTGTAAGATATGGTGAGTGTTGTGGGTAAAATGTCATTAAGACGTTTATGGGTTAAGGTGTTGTATAGGGCGTAGCGTTATGTTCAAGGAACGATATGGACACATGTGATAATTGATAAACGTTTTAATTGACTGTCGATTATGAAAACGGGAGTACTAATGATTGTATTAAGAATGGGACGGTGATAACATGACTGGTTATTGTGACATAAATTGAATGAGATTGATTTACGAATAGACTGATGATAAAATTGATTATGAAAGTGTGAGATGTGACCCAAGTGGTCGTTATGAGGGAAAAGACTTGGGGTGACCCTGCGCTCGATAGACCCGAGGTGACCCAAACTGTTATTATTATTGAGGGAATACACCCTGCGCTCAGACAAATGACCCCACTTCTATTATTGAGGGAATAGACTCGGGGTGATCGCTCGAGGGAACTATGACCCTAGTGACTATTGATGGGAAGCACAGAAAGGAAAAGTTTTGAAATAAAGAGATTCGACAGCTAAAAAGAGGATAATCAGACTTATTAGGTATAGTGATGTGGAGGCGTTACTAGTTCTCGTGTGGGTTATATTCAGTCGGGTAGTGCACGAACTACATAGTGAGATGCCTGCAAGATTTTGGGAGCCCAGGAAATTGTATTTTTCTCATAACCGGTTGACAACAACCTACCTTTTCAGGTTCATTGCATCATGGTCATGTTAGGAGTTTTCAAGTAAAGCTATTTTGGAAAGCACTTTATATTTCTTGTAGAACTAATCGTTTGTCATGAAACTCCTATTTTGTAAAGTTGTAATTGTAGGCCAGTTTGTGTATATTTGGGAACTGTATTGTATTTTGGGGATAATGTACGTATGATTGTGAGGACTCTGTATTTTAAACGGTATTGTTGATTTATGTTAAAAATTCAAGGGCGTGACACGACGCAACTCTTGCATCAGAGGTAATTTCTTCTGGGTTTTGTAGACTCGATTTTTGGTGGTTTCGATTGTGCAGCTCCAAACAAATTGTCCGGTGAAGAGGATTTGTTTTCCTCAATTTTGAACAAAATTCTAAATTTAAGTTAGTGCGTTGGAGTAGTGCAATGCAATTGGGAGGCAACAGTGTCGTTCTTTTCCAAGAACCCTACCTTCGCCGAACGCGTTTGGGTTGACATTGGACACAGACAAATTTCATCCATCACAGAGACAGCTAAAAAGAGGATAATCAGACTCAACAACTACACGCAAGATTTTCCCAGGAAAATTTGACAACAATTTGTTATTTTCCACTTCGCCCATAACCCATGATTCGGTTTTTGCCTCTTTCACTCACTCTCTTGGCCCTGATCTCGTCAATTCTATATGAACCTTCGAGCTCCTCGATCATCAATCCATCTAAAGCCAAGCAAGCTTCATCCCAACCAAGGTACCCATTTCTTTTTTGATTTTTTGAGAAAATGCAGGAAAATCAAATGAAAGAGACTCCAATTTGAATCTCATTTTTGCTTTGGTTTCAATTGATTGGTGAATTGCAGAGCTTTTGTGTATGAGGGTTTTCTCACAGACAAATAGTGCAATCACTTGATTTCTCTTGTGAGTTTTGTTATTTTTTTGATTTGGGTTAATTGAGAAACACTTGATTCATAGCTTCTTTGGATTGAGGGATTTTGATACGCAAAGAAAAGAATGGATGAGAGTTTCTTGCCTAATTTACTTTTTTGGCTCGAGTAAAATGAGTAATTTGGTGAGAAATGGAGAGAAAAGTACAAAGATGATATTTTTTTTGATTGGCTCCCCCTTATCACTCATTTTCTCACAATCCAAAGTGGCTGTTAGGACTATTGAGTTCATTAATTTGGTTATTGGGAAGTTTTTAGGCGAAATTGGAGCTGAAAAGATCAACTGTTGCTGGCAATGAATCTGGAAAGAGCAAGCCTAGTGAGGTTCGAACTAGCTCCGGGATGTTTATCGTTAAGGGGAAGGTTTGTGCTTCTTTTGCTGTGTTGTAATTTTCGATTGCCACTATTAAAATATACACAAGTATGCAATTTAATGTGTTTGTGATTGAACTTATGCTAATCAATATCGTGGTATGACTGGTGACTCGTGTCATTTCGAGCTTGTTTGAAGTTTTCACTTGGCAATCTTACTCTGTCCTGAGATATGAACTTAAAATGGGGAGCATTGGTTCATAATACCATATCGCTTTTGTACGTATGCATTGCGGATTTATGAAGAGATTTATCACATGAAAGGAAATCGTACAACGAAAAGAATGAAGACAATCCAAAATCCAGACTCCACCTTAGAGAATTAACCACACTTAGCCGAGAAGATTTGGTGTGTGAAGTTTATTGCAGCTCATTACAATCATTTTTCAATTTTTTTTTTATTGATGATTGTCTCATTGGAAATATGCAAGTAGCAAATTGTGGGTTTTGAGAGAGAGAGAGAGAGAGAGAGAGAGAGAGAGAGAGAGAGAGAGAGAGAGAGAGAGAGAGAGAGAGAGAGGGGATGCAAAACTGGGAGCTGCAAATGGGTTTTGAATAGCCCAATTGCTTAGGTGTTGGGTTTTGGATTTTTGTAAGCTAAACACTAATTTTGCCCTTTTGGGTAGTCTTTTGGCCTAGAATTGGATTGAGCCTATTCGAGATGCTCTCACAACACAGCAAGTATCGAACTGATCATACGTAAATAAGGAGGCTACACAAACATGCAAGGGCACAAGCAAAATGATTATGAGCCAACAAATTCCTATAGTGAAATTTTGTACTAATGTGGGTTCTCTAATGATGTTGGCTCATACTAATGTTTTATTTGCTAGAATTTTAAGTTTCCATTCCTAATTACAGCTGTGACCTAATATTTATTTTAAAAGCATACTAAAGTTTTGTAGCTTTGTATCCTCTTACTTGTTTGTAAATATGCTAAGATAGCTTTCTGTAGGAGACATGTCGTTTCTAGGTTTTTAGCATGAGGTTATCCTTTGAATGGATTAACCGATTAAGTGTGGAATGGATTGCAGCCTTATGTTATCTTACCTACTGTAAGTATGTTAAAGTTTTGTTCTGTATTAGAAGTGTTCTTTGCAGGGCTTATTATCGGTAATTCTGATCATTAGCAACCAACTGTTGTTTTTGGTGGTGACTAACTAATGATAACTTTTTAAAAGCTGGATTTAATTTAGTTTACTGTGAGTGTAACAAGGAAAACTTGGGATTGAGTATTGTTAAAAAGAAATTGATGACTGGTTTAACTGAGATTGCTAATAAAAGCTGTGGTCAGATATCTATTGAATTTGAATTTTCCAAAGGTTTGTTTGTAACACTTTTAACTTATAGCAAATGTTACAGACTTACTTTAGTGTACTGAATTTTCTTTTCCCACGTAAGTCTGGATTGGTGCTGTCATGAAGAAGTCAAGTTTGAGTTTTGTTTATGGGAGGTCCAACGGCATGACTGTTGCCAAAGTAAAAAAATAAATCTTTTGTTTGTGCTGGTCATGTGTTGGATAGTTTTTTAGAAATTTAAGCGAAGAAATTTCCCGTTGCGGCTGTATGTGAATTTTGTTTCAAAATTGGGGTTCTTGAGTTTGAAATTGTTTTGTTAGATCATTTGTGTTCAAAAGCTCAAGTTGATAGGAAATGGTCCTGCGAATGGACATCAATCTACCCTAGACTCTTTGAGTGGCAACCCAGTCCCTCATGAGGAGAGACAAACATACAGAACTGAATTAGATGTGCCAAGTGTAGACAAATTAAAAAATAGTTGTCCTTTATTAGAGAGAAGAGAAGGTAAACGACTAGGATTATTGGTACTTGAACCCATGGTCTATTGGAATGAAAGCTATAGCATGTTAAGTTATCAATTTCCCCAAACCTAGCATTTTGAGAAAACAAGTGATACGTATGCTCTCTGTGTTGGCTTACTAATTATCTTTTCACAGCTATATTTATTTCTCCTTTCCCCCTATTGGTGAATATTCTCTTTTGCAACGGATATTTGTTGTATTATTGTGACCCTATGGAATAGTAATGAGTTGACTTAATTGTTTCACATGTTCTTACCTTTTTGAAGCAATGGATGATGATGAATTGTTAGTTTTTGAAAGAAATGTAAGTATTGAAACCACAGCTTAATTTTCTGAAATGAATTAATGTCTGGGCCACTTTATTTTTGTTCTCTTCTCTGTACGCCATACAACATGTTTTAATAGTAAGACTCGAACTTTGGTATCACACTCACTAACAGAGTACATTTTGCCTCATGTTTATATGGTGTGATTCCTTTTAGTCAAGAGGTGTCCTATTCTTTTGGTTAATTCCCTTAAAACTTGCAATCCTATTCTTTGGGTAAATTCTAATAAAACTTGTGGATTAGTGGAATTTCTTAGGAGATCCAACAAACCCTTGGATGCCAAAGCCATATGAACCAATAATTCAAAAGTCTATCTATGATTTCTTGCAAGTCCATTTTTTACCATCTTTGCTAAATATACATCCACATCCACCATTTGTACTAGAAGGGTTCTAATGGAGACAAAAACCAACTGTGGTGAATTATAGGTGCAGTGGTTATTCATTTGTAAAACTTTTACGACTCAAAATTCTTATTGACTATGAAAAAAGCTTTCAATGCAGTGCGATCACTAGGTCATATGTCCATTATCATTAGGTATCAGTGTTCCTTTCTTACGGTTTGCCCTTGTTGGGCCGGGATTGAGTTTCCTAAGCATCTGTATCCATAATACAACTTTTTGTGCTCCCGTTGTCTTCTTGTCTTGTTATTTAAATTGTTCTCACCTGCTCTCTTCTTTATGATTTTAGCATTAGTTTAATTTGCATAACGGAAAAAAGTTGCGTCTCTAGCTTGGTCTCTCTTTTGAGAGAGAATATTGTAAAACTATTATGATACCTCATTTAATGTTGGTAACAGAATATTGATTATTGGCTAATACTATTCTTTTTGATCTCTCTGTATGTGTCTGCAGATACTTGCAAGGTTTTAGTGGCAAGCTACAATTATTCAACTCTTGCATGTAAGTTAGTTGTCTAATTTTCTTCTTCAAGAATGATAGCTTCAACTGTGTGAATTGTATCTTGGTTTCAACTACTATGTTCAACTTGTAGACCACTCTTGTGCCCCTTGAATAATCTTCAATAATCTGTGTGACTCAATATTCCTCCTTAGTGCTGCCCCCATAGGTCTATTAATAGCAATTTACTTTGTTGCTATTGATTTGCATTTCATTAGTAACAACTGCCAACCACGGATAGAAGAGATATCCATACTGACATTGTGTAGCATCTAAAGTTTTCCTTCTCTGGTTAATTTATTGGATGTCCCGCCAAAGATATTTCTTCACGGTGATATCTTAACTAACCATGCCTTCAGAATACACTATCAACAAAGAATGAGGTTATACAAAATTTGCAGTTCGAAAAAATGCATGGTCTGAGATTCTATTTTTTCTACTTCCAAAAGAACAAAAAGGATGGAAGAGAGAAAATCTATAGCTGATTGATTTCAGTTAGTTATCATTGATTTCTGACTTTCCTGGTAAGAATCAATTCTGGGAATCATCTTACAGAAAATTCAAAAAGCTGTCACTCATTTGAACACAAAGTAAGAAGTAGAAAGAGAATTCTTGGGGAACATATTCAAGCCATTGTGGTTTCACTTAACTTATCAAAAAAGAATGTGGTCACATATAATCTACACTTCGTATATCTATAACATGTAATCCTTTTGCCACTGGCATTATGATTGGTGTTATGATTGGTGGACACAATGTTCATACTAAGTACCTGGTATTATGATTGGTGGGAGGTTATTAAAGTCTTGGTTTATATACAGTTTGATATTTTGGGCCAAAGGTTATGGTGACTACATTATCTTGCCACAATACATGCCTTTAGCTTAAATGAGTTGGTTCATCCGCTAAGCACCGTGCGTATGTCTTAAATGTTTCTTTTCCAGGTGTGTGGGTCCAATGCAGAGTCTAGACAAGAATTGTGGATAGTGTAGTTCAGACTTTTGATTCCCTTGCATATGTGGATAGTTTTGGGTTTCTTTAATGTTGTAAATGCCAGTGAGCTTATCATGTGCATCATATTTTCCGGAATATTCGCAAGTTGAGTTTTTTTTTTTTTTTTATGGGGTTTGACACCTGGCTGGCTGGTGCATTATCTTTATTACTTGAGCGGTGCTAGGGTGTGAGTTCATCCCATTTGAAAAACAGTATATTGTGGTAATTTCTGGGATGGGGTGTTACAGTAACCTTTATGATTCTGTCTGCTTCATTGCAAACACATAATAGGAATCGCAAGAGAAGTACATGCAAAGGGATTTTAAAGGACATGGAAGGATTCTGGCATTAGGTATGGTTGTTGGGCTTCCCTTTCGAATCTTCTAAATTGAATTTTCAAGGACATGGAAGGATTTTGTCATTAGGTATGGTTGCTGGGCTTGCCGTTCAAATCTTCTAAATCTTGAATGGATGTTTTGCCAGTACGTTATATGTGTGTGTGTATATATATATTCTCATACTTCAATTCAAATGTCCATTATTGTTTTACAATCAAGAGCATTTTATTTTTGTGTTATGTGATTGTTTAATATTGTACTACATCTTAATAAAGAGAAATATGATTGGTTATTTTTTATGAATTTGGTCCTTTCTACTCATAGTTTCCAGGTTAATATACACAACCAATTAATCTTTACATCACGAAGAAATCTGCATTATACGGCACTTCATTTATTTATTTATTTGCAGGCCATCGATTGAGGGAGATTGTTATGCAAAGTTAAGAAAGGTAAAGTAATAGGAATGCTTGGGTCCATATTGTACATGGCTTAGTTTCCAGAATCCAAAAAATTGAACAGACAAATCCATTTTCCTACTTATTTTTGGGGATCATTCACACACTTTCTCAATTTCTCCCCAGGTTTTACAGAGTCCTATCGTGCTAATTCAAAGAATTGGTTTCGTAGGAATACAAATGGAGGTTTGTTGTTTACCATGCTTGATATCTACTTTTTAGTTCGCTTCCTTCCTATATTCGCGTTGTCATGTTGTTGAGTTGCTGCAGTGGTTCAAAATTTAATGTTAGAATTGGTTGTGGAGGGATTTTCTTCATCTCAAATCAAACCATTACATTCTTTTTTACTATCTACCTTTTTGGTGTGATAGATTGAGTAAATAAAGAGGTTTGTGGCTCATGATACATGAAATGTGTTGTTATCATCACTACCTTTCGAAATGTAGCTTGGGTTGAGTTTTGCTGGGTATTGGCCTTTTTTCCCAAATACATTGAGAATTTGCTTCTATAAAGTCATAAGTTCGGAAGAGAGACTATCTTAAACAACTGGATGCAAAAAACAGCAAGGGCAAACCATTTGTTGATGGTGGGCTAAGACAATGCAGTAAATTAGTGCAGTGTTGAAGCAAGTGGGAGAGCCTAGATTTAGAGGCTCATATTTGAAGGATTCTGAGAAAGCATGAATATATTAGTTTCACAAGGAGAGTCCAGAAGTGTACACGTTTTTAAGGTTGCCTAAAGATTACAGGATTATAGGACAAAGGATGCATGCCATTTTGTGGCTAAAAAAAACTTGAATAGGAAAAGGAGTAAAAGCTTGGGCATCCTCTGGATGACTCTGTCGAGCTCTTGCTCTACACTTGCCCTAAGTAAGCTATCAAACCAATAATTTTTGTTTTGTGAAAAATACTGTAAGAATTTCTAATAGGAGTATAAGATTATGCCGGTACTATTAACTAGCTTAGTAATTGGTGGATTACTAGAGTTGGTTGGTACTTCACTTGAAAGCTTACAACTGTACTCATAGTTCTTACATAAACGTGTTTGAAAAAGAGGTCTTGAAGTATCTTACAATTTGAGGATTGCTGAACTTAGGTTTATGGACTAGGATACTAATCAGCTATGTGAAGTCCAAACTTTTTAACATGCCAGCTGAACGAGCTAAGTCAATCACTTGGGGTTGTCTTCTTTTTAGTAGTGTTTTATGAAAGTAGGTGATTTGCCGTTTGCAACATATTCTCAGTTTGTTGCTTGCTTTTGTATTCAGATTCAGATTACGCAATCAAAACTTATTAAATGAAAATTGAAGAGTCGAGGATTTAATCAACCAAGACAGAGCTAGAGAATTTATGGGTCAATGTAGGAGTGCAAATTCTTGCATTCAATAATACTTTTGAGTTAGGTTTGCTGCTTGCTTTTCTATGTGTTTGCTTTATATTCTTGTTGATCTACCATGTATGCATTATCTCTAATTACTAATTATTATGCTTCTCTCCATTTCCTAGAGCTCATTGATTTGTGCAATTTGATGCCCTGATCTCATCAATTTAGTTTACGCTCCCAGAGTTTTATGATTCTATTATACAAGAGCTGGGCTTTCACATGTCATCATTTGTATTCTTTTCTCCATGACCCTAGAGTTTGATTAAGTAATAAGAAATTGAATGGCTCCAACAGGGCAGGGTTGACCATTTTGAGAAGATGGAAAAATTCTAACATTAGTGGTGTTCCTTATCATCAGTCTATAGGCCCATGTATGGTTGTTTGCGAATTGCCATGTTTAATTATTTGACTAAGAGCACATAATAGCATTAATGGACATCGGGTTTGGAAAATTATTGCACTTGCAGAGGTCTTCCATTATAATTTGTACCTTGGATGATGCATTTTGAGAATTTATGGATTGGAACTTGTGAATGATTGGCTTTCAACGAAAAAATATTTTGTTCTGCCTGCAGTTCAGTTATTAAGTTGTCTATCTTGAGTTCAAATGCCTTGTGAGAATGATAGAGGTTTTACTTTTCAATTTACAATTTCTGCATTCCTAATGTGTAATATAGGTGGCACTTCTTGCAAGCGTTGGGGCTTGAAAGTTCTGTTTGCAACGGGAAGCTGGCGCGAGAACTAACCCTACAAAAATTTGTGTGGTTGATTTGAAAGAGTTAACAAATGACCTACTATCTCAAGCCATAACTCTTTTGGTGTGCATGATTTGCTTTCTAAGTACTTTTGAATCGTGTACCTAACTACCATAAACTTTACTACAAAGAAACTACTCTCCCATCTGTAATTAAGGTAGGCAATATATAATTTACATGTGCATCAATATACATTCATAACTCTTCTACTATCATTCCTGCATTTCCATCTTGACCATCAAAAACAACAATAATCTTTGCCCTGAAACAAAATAGTATATCCTCTTCAACGGGCACATGATATCCGTGCTTTGCACGTGGCCGCATCTAGTATATAAAATGTATGCAACTCTTACATATCTTCCCGGTACATCATTGCAGCAGAACTCAGAGACCGTGGGTAGATATCACTCGTATTGTGTTACGCAAGTAAATTGTTCTTCTGGAATATGTGCATTCGATTTATTTATATTCAGCATTGGTTTTCCGTAAAGAATGCATCGGGGAATCCATTAATTCCTATAGCGGGTACAATCCAGTATTATGGAATTGGGTTCTGTTTGGGTAAATTCAACTTTTGCTTTGTTTTGACGAAGGGCCAAGAGAACCTCATACTAGATCTTCGCAAGATTTTGTTCCTATTCCTCTACTGTTCGTCTAAAAAAGGACTCTCTCTCTCTCTCTCTCTCTCTCTCTCCATTAAACAAAGTTTACAGCAGCAAAGAAATTGAGAATGTCAATATGCCTTCTCTTTCCCATCTTCATGACCCTTTTCCCCTCGTGTCCTTTCTCTGGTTTTATTCCCCTCCAAAATCGATTGCCTTTTGATAAATCAAAAGCATTGCATGGTAAAGTACAACAACTTCCGAGGAAAACAAATTTAAATGCATGAAAGGAAGGAGAGAACTAAATTATGAATTTCAGGACTGCCTACACAGTAGTGCTACCCACATGGATTGCCTTCTACTCTCCTAATTACTGATAAGAAATTGATGCCGATTTTTGAGTTTCTTTTTTCCTTCTTGATTTTTTTTTTTGTTTTTTTTTTAATTTGGCCACCTCTTTCTGTAGAGCATATGAACAGATAAGAGATGTGAAACTAAGGTGGAGTTATTCCGATGGGAATTTTGGAAGCTCAATTACTGATACAACCATCCTGCGAAAAAAGTTCTAAGCCAAGGGTTTTCTTCTAATGGAGGAGAAGCTATAGCAACTACTGCTTTCCTCATGATCATGATCATGATCTGATGATTCATGAGAAGAGACTTCTGTGACCCCACTGGCACCCGAAGAGCATGACACAGGGATCAGATTCAAATCAGTCCTCTCCTTGCTCAAGAAATCATAGAAAACAGGCCCATTTTCCCCCACACTCCCAACTTTCTCGCAGTTGTAGGATTTTGTCATCTCCTCCTCATGTTTAGTGCCCCTTTTCTTCAAAAATATGCGGCAAATTACCCAATCCTCCATTACAGTCTGCAAGGAATCGAAACATAATCATCATTAACCACTGAAAAACCTATAAACCGAGTTCGGACTCTGATTGATTAAAACCAGAACAAAAGGAACTCACCAGGGTTGAGTTATTTTTCTGCCGGATTGTAGATTCAGTAGCATCAACGAGGCGGTATTCGTGCATGATCCAATCAGTCCTAGAACCATGTGGAGGCTTCCCTCTGTAAAAAACCAGAGTTTTCTTCATCCCCACGACTTTGTTACCCCTAGATGTCACGATTTGCTTGTCTATTCCGGTTGCCTTCCAGTAGCCGTTACCAGTTGCTCTATTGGACCGGTTCCCATTCGGGTATTTCGCTTCCCTTGTGCTGAAAAAATACCTCTCTTGCCCAGAGTCCCCTGAACACACAAAGATTACGGTACCAGTCAGAACAAACACTTCCTCCGGTTTCATCAAAATTGAGCTGAATGTCTCAGTCCCATCGACCCATTTCTAATGGAATTCAAATAAACGCAAAATATAGGTGATAAGGGGCACACCTACAATAATGGTTATGTCACGGATCACCTGTATTTTGATTTGTGTTCAATGAATTACCAGCTAAACCGAGCCTTAAGTTCTATTTAGTTCGGTCGGCTACATTAGACAAATGAAAAAAGAAAAAGAAAAAGAAAAAAAACAAAGGCAAGCTAACCTGGCAAGTCCCAGGGGTCGGATTTGCAAACATCCACCTCTGGAATAATGGAAGCCGGCAAAGGGCAAGAAAGTACTTTGCGCCTCAAATATTGAACGACGAGCTCTTCATCAGTGGGGTGGAATCGGAAGCCAGGTGGCAATTTCATCACACCATCCCTAACGAAGTTGAGCTTCTCCATCTACCCTCAGACCCAAAAAGACTAAAACGTCAAATGGGAAGAAAGGAATTGGACTACGAAAAAAGGGTCCAATTTCAATTGAGCTTGGATTTACTTGACAAGCAAGAGACCAGAGAAAATAAAAAAGAACGGAAGAAGAAGAAGAAGAAGTAGAAGAAATCAAGAGAGCAGGAGGAGAAGGTGGGGATATGAGGAAGAAAGTGGGGCATCTTTATAGTAATTGGGGAAGTTGTGGAAGGGGTGAGGTGGGGTGTGGAGTGGAGGGCTTTAGAATAAGGACGAACCATTTTTTTGGCGTAAAGTAGACTCAACCTCTTCGTACTCCTTCCTTTGACGCATTTTCTCAAACGTTTTAAGGGTATATCGTTTTGTTTCTCTGTGGGTTTCTAATAACAACTTGAGACGAAAACCCATTGACGCACCAAAATAAAAACTTATTCCCTCCGTCCCTTTTTAAGTGTTCTGTTTTGTAATTTTAACTTATTAAAAAGACATTATCATTATACCTTTCACATCAACTTTTTCCTCCACTTTCCCTATTTACCCATCATCATTACACTTTTACTCATTAACTTTTCAAAAATGGAATCTACTTTTACGGACAAAATAGACAATATACCAACTTTTACCGACTAACTTTATAAACTGGATACTTATTAAAGGACAGTCCAAAATAAAATACCGGACTATAAAAAAGAGACGGATGGAGTATTAGTTGTGTTGGATTTCGACCTTTCTCTGTGGGCTAACCCTAGCAGTTAAAATCACATCTCTTGAACGTTTCCTCACTTTCAAATTGCACTTGTCCGCAAAGTTGTGAAATCCGTTCCTACCGGCGGGTACGTACCGTACCGAAGCTTAAACGGAACACAAAAACTAGAGATCCGTTCCGGTTGAAATACCGGACTGTTCCGGCCAATACCGGTACCGGACGATACTGGACTGTTTCGGACATTTTCCGGCGTTCCAGCCGGTACAAAATTACCTTCTCTCCCTCTCTCTTTTTTTTAACATTTTGTTTATGTTTATACTTAAAATTTTGCAACATGGTGTGTGTGTGTGTGTGTGTGTGTATATATATATATATATATTAAAATATTAATTGCGGTAACTCCGGAACGGTACCGGGATACAGCCCGGTACCGGTACGTACTATTCCAGTTATGAAAACGGTACGCTGGCCGGTACGGTATTGACAACTTTGCTTGTTCGATAGAGTAACCAAACGAACATAAGTATTATCTACTCTCTCTTTTTTCTTCTTAAATGATCAATCTATGAAACTCACCATCAAACTTCTTACATGGACAGTTTCATAGATCCAGTTTGATGGATTGTCCCATGCCTCTTTTTTTCTTTTTTTAAGAGAAGTACTTTGCACTTTGAAATGAACAAGTTACATTTTTGGGAAGTTACAAAAATTCCAAAAATTGTACAAACCACATTTTGGGACATTTATAATTGCCAAAAAAAATGTGGTTCGTTCATTGAATTACTGCGCGATATTCGATCAACTTGATTTTGTAAGTTTGTTCTACGTGTCAAGCTCTAAATAGTGAATGGTTTCGGATTAGATTTTTGGGTTGGGAACGCTGCCCTGTATTTTGGGCACAAGAGACCCCAGGTCCATCCTGTCCAGTCACATAATGAAACCGTGCAGTACTGTTCATCCTTTGGTGGGTTGGAATCGCTCACCATTTAGAAATCGTCAACCAACCTTGTCAAAAGCATCTTGATTGGATATTAGTTGATATGATTCCTGGAGGTATGTATCTCATAAAAAGGTTACGCACTAGACCGAAAATATATCAAACAATATTTGATTAACAATGGCTTTTGCGTGACTAACATTCTCAACGAGTTTTGAGGAGTGAAAGATTCTAATCATGTAGATGGGCTCGAGAAAGACCCAGGTAGGAACTTGAGCAAGATTGTTCTGTTTCCTGGAGGGATTTGGAGGGATCTTGTTCCTTGATAATACTACATGCCCATCAAATTAAGTGCACTACTCTTACCCTTTCTGCATTCCAAGGGAAACCAAGAAAATTAAGGGAAGGGGAAAAAGATTGAGGGAAGGGATTATTGGATGGTGAAGGGGGTATTTTTGTCTTTGTGTGAAGGAGTTGGTGTTGTGGACCATGAAATGCACACTTTTCTCACAGAATGGAATGCACAGATGGGGGGAGTGGGGGACCTCGTGAGGGTGAAGTCACCTTATGTCATGCTTACAGCTGTAGGACACCAGAGAGTCCGTCCTTTAATGGGGAAAAAACTGAAAAGTACAAAGTACACCCCAATCCATGAAATACTGAAATACAGTTGGGGATGCTTGCAAGAGAGAGAGAGAGAGAGAGAGGGGCAGAAGATCGATCAGTAGTTGGCTTTTGGCAGTGAGCGTCTGTTTCCCGGAAATGCGACCCATACATACCACCACAACCTCATACTCGAAAGAAAACAAATGGGACGCGATTGAATTTGACAAAACTGCAATTACAAAATGCATGTCTTGGTTTTCATGTCTAATATTACTAGGGAAATACGTTAACCCCTTTAAAATGCCAAATAAATTTCAAAAATGATGGTAAAACCAAGGAACGGTTGGTTGTCATTCCCTGCAACTACCTTAAAAATAGCATATGGCGTTTCAAATGCCATAAAATAGTTCATTAATATATTATACAAATTGGTTTAAATGGTGAGACAGTAAATTTTAAAAAAACATATATCATCAATCGAATTGCTAGAAGTATCACACAATATGACTTAGTGATTATCACAAATGAGACCGATTGTAAAAAGTATCTCAAAGTGTAACCACATATACAACACCTAATGAAAATGCCTTTCCCCGGTCATTTTGGGGACACCGTAACTTTTGGCATAACAAAACCATATCAAAACTTAGAAACCAAAACCATCTAATAATTAACTTGAAGGATTGGTTTTTGGTTATTTTTATGATGTTAGATTATACTTGTAAATTTTTGTTAATGAAAATTATGCCAAAAATTACGGTGTCCCCAGAGGGGACAAAATTATATATCAAAACTTAGTCTAGCAGAGTTATGTAGCAGAGTTGTAGAGTATAGAGGCTCCGTTCTAGAAATCTTCTTAAAATATAAGTACCTATTTTGGAATTTTTTAAAGAAAAATAAGAAGGGTTGTTCCACAAAACCCAAATTAGTAGCTTATTTCACATTTTCAATCTAAAAAATAACGTAATGAAAAATAATTTTTCAATTTTTTTGGTACCGTATTAAATATCAAATAAGATCCATATTGATAGAAAAATTATTTGCGTAAACACATGATTTTTGAGCTTGAAGCTGCCTTAACCCAAAAAAATGAGTGCTGCTATGAGTATCGACCCCTGGCGTAGGGAAATCGTACCAAAGGCCGTGCCGGGCCGTCTCCGGCCACCAGATGGCCGATCCGAGCGGTCCAAAAGTTTTTTTTAAAAACACCGAGGGGGTCTTGCGCGAGAATCAATGGCATCCGATGTGCGTAGGGTGCTTGATCTAAACACCATATTTTTTCGTTCATATATGTATATACATACACGAAAAAGGGGTGCTCGGATCAAGCACCCTACACACCTCGGATGCCGTTGATTCCCGCGAAGGCCCCCTCGGTTTTTGTTTTTAGAATTTTTGGACGGCTTGGATCGGCCGTCGGTAGCTGGAGAAGGCCCGGCGCGGCCGTTGGTACAATTTCCCTACGGGGGCTGTCGGTATCACATATCTTTATCGAGAAAATAAGTACTTACTTCTTATTTTGTGGAACAAACCTTATTATTGAACAAAAAATAAGAACTTATTCAAGTTCTGGAACGGAGCCAGAGTGAGTCTCCCTAGGTGGTGGCGGCGGCTTCAGATGATTTGTTCAACTAAGGCTCTAGATGATTGCGTTGTTGGGCATGGAAATGTAGAGGAGTCCCAAGTGATGCGTTGGAGATTTGACCAGTGGTGGGTCACGAATTCTTTGTGCTCCATATTACCTCATTGTGCTTATTTATGGAAACTATATTTTAAAAGTTATGAATATGAAGTGCCCTTATAATAGATTTCAGTCGAACACCTCGCTCCTATGTAGCAAAGCGTTGACAATTTCTTCTTTTTTAGAATTGAAGGGGTTGACATTCAATCGCTAAAATTAATTAAGAAATAATGTGGAATATTAATGACCATAGTCTCATCGAGGAATGTGGAATCAAATACCAAAAATGAGACAAAGCATGCTCTACTGAGATGCTTGTAGTCTCTAATGACCATTTAACTATGATGATGAAGTCACTACAAGTACTTAGAATGAAGCAACATCATTATTAAAGTCCTTGACTTCTGAGATTCTAATTAATTTTACACCCGAATTCAAAATCAACTTGAATAAGCTATCCTACAAATAAATCACAAGGAGCTGGATGTTATAACTAGTAACTGACACAAGAATAAATCTTGAATGCAACGGTGCGCATTACCAACGACTGAATACTCTATTTTTCACTAACAAAATTATGTAACTCACGCCTTCACGTGACAAAATTACTGTTATACTCGCTTACCAAAGAAAGATGGAAAGGGAACGGAGTGGTCCTTTAACATTGACACATACATTAATTGAGTTGGAGATCCTTCAGGGCAAGGGAGCCGTTGGCATGGGCCACTGCATGGCAATAATAATCCTATCTACCCTATTAGTATTGGTTGGAGGCCAGAAATAGTATTACAAGTGAACTTAATTTTGTGGGTATGCATGCTATACTGGAAAGGGGCAGTTTTGTCATAATGCTATATTATTTTTTTTGGCCTTTGTGCCTTGGGGAGAAGAGGGATGGGAGATGGTGGCTGCAGGGCCGGCCCTGAGACTCTGAGGGCATAAGTCGAACTTGTAAAACAAGGGCCCTATTTATCTTTAAAAAAATAATACTCCCTCCGTCCCTTATTTTGAGTCCAGTATTCCATTTTGGGCTGTCCCTTAATAAGTGTCCATTTTGTAAAGTTAGTGGGTAAAAGTTAGTGCATTGTCTATTTTGTCCCTAAAAGTAGATTTCATTTTGAAAAGTAAGTGAGTAAAAGTGTAATGATGATGGGTAAGTAGGAAAAGTAGAGGAAAAAGATGATGTGAAAGGTATAATGATGATGTCTTTTTAATAAGTTGGAGTTACGAAGTAGGACACTTAAAAAGGGACGGAGGGAGTAATAAATCTCAAGGAAAACAAAAGAAGGGGAATAAAAGTTGAAAGTTGCTTGGGCTGAGTATTGAACCTTGAATTCTGTCGTATATCAAGACTTAAACTTACCACTTGGCTAGCTATCTCCTTTTGTAATTGGAAGCCACTAATTAAATATATATTACCTAACTAGGTATAGGGGCCCTAATTTTTTGTCAAATTTCGGGGGCATAAGTCTGCCGCCTTACTGGGCTTAGCTCGGAGCCGGTAGTGGCTGGCTGGTGGGTTAAGGGGAATAAATTTCCGGTCCTACTTCCTTCCAAAACGACGGCAACCACGTCGGATTCGAGGGTAACTGACAAAAGAGCCACCTAGCCTTTAACTGTTGCCCCATTTCAAGATTTGCTGATATCTTCTTGGATCATGTCATGTATTGGAGATTGAATTAGTCCAAGTATAATGACGGTTCTACCCTTATTGTATGTACATCCGTCTATATTTTGCTACAGCACTAGCACATGATTGTTCATCCATCCTTTTTACATACTTATACATGTAGGTGCTATTGACTCAGATTTTATGTGCACAAACTAAATTTCAATGTTGGGCCCATTATATTGGGTTCCATAAAAATAATTTGAGCTGTTTATTAAATTTAAAACATTTTTCAAGGTCTCTCGTCAAAAATCAACTCAATTCGGTACCTATAAGTGTTCCATCCAATTATCTAACTTTTTCATTCAGGTTTTAGGATCCTGTAAAAGTTAGATAATTGGATCAAGCACTTATAAGTATCGGATTGAACTAATTTTTTGCAAGGGCTTTCAAAAAATTGTTTTGAATTTAATGAATGGGTCAGATCATTTTTGTGGGACCCATAGTGGATCCCATGTCATAACCTATGCATAATCTGTACACAAAAAGTCTGTATGGATTCTATTTTACATATGGAACGAGCGGTATCTCGTGCAATGCGCAAAGGAGAGATATCCAATTTCGTTTTTTTTTAACTTTTTAAATTTAGTTGATTGAGTAATAGAAAGTGAAGTTTTGATTTGCAAAGTCTTAAAATTTTGGTAATTTTTCACGGCCAAATGTACATAAACAAAAAGTCAAATAGGAATGGTGATAGAGACTAACGAACACATAATACGAAGTAACACAATATAAAAGTAAGAAGTCCTACTATAATACTACTTTCGCAAAGTAAGGTGGCGTTTCACCTTTAGAAAACGAAGATTTTGGAAAAAAGAGAGGTTATTCTAAGGTAAAAAATCATTTGTTGACGTAAATAATTTTTCTACTAATATGGATCTTATTTGATAGATCTCATTAAGATCTTTTAAACGGTGCAAAAAAAATTAAAAAATTATTTTTCATTTTCGTTATATTTGAATTTAAAATTACATTCTTTTTGAAAAAGAAGGTTTTGGGAGAAAGTGGAACGAGGCCTAAGTCAACTACGAAAACATGTGCAATTTTTAAACAAAAATAAATTACCTATGTGCATATTTTAAATTTTTTTTGAACCAAACTAAATATCTCAATAGTTTTGAAATTGGGGTAAAAACATTTTAAAAAGGGTTATTTGCAAGGACACCCCTTTAACTATCACGTTTTGTCAACATGAACCCCCTCATATTTAAAACTCATCAGTCTCACCCCCTCATCTATCAAAACTCGTCAACTACACCCCTTCCATCCATTTTTGTTAAGAAATGTTAAAATTTTGGATGAAAAACAAGTAACTTGGACGGAAAAAACAAATTTAACCCTAAAATGCCCTTGGTCATCTCTCATCTCCTCTCCACTCCTTCCCCACTCATCTTCTATCCCCTCCAAACTCCAAACCCAAATTTCTCCAGACTCCAAACCCAAATTTCAATCCAGATTTTTCAAATAAAATCATCCAATTTCTTCGAAAAATTTAGAGTAGTATTCTAACAACAGTAAAATGACAATCAATCTTTGGTGTAGATTAATCAACAAAATGCACAATAATCCAAACACTTGACCTGAACACAAATCACACCCAACCCGGGAAAAACTAAAAATTGCAGTACACCAAATCTTCTCTCTCTACTGTGGCCGAAAAACCCTATTTTTCTCTTCCAAAATCTCCACCTCCCTTACGGTTGAACTCCCCAGACCTCCCCTCATCCCCCGCTTCCTCTGGCATCACTGTCCTTTTTTTCTCACTCCCAAACCCACAATTGGAGAAAAAACCCTAAATCAAGAAATTGAAAACTTAACTCTGAAGAATCTGGAAATCTAAGCAAGCCAACAAATTTGTAGAACAATCTAATCTAGAAAACAAGTGAATACGAAAAAGATTTTTAAAACTTCAGATGCATATAATACAATTATGCGTGTGTGTATATATACAAGTAGAGGAAGATGATGAGGGTGGATTGGGTGTGACTTAGTCTATGGGGTTTTTTGTGTGATGAACAGATGTCATTTTTGCAGCACTGGGATAGAGAGGTCGGACAAAGAGAGTGGGATAGAGGATCCCAGTCCACCCTTCTTCCCCCAAAATCAAAGCCCTCTCTGCCTCTGATTGCTGTATCTCCGCCGCCGCCGCCATTCCCGACCACCACCAACACCAAATATCACGTTTGTTTACCGACCACCTCCACCACCATCAGATGTACGAGTTTGTGTGTTTCGAATATGAAGATGGAGATATATATATGGAAATTGGGTTTCGGATGAATCTGAAGTTGGTTTCAAATCTGAAATTGGGATTTGGTAGATTTGGTACACCAACCCGACATGCTCGTTGCCCTCCTCCACCACCCCCGATGTCTTCGCTGCCGTCCCACCCTCGCAGACGCCGACCTCGGCACCTCACCACGGCGGTGGAGTAGTTATCCAATTCGGCGTGACATAGAGAGAGAGAGAGAGAGAGAGCAGAGGAGATTGGGTTGAAATTTTTTTCAAGTTCAAAACTAATTTTAACTTAAAAAGGTTAACTTAGTCTTTTTCTTTGTTTCCGTCCAAAATTTTAACGGAAGTGAGCGGAGGGGGTGGAGTTGATGGAAAATAAAAATTGAAGGGGTGAGGTTGATGAGTTTTAAACGTGAGGGGGTCATGTTGACAAAACGTGATAGTTGAAGGGGTGTTCTTGGAAATAACCCTTTTAAAAATCATGGACATGACTACTTTATTTTTTATAAAGGACTAACTTTGCGGAATGATGGTGTACAATAAGCGAGAAGAAGACTTTTAATTTGATATGCATGGTTAGAAATATTGAAAAGGGTGTAGTGGCTCCGGAACTAGGGCTCGGTGATCCCATCAAGCCACACTACACCGAGGCAACATAAGGGTGCCGGTCCGTTTGTTCAGTGTGGGAAAGGAACACAATGTCATCCTCGGATTGTCGCTCGGTAGAGGGGTCCGATCGGAGCTCTGTTGCTGCCTAAGGGCGTGGAGCACACCAAACCCAAATTGCCCAAGGCCACCAGAAGGAAGCGGTTGCTCCATGAGGGTGCCATGCGGTTACGCCAAGAGAGTAATCATTGGGGTCTGACCTGGCCATGTGCTCTGTAACAAGCTTATCCCCTACGTCACATATGACGTCGCTCGAGGCGGTTACCCAAGCGTATCCTCCACGCGCTGGCTTGGAGGCCAAGCAAAGCAAGGTCTATAAATACAAAGAGACTCTAACCTAGAGAGATATGTCATTTTACCATAACCGTTCCTACATCTAACTTGATCGTCGGATGGTCACTGGACAACCATAGCCCTAGTGACTTGTTGTAGGTCAGGGGGCCGGAGCACGGTGCAATGCAAGAAAGAGCCAAACCCGAATCACGGTCAAGGTCCCGTCAAATCGAACCCCTACAAAGGGGTTTCTTTAGTTAAATCATAAGAACTTAGGGCCCGTTTGGATGCCGGCTTATGAAGGGGGATAACTAATACCCCCCATTTATACCTGGGCCCACGGCTTATCCCTCGGTTGAGAAGCCATTTGAGGTTGCGTATTGTTTTATCCCGTTCTTGTGCAACACCGGAGAAAGGGGTATTAGGGGGTCTTACCCATGGGCAGGGTCTGAGGTATCCATAACTTATACCCCCTAATCCCCCTCAAAAATTCACAATTTCACCCCTCTTTATCCCCCTCCCCAAGCCCTACACCGTTTTTTATTTTCTGGAGCAATAAACAAAAAATAGGAAGAAGAAGAACAGTAGCAACAAGAATAGATCGGAGAAAGGACAGATCGGAGAGAGGAGCGATCGAACCAGTCTTAGCTGCTGCTGATGCTTCTTCTTTTTCTTCTTCTGCCGCCATTGTTGCTGCTGCCGTAGTTCTCTCGTTCTTTCTCTCCCTCTTTCTCTGTTAAACGGTGAAAAGAAAAGGTAACAGTGATAAGAAAGGAAGAAAAGAATAAGAAAAATGATTGTGTGCATATGAGACCATGTGCATCATACACCCTCACCAATAATTAATTAAAATGAACACATAATTAAATTATAAATATTTTAATTATTTTATATAATTATATTAATTAACTAATTTATAATTATTATTTGTGAATAAAAATTTAATTAAAGTTGAATTTTGTAATTATACATTTAATGTAATGAATAATCTAACTTAACACTGCACAAGGGCAAAATAGTCATTTGATAGTTTTTACATCATCCACCCTTCCTTATACCCCTTATTAATCCTTCATCCAAACGAAATATTATTTAATCCCTCTTCTCTAATACCACATCCAAACAACCTATTATTTAATCCCCCCTCCATAAACATTCCATCAATGTGGGTCATCCCCTATTAACTAATACCCCCTATTATCTTATCCCCTTATTAACTAATACCCCATTTCTTTACCCGCATCCAAACGGGCTGTTATTGTTTTTAGGTAACGATAGTATACCATTGGTTTGATTCTTTGTTTTGAAAATAAGATCTCAATATAAATTCTAGCTAGGGGTGCTATATAGTGCAGAGGTGCATTATACTAGTGTAGTGTAGCAAAATTAATGATGTTATTTTAATCATCTTATTTAAAATAGTTTAGAGGTGGATTAGATTTTGATTTAATTTATAAATAAAAAATTGTTTAGATACTAGAACTAAACGATTTTAAATATCATAAATAATTTTTAATCATCGATTTTGAATTCATAACATTTGTTTGTAATAAATTGTCTTAATGTGCTTAGTATATGGCTAAAGAGGGCTTTGTGTAAGATTTTTTTTTTTATTTTTTTATCGGCCCATATGTATCATTTCTCTGCTATCCCGCGCGTCATCAGTTTTGCTCAAAACTTCCAACCGAACATTTAGGACATTAACAAACTACAAAGTATACTTTTCAAGAACACTATACCAACTTAATATGATATAGGCGCAGCTAGCACCCTCTTACACCGGCCAAAAAGATAGATGTAATTAGATGTATGTATGAAAATTTCAGCATTCTCCCCAAGTCTTCTTAATAAAACAAAAGAAATAGGAGTAAAGCTCACATGGATTGGTCACTTCAATAAATATGACTGGATGCAAGGGTTATAAGTGGGATAGCAAGATTTGAAGAGGGGGAGTAACGTGGGACGGTTGAGATATTGGTTAGAGCCTCAAACATTGACAATTGAAGTAAGCTTTGATTCCGTGGGGAGTAGGGAAACCCCTTTCTGATAATTTTATAAAATCGGAAGGACTCACGGCAAATAATATACGCAACATTTGTATTATTAAGTAAACACATAGAAAAAGGACGTGTGAGATTCCCACAAGCAAATGTTCTCTCCCCAGCCACTTGTGTTATATATATAATAATATAATATGAATATGATTATACATATGAAAAGAAAAGTTTTAAATCTTTCGTAAGCCTTATTCCGGTCTGGCTATGATTTTTCTCCCTTTCTCTATTGATTTATTTTTTTAGAATTTTAGGTTGGGAGTCAAGCGGAGTTTGCGTGTAGGTGTTGAAGAGGGTTTTAAGGAGAAAAGAGAGATACGTCAAAGGCTGCAATTATTGTGTTTTTGAGTAAAATATGTTGTTCAGTGGAACATCTCTTTTGGCCCCTCCGTAACATGTATTCTCTCTCTCTCTCTCTCTCTCTCTCTCTCTCTCTCGTCTAGAGTTTGGTTTTGGGGTTTTCTTTCTGTCTAACCATTTTTCTCATCTATGGGTTTTGTGTTTCGCTAAAATTGGATTAACCTCTTTTGAGGTTGTCCACCTTTGAAGCATTTCCACAGATTTGGATAACATATTAACCTTCTTGCATGTTGTCTACATGAGAAAGAGAAAGCTTTCCACAAGTGGGGTTTCATTAATTTGGAGTCCTGGACTTTCAAGAAACCCAATTTATTATTTAATTAATTTTGCACCAATGTAGAAAAAGCTGTCTTAATAATTAATACTAGTAGCTAGCTGAGTAGTAGAGGAAAAATAGGTATCCTCCACAGGGGAACCCAAAATTTATGAACATTAGGATCAAATACCTAAACCGCACACATTATTGCAGCTCTCTTTGCCTAATGGAATTTTGGAACAATTCACTAGTATTTGTGATATCAAATGCACAAAATACCAATAAAAACACACGTACTCCAAGCAAATTTTTAATTCAACGGAGTCGTGTGACTTCACATGATATAACATCCCTGCTCATTGTATTCTCATCAACATTTCTTGAAGACCCTCAAACATGACTATTTGGACCCATTTTTCCAGGGTAAATCACGATAGTTGCAGTCAATCTAGGCTTGGCCCTAGGCATTGGCTTATAAAGACGCTGCCTAAGGCCTCAATATTTGGCCTGCAATAATAGGGCTCCTATAGGCATAGGAGTATCATCTACTACTATTTATGTCAGTTTGTTTAAATCCAAGTATCGTTTAGTAAGCGTTTGTCCTTGTCTCGTCTCATTGCAAGTTTAAAACTTGTGAACTTTATTTTTGCCACTCCAAAATTTCTTGTGAAGCGTGATTCAAAATTTTGTTATCGAATACTGAACTCAAATCTACAGAAAAATAAAGACGTATTCTAGCAACTACAACTATTTGTTACTTCACAATTTTCACATAAGAGAAAAACACTTAAATGACAAACTGATCCACACATTTCTTAAAAACAAAATCTTGTATCTATAGTTTTAGATTTTCTTAAGAGTTATACAAATGATTTGCTTAAGTTTTTGTTTTTCGTTTTTTTTAAGGCAAAAGAAAGTTTTATTAATCTTTGAAATTGTTACAAAGACTAAAGGGAAGAAGGACTTTTGACGGCATCATATCCCTAAACAAAGTTAACAATCATGTGCTAATATCGAGACCCAATCCATCCGAGATTAGCAAAATACCAACCAAGAAAACACCATTAGGCCAAGCCCAAAACACCTATTGAGACAAGTCTAAACCTATAAACATACACACACACAAAAACAAAAAAAAACCCTAAACCTATCAACAGCAACAGAACCACAGCCCCCACCTAGACCAGCCTCAGCCCAACCACCACGCCATAACCTCCTCCAACTGTAGCCACCACCGGACCAGCACTCCGCACCAGCATCTACACGAACGAGAAGCGTCAATGATTTGCTTAAGTTACTGTGTCTTATATGTTAATAATATAGATTTAGTCCTAATGGTTTTTTAAAAAAATGTGTTCATAAAAGTTGAAAATAAATAGGTTACAATTTAGCTAGCCTAGGCCACCAAACCGTATAGGCAGTCCCTAAATCATTAATAACAAGCCACGTCATCAAGGCTTTGATTGTCAGCCCAAGTTAAACACGAAATCTTTGCATTTATATATGGTTTGTTCCAGCGAAACCCTGTAACGCATGGTTACCTTGTAGCTCATACACTGGTTTAATTGTAGAAAATTAAGGAGATGGTCTTTCTATTATTTAAATGGAAAAAGGTCTTAATCATTGTGATCAAACATTCTCCGTTTGTCTAAGACACCATAATAAATTGGATTAACTTAACCCCAATTCAAGTAAATATATTTCTTCCGGCAATAATTAACTAGAAAGAGTTGCACTAAGTGAAAGGTAAAATGATGAAGAAAGGGAAATGCAGCCCTTTAATATATGTGCGCCAATCATTCAACCATTATCTCTGTTTACTCTCTTCTTGACAAGGCATCATTTGATTTGGGAGAAGTTACAAATTTACCCTCCTCTTTTTTCAAAACAAAAATCCCTGTCATGATTTGGAGTGAACTACACGTATCAAGAGCAATGCAAAATAAATCCACCACCAACAAACCCAACCACAACCCCCCCGCCCCCTCCTCCCCAACCATCCCATTTGACGATTCAAGCATCTCTTTTGTAGGGCCTCGATTGCAAAAAAAAAAAGAAGGGGTCTTTCAAGTACTAGTCTCTTCATTTGACCAGAACATATTAGTCACAAGAGAAATGAATGATCAAACTCTAACGTTTCATTTCTCTATAGACACATATATATGATTCGACCAACCTTTACATAGGAAAGTATAAAGCTGCGGGCCCGAGCCACTCCCAACCTTCCTAAAATCACCTTATATATGGAGTAAAATACACAATAAATATTTATAATGAACTACATCGACATTGGAGGCTCTAGAATTTTTATTAGGGTTGTCATTCAAAAACTTAACTTAAAAGATTGATGAATGCATTGATATATGCATTTGTTTGAAGTTATCTCAATTCGAATTACTGATTAAATCTGATTTTTCAGCTAAATATATTTTCAAACTGACATTTTCAGTACTTATATGTTTAACTTAAGCATATAAATTATGAGTGTGTGAGCTTGTCATGGGTGTTCACAAACTAAAATGCAAGTGCATGTGATGGGTGTTCAACATATAATAATAGTAAAATGACTGATCAGGCTTGTATTTACTATGGGTACGTAGGATAGGATAACTATGAGACAATAAATGAATGATGGTGCTCATGTGCATACCCACGGGATAGGGTAATAGAGCCGCTAGCGTATATATATCGACGCCTCCAAACTTTAAAAAATATAACAAAAGTGGCTATATATGTAGTGGAAAATATATATCAATCCCCCCAACCTTATGTGCATATGTATGTTTTGATTGAATAGACAACGATTGTGTTTTGCTTATAGAATATTATCGCTTCGATTTCAAAAAATGCTTGAAGATCAAATCATAACTCCATGTCAATATGTCGAATTGTGTAACCATATATGCCACAAGAGAAAGAAAGGCTAAACGATGATTGTTTGTTTTTCCAAAAATAAGTTTACTCAACCAAGCCATCGTAGGGATGGCAAAGTGAACCGAACCGATGGGTACTCGAACCGTAACCGAAAATTTTCCCCTAACCATAATCGAAAAATTCCCCGTGGGTATGGGTATGGTTGAGGCCTTGGATAACCGAACGGTTATCGGTGCGGGTATGGTTTAGCAGATCTCTGAACTAAACTAAACCGAAACCATAATATATATATATATATATATATATATATATATATAAATGAGACTACGGGTCAAAGTGAAAACTTTCAAAAATTTAGGGAGCAGTTTGTTTCATGTGTTAAGGTCTAAGGACCTAGAATGGGATAACCCTTTATATTTAAAGGTGTGTGACTAGGGTTCTGGAATGCCAAACACCTCTCGCCTCTCTCACCTCTCTGCCACTCATCGTCATCTCTCTATCTTGCTCCACCATTCATCGCCATCTCTCTATCTCTGGGCGTAAGACACACACACACACACACACACTGTCTCTGTCACGTCCTCAATTTTTAACATAATTATAAATGATTTTCATAAATAAGACCTCACAATTATTTCGTACGATACCCTAAAGAGTCCAGTATTCCCATTTCCGTAATCGCATTTCAAAGTCCAATAGTTCCCAAATTATTACATCATTGGCTCAACGGCCCAAATTAACTTAAGTATCAAGTGTCAAGAGAGTTAAGAGTTTACAAATATTCCTTAATCAAAAGAATCACGACTTAAGTTACAAATACATCTTTCAAAATAAATTTTCAAAGATGAATAGGTAACTCCATCAATTAACTTTCAAAAGGGTATGTCCACATGCACTCCAAGCGTTCCAGTCGTGCAAGCTATTGATCCAGGTTAGCGCCTGAAAATAATATAAGGTCTGAGCTACACTAACCCATTAGAAAAGTCTACACAAACTCTATATGCAAATGAGATGAAAGATGCCGATGAACATAGACTTTCAGATAACAAAGGAGCATGGATAAGACACAAGCACTATTTTAGAAGTTAAGAACTTAAACGAACACTTCACTCTTGTCAATTAACCTATCGTTGTCCTTTGAATTCCATTTTACTCATCTTTCGATCTTCACACATCCATCACGTATGGTTACATTCCAACCGCTTAGTATCTCATATCTTCCCTATGGATCCTTGATGGGCACAAAGAAATCTTTCACATCGTCACATCACGAGATCAATCTAAAGACATTCCGGGCATTAGGACCCCGTATACCCAGTTTACATTCCGGGTGATCATGACCCCATACATCCAATTCTCATTCCGGGTTCTTGGGACCCCGTATATCCGATTCTCACATTTGGTTCCCAGCTTCAGGTTCAAAAGATATCAACCTTTCCACTACGTGTTTCACGTTACATCGAATAGCTACCCTTTATATCATTGTATTCTTCACCTGTTCTTAAACCGTCATTAATTCCCTTTAGGCAATCTACTAACCTTTCACTTCAAGTTAAACCCATACCCCACGCATCAACTACTCACTGCGGTTTTCAGTTCAATTTAGGCGGTAACATATCACATTATATCCGTAATCCATTAACATCAATCCGTTGATCCTAGTTTCCGTGATAATTAACCCAATAAGTTCATTCAAGTCCATCGGACACGATTTTATGTATGAAATAGGTATTATTCTCCAAACACTAGAAACAATGCGTAAACGAACCCAATAGAGTCGATGAAAGACTCCAAAAAGTGGTTTGGAAGAACGTATGAAAAGCTGCTGAAAGACACTGTAGCAGCTCAACCACCTACCGGTAGGTGAATGAGTCCTACCAGTAGAAGAGAAGAATTCAGCACTTGACCTACCGGTAGGTAAAAAAGTCCTACCGGTAGAAACTGCAAACAGAAGAGCCAACATTTTGAATGAAACAACTTTGTACCTTGACCTACCGGTAGGTGAAAAGTTCCTACCAGTACGTGGATGAATACGTTGAGCTGCTTTTGAGCTGTTGCAGTACGTTTGAGCTAGTTGAAAAAAAATTTCATACCTGTCCTACTGGTAGGTCAAAAGTTCCTACCGGTAGGGAGAGTGTTTTTCAGGCGATTTTGACAGGATTTTTAGATTTCAATCCGATCTCAATAACAACCAATACAACTTCGAACAAAGCATAAAATCACTCAAATAACATATAAAGAGAGGTAGAATTTCTTACCTCGAGTATCCAAGCCGAAACCAAAGAGATTGAGCAAGCCCTAGCTTCCAGAATCCCAACCGAGATAAATACACCGAACCGAGCTCTATCCAACGCAAAACAAGCTCGGATAGGCAAGTAGAAGATGGAGTTTTGGTTGATTGTTGTGAGTTTTGAGTTTGGAGGAGAGTTTTTGGGTGAGAGAGATGAAGAGAGTCGGGAGAAGAGAGAGGACCGAGAGATGGAGAGGGAGGAGAAAATGAAATTTTCTCTCCTGGCACACACACATATACACACATGCACTATATTACACTAACACCCACATTTTCCATATTCTTGCACATTAACCCACAACCACAATTTCCACATTAAACCATCACTTATCCCTTTATAAAACATTAAAATTTAATAAAGAAATTTACAGGTCTTTACACACACACACACACACACTCTCTCTCTCTTTCTCTCGCTCTCTCTCTCTCTCTCTCTCTCTCTCTCTCTCTCTCTCTCATTGTTTGACATGCTATCAATTTGAAGCAGTCTCTCACGGCCGGATAGCCTCACCCCCCCCCCCCCCCCCCCATTCGTCGATCATCACGACCCTCTGCTGTACACAATCGATCTTGCTCTCTCTGGGCGCAACTAGCTCTCTCTCTCTCTCCTATTCCTGAGATCTGTACGTCTATTTTGGTTACCCGATCAGTTCGGTGATTACTCAAAACCCATATGGTTCGATTATGTTTCATCAGTCTTCTCCCCGTTCGGGTATTGGGGCGGATATGGGTAGGGTTTTGGTTTTGGGGATCAGGTACAGATATGCCAATATCCGCCCCGATCTGCCCCGTTGCCATCCCTAAGCCATCGCCAATACCCAAATGATCAGATTTTTTGCAAGATGATAAGCATATATATGGTGATCTACAACATGAGCGACTTAGAGTTCAAATACAACATGAACGCTTCGAATACAGATCACCAAATACAAATGTGATGTGTGTGTTTGTGTGTGAGTTTTATTTTGCATCCCATGAAGAACAACATCAGGGTATATAGGTAATCCAAGAGGACCTCTTGTCGAATTGCAAACCAACTTAATTATTAGAATAATGCTTATGTTCACGCATGAAATGTTTTAGAGTACGCACTTGTTTACACTTACAAACAATCATGAATTAAATACACGAAAGTGAACCAATATCATATACATATATATATATATAATATAGAAACATGAATAATTTCTAGAACAATTAAGACAGTGAAGAAACTGGAAATTAAGTATTATAGTTTACAATGTTGACCATAGCATATCTAGCAAATTTTAACGATGGGACGTGATTTTAGGAGATTGTCAACTTGTTCTTAATTAGGATATTTAAAGCTAGATCTTTTTCTTAAAGTTAAGGCAAATTTTCTTGATTCCCTTGAAGTAAGACAATCGCCAATCTATTTATCTTATCTTTTGTAATACAGTATACACACATATATATATATATAGTAATTAATTACGGGCATTATTTATGGCGCTCTCCTTTTGGAAAAAAACAGTTTCAGAAAAATATATGTCAACAGCTTATATTCCTTTCAACTCTCTCAGACCTTTTTTCCCCACTTGGAGGAGAAAAGAAATTAAACTTCAAATTAACTTTTCCCAGATGCATTTTTCCACAAGAAAGTAACAGCAAATACAAGTTTACGTAGATAAATTAATACATGTACATAAAAGTAACAGAATGTCAGAATCTAAACGTATAGTATGTGTAATCGGTTGGTACATACGTTGCTTGTGTCCACATAAACATACAATACAATTCTGTATAGCAAATACATGTAAAGCAAATCAGCATAGCTGCCTTTCTTAACTTATGGGTAACCTATCAATGGTAGACATTACCTCTGCATAAATTAAGAAAATAATTACTTAAATAAAACGAAATGCGAACAATAAAAGTAGCATATTTATTATATATAGATAGATAGTCATATGGGTTAATTCTGTCTCTCCAACATATCTATCTATTAGAGCATGTACACCAATTGTGAGGGAAAATGACTATGGACAGTACATTTCTTCACTTTTACCTACCGATATTTTCCTCTCATACTGCATAAGCCTCTCTACTTTACCTACCATACTCATCAACCGCCACCGCAACCATCAATCCTCAATTCCCCACCACCATCAACGGCAGACCTAGATCGATATAACATAATAACTCAACCTAATAAAACCCAATCTTTGTACGCGGACATTTATTTTGCCGATCTTCAAAAATCACAACCACAAATCTAATAAAACCCAATCAAAAACCAACTGTAGTTTTGGATCTGATTTGATATTGTCACAGAATGATAGAAATGATATTACTGCGGTTTCGTTTCATCGATCGTTGATCTTTCTCCGTTGTTCAACAAAAACGAAGACCACATTTGGGTAGATCTCATCCGCCGGTGGCAACTGCTGTTTCCCGTGGTATTATACCGTCGCATCCCATCGAGAGGAGCCGGCGAACGATAGCCCGCCACACTTTTGGGTGATGTGGAGGCACTGAAGAAGTGGGGCGAGACCCAACTCGCATACAGTGTCGGCATGGTCTTGGCAGAGGAGGCCGTTTGAGTTTTGCCAGTCACAAGGAGAGAGAGGGAAGAGGAGGAGGAGAGAGAGAGAGAGAGAGGAGAGAGAAACAATATTATTTTAGTTAATGGCTATGAACAGTAGCTTGGTAATAATACAGAGCCAAAATACCAAAGCTATTTTACCTTGCTCTTTACCTATTCTGCTGTACCATGGATTTCTCACTTTGCATAGGTAAAGTAGCTAAGATTGGGTGTTTAGCTAACTTGGTGTACATGCTCTTACCCTTTTAAATTTGGTTGGAAGGTAAGTTTTTGCTCCTTGGTGCAAGCAAAACTTCAATGCCAATCCAATGCACTTTCTATTAGAAACCACTTACTCAAAAGTTTAACAATAGCAATTAAAAACAAATGGCAATTTATAAAGAGTTTATAGTAGTATAGTAATTTTTTAGCGTGGAACCTCAAAGTTGAAAGGGTGAGTAATACGAATTCCTCCCAGTAATGTACTCTAACTTATTGTTCCCATCAAATTAATAGTTCAAAGATTTATGCTTATACACATAGGAGATGTCCGTGTTAACTCTGTACACGTACGTCACAAATTGTAGCCCTTTTTAGGAATCTAATGTCTCATATGTCTAGTCGTAGCTGGTAATTAAGAGGAAAGGAAAGCGAAAAGCATGGCCGGCTCTGTGCTAAGGCCCATAACGCACAAAGCCTTAAGCCCCCCCCCCAATGTTCAAAAACTAGGGTCTCCATTTGTTTTTAGCACCTAGTATATATGTGTTGCTATAGGCCCCATTTTTAACCCATGAATATGTTCACATAAACCCCAATGGCCCAGTAAAAATGGAACAGAAGAAAAAATAAATAAAAAGTGAGAATAAAGTTAGATCACAGGACCTCGAGATCGATGATCTCTAGGAAAATTATTCAGTGTGGTGAGTTCATCATTAACATGGATGCATCTTTTCCCCTTAAACGATAATTCTCGTTGCAAACAAACCCAACGAACTGACAAAAAAGGAATTAAATGTTAAGTGATAGGATATTAAGGGCCTCATTTTCAAAGATCGTCTTAGGCCTTTGAAATCTCAGAGCCGGCCCTGATGAAAAGGAAAGGGTTTTTCTTTTTTTGATTTTCAACGTCAGCCTCGTCACACACACACGACATGACACGAGTGAAGCTTCCTCTAAAGTAGGAGTCTAAAAGCAAGCCCTGCCCTAGAACGGAAAACCAAAGATGATGATGATTCGGCCATGTGAAGAAGAAAAGAGCCCACCTCTCTCTTTTTGTCGAGGCTTTTGCCTTTTTGGTCTTGGAAGAAAAGCAATAGAGCCCTCCTTACATATATATTCAAATCTTCAATACTGGGCCACTTTGGTATAAGTTGCTAGGCTTCAACTTTGCCCATCCGTAAGAGAGTCTGCCGTTTGTACTTTGCATGTAGAGGATAAGATAGGATAGGATGTACCACTCATCGGCTCAGGGTTAACTGGTAGGGCATCTCCAAAACTGCTAAAATTACTTAGAGCATCTCCAACTTATCCCCCCTTTTCCCTAGATGGTTCTGCTTAGCCAGTTTTTGTTGTGCAATGTTCGTCCCGTGTCCTCTTGGTCTGCCTTCCTCTCTAGTGAACTTCACCGATTGGTTTTCTCTTGGGTTCTCTGATGTTTTGCCTAACGGCGTGAGAGGAGGCTGGCTGGCATTGGTCTCCTGCTGGGGTTTCGCTTCTTGGGCGCCTCCGATTTCACCTAATGGCTTAGGTTGAGCTTTCGCGGCAGAGGGATGGTGCTTGGTTTTGGATCTGTCTTTTCGACGGTGATTGCTGGTGGCGACGTGATGGTTGTCGGTCTGTAAATCTAGTGTTGGTGGTTGTCTGTCTGTTGGAGGTGTGCGGCTGTGGTGGATGATAGTGGCTGTTGATGTATTTCTGTTTAGGGTTTAGGTTTTGCGAATTCTTTGGATTGGGCTTTTATTGTATTATTTGTGATTTTTAGACCATTGATTTATTTGGGCCTTTTTGGACTTAGGGGTGTGCTTTAGTGTTGTATTTAGGCATTTTAGGCCCAGGTGTGCTCGGGGATTCGTCCCCTCAGGCTATACTTCAACTTCCGGTTGGATTCCCTTTGACCTTCCCCTTAATAATATTTTGCCTTTTCAAAAAAAAGACTTACCCCCGCCCCGCCCCACCCCCACCTCTAATCCACTTTCATAATTTATTTCACCTTTTAACCTCTATTTCACATTTATGAGGACGAATATGACACGAAGAAGTGTCTCATCAACCCTCCAAAATGGAGTATTGGACACATTTTTTCCTCCAAATATAGAGGATGAATGAGTTCTACCCTCTATTTTGGAGTATTGACGAGACACTTTGTATCACTGCTTATCTCCATAAAGGTGAAATGGAGAGAAAACGTGAAATAGACGAGGTGTTAGAGTTGCCCTTCCCCTATACTTCAAAAACTAGAGGGTGGGTTGGAAATCCTTTGTATTTTGTGAAGAAAAAAAGTTTCTTTAATATTTTTAGCACTTTTGAAAAACTAGGCATGAATAGCTTGCGGCATGGGGTCGAGCGATCTCACTAAATTCAAAAAAAAAAAAAAAAACACTTATACAATTCTATTTGTCAAAATTTCATACATTGAAACTCATAGATATACGATAACAACTAGAGTTAGTTTAGTTGGCTAAGACTCTTGCATCTCACTAAAAAATGAAGAGTTCGAATCTCCCTACCTGTGCGTGAGTGTTCTTCCCTTCAAAGGTGTCAGACCGCTTTTCACTATCTCTCTTAAAACCAATTGGTGTTAACGAAGGCTTCAATTAAGTCTTTTACGGCATTCAACATCACACCGCATGTCTGTATTTAGAGCGGCTGCAATGAGTGGCATTGTGTAACCAAACCCATGGGGGCACTCTGGGCCCAACAATCCCTCCCTCATGATTACACTCTCTCGACTCGAACCCATGACTTCTTGGCTCTGATACCACTCGTCGGACTGTTTTTCCACCATCTCTCCTAAAATCAATTGGTGATAAGAAGGGCTTCAATTAAGTCTTTTATGGCATTCAACGTTGCACCCGCAAGTCTGTTTTTAGAGCGGCCATGGGGGCACTCCGGGCCCAACAGAAGGGGTTTTCCTTTCTTTCTTTATTTATTTCTTCCCTATAATGAGCTTATTTTTTGTTCTAATTGAGTAGTTCGGCTAAGTTATCTCATAAATTTTTACAATTGATATAGTGTTCCCAGTTTGTTCTTTGTAATTCATACATGATGTATTATTGATTGACCAAAAAAAATCATAGATATATGGTCTCACTAAAATCCATTGAAATTATAAGTATAATTTACACCCATAAATGCTATTTTTGCATGGTCACGTTTGTGTAATGAATGGTGTCATCTTAGGAAAAAAATGGCAATAGTGTGGTACCCATGTTTTGCAATTTTTTTTGGTGGAATTCAATTTTTCATTTATTTTCAACCAACTTGCAATTGGCATGACACCTGTTAAAAATTGGCATCAGAGTCACAATACAAAATTTGGAGGGTAGGTAGAACCCTCCTTGGGTCCTACATAAATAACTCGAATCGTTCATTTTCTTCCAAACATCTTTTTTAAGGGAGACGCACATAAAATTAACTCAATCGAATATCGGTAAAGCTTAATTTATTAATTAGAATTTTGGTCCTCTCATTTCATTTGGTTTTATTATGTGGCTTCGGTTATCATTATTAATTAGAATTTTGGTCCTCTCATTTCATTTGGTTTTATTATGTGGCTTCGGTTATCATCACATGTTACATTTCTTTCGATATAAATAAAGACCTTTATTGACATCTGATTGAGTTGGTTCTTTACTAGGAACCTTCAAAAAATGTTTTGTCAAAAATAAATGGCTTAGATAAATTTCTGTGAGGGATTGCTGGATCGATAATGATTAGAATTTTGACCGTGTCTCTGTTGCCCTTCCCAGTTCCCCCCTTATCCTTCATGCAATCCAAGGGATCTCTCTCCCATGAACCCATGGTTTAATCCCAAACCCGACTCTTGGGTTGGGAATTCTTTGGATGGTATCTTCTCCTCCAACTCGGCTTATTCCCTTTTCCACTCTTACTCCTTCTTCCCCTCTTGTTGACTAGTCCTGGGTTTGGAAAATCCATGGTCACCCTCTTATCCTCCATTTTTTTCTGGCTTCTTTTTCAAGACAAACTTTCCACTTAAGTCTTCATGTTCAATCACAAAATCTCTACTGATAACCTTTGGGAGAGATCATGAAATCCAGCAATCCCTCACAAAAATTTGGGAGAGATCATGAAGCAAAAGGGGGCCCTCATCACTATTACGAATGGCCCAATCCTAAGCGAATTACTCCATGAAGCCAAAAATTGGTGTTTAGGCCACTACCAACATGGATATGGGAGCCTTTAGAAAAAATAAAAAATTGGCCTAGGGTCCACTATAGCATGTTTCTAACCCATTCGGTCCATTGATCATGTTTCTAACCCACTACGTCCACTAATATGTATTTGGTATGGCATAAAGTCCACTATATTTAAAAAGGGAAATAGTACCTGACAGAATTACCCTTCCATTCAAATCCCATCCGTTTAGCCCATTATCCCTTCTACATTTGAAATCACACAAAAATCTTGGGAAATGCGAGTTACGTTGGAATAGATCGCCTGAGAGAAAGAGCGAGAAAGAGATCGATTGTTCTCGCAAAAATCTCCTGTTCCTCCTCCGGTGATCGTATGTCCGTCGGTTGCGAATCTAATCCCATTCCCAGACGATTCATTCCAAGGAATCCAAGCAGTCTCGCCTCCCTCCCTTTCGGGTATCTCTCCCTCTCTCGTCTCTCTCTATTGATCTGCTGATCTTGATATAGTTTTTGATTTTGATATCGTTTCTAATCTTCAATTATCGTTGTTGGTGTTTTTGAAGTTGTTATTTTACATATGAGAGTTGCATGTTAAAACTGGATCAGTTTCGTATCTAACGTTATTATACTTATATAACGTTATATAACATTCTATATTCTCCTTTACAGATACTCAGTATATAACGTTATGATACTTATATAACGTTATGTAACATTATATATTTTGCTTTTTAGAGTTACATATGACATACGCAAATATATGACTATATATGTTTGTAACCTTGTCCAGTTTTTGATATATAACCTTGTTTTTCGGTTATTTAATTTTTAAATTTTGTTCTGTGTTGTTATGTGTGCAGTTGTCATGGATTCAACAATCATGTTTCTTTGTAAGTATGGGTTGCAAATTCTTCCGGTGAGGTTATCGAGTGGTAATAGGTTAAAGGATGTCTTAAGCAGCATTTGTAATAAGTGGAAGAATCTGTCTGTTGGTAGGTTTTTTGTTTCGATCATATGCTTATGAGGATGGTTATTGTTCTCTTCAGAATGAATCTGATTTTGAGAACATGTTTTTCTTGTTTAGTAATTGTGATCGCATAAATGCAAAGGTTGACGGGAATAAACGTAGTATCAAGTTAATTGTTGGTAGTACTATTGATGAAGTGGGTGATGTTGATGATGAGTTACAATATGTGGATAGAATGGACCCACAGGAAAATATTGTAAACATGCTAAGACTAGGTATTTGACGGAAGCTTGGGCTGATTTGATAGAGGGTGTTGGACAAGAATTTCCCTTAGGTGTGAAGGAGTTCAGGGCGGTTCTGGCTAACTATGCGATTGAGAATGGGTTTATGTACCGTTTCGTGAAAAATGACAAACTTAGGGTGACGGCTGTTTGTGTTATTGAAGGGTGTGAATGGCACGTGCATGCTATTTTAAATAGAACCAATGGAGTATTTCATATTAAAAAGTGCCATAATGAGCATAATTGTGTTTCAACGTACCAATCCAATAAGCATAAGTGCGTGTCATCCCGTCTGGTTGCGAATGAGATAGCTAGGATCGTCGAAAAAAACCCAAGGCTTCTCTAATCGACATACTGGATTGGTTTACGGACAAGTATGGTCTTGATTTGTGCTATCATAGTGCTTGGTTAGGTGTTGAGAAGGCAATGGAGGATTATATGGAGATTATGAAGGTTCATTTGATAGGCTTCGATGGTACGTTGAAGCTGCAAGGGCTACGAATCCGAGGAGCGTATTGAGGCTTGAATCTGATCCTGTAACCAAGGAGTTTTCGCTGCTGTTTTTGTCGTTTGACGTTTGTATCCAGGTTTTCAACTACTGTCGGTCTTTTTGTGTCTTGATGAGACCCATCTGAAAGGTAGATTCAAAGGAACACTCTTTGCCGCAACGGGGAAAGATGCAAATCAATGTATGTTTTGACCTTATATATTAAATTTACATTTGAACAATTTTGAATATATAACATTGTATGTTCTATCATGTGAAGCTACACATGACATTGTAATACGTTATCATTCGTGTGCAGGTTTATTCCCTATAAATTATGCAATTTGTGATCCTGAAAATGATGCGAATTGGACTTGGTTTCTTGGCCTTTTGAGGAGTACATTGTCCTCTCATCCTATTACCTTTATTACTGATCGTAACGCAGGTCTTGTCAAGAACATTCCAGTTATGTTCTTCGGTTGTCATCATGAATATTGTCTCTATCATCTACAGTTTAACTTGAAGGATCATTTTCCAGGTCAATTTAGGAAATGTTTTCGGAACAGGCTCGTTGAATTGTTCAACAAATGTGCATATGCTTCATTGGTGTCGGTTTACAAAGCTGCTGAGGAAGATTTTTACCAATTTGGTGGAGATAAAGCTCGAACCTTTATTGCGAGTGTCCCCAAAGAGCATTGGAGTAATGCGTATTTCTAAGGTCAATGGTATGGCGAGATAAGCTCTAGTGCTATGGAGTCGTTTAGTAATTGGATTCTTAAAGCTCGGTAAATGTCTGTATTTTATTTAGTTGATGAGCTTCATCGCAAAATTATGAAGTAAATGGCAACTAGGAGAGTAAAGTCGATGAAATGGAATTCAGTGATTTATCCGAAGATGGATAAGAAGTTAGCTCGCTTTATCAAGAAAGGAAGGTCGTGCAAGATCATTATGTCAAAGGGGGATTTGTACGAGTGCGATGTCTTCCCCCGAAGGTAGTATGTGTTGAGGAAAGGGCGTGCTCTTGTAGTTATTGGTAGTCTACCGGTTTCATGTGTAGGCATGCTGCAACAGTTATTATACTCCCTCTGTCCCATGACTCCCATAATGTTTGTTCGGTCCGCAAAATGAAGAAGTAAAAATAATACAATTTTTGCAAGAAAAATTCAAAAAAAAATTCAACAATTTATTAGATATCGATGAGTTCTTGTAATTTATGAAAAAAGTTTGATTTTTTTTATGGAACGTATTATTTTTTTAGTCCTCATTTTGCGGACCGGATAAACATTTTGAGACGGAGGTAGCAAAAGCTTGTGGAAGGGAAGGAATTTTGGTGGACCACATGGATCTGTTATACCTTGTTGATGCGTATCGCCGTGCATATGAAGAACCCATATATCCAGTTGTAGAGAGTGACATTCCTGATTTTACAAAGGAAGGTGACCGGGTTATAAACCCTCTACGGAATAGTCGGCCAACAAGTAGGCCCAAAGTTAAACGCATTTGTTCAAGGGGTGAAGAGTCATATACCAGGCCAAATAAATGTGGGAGATGCCACATGGCTTCAAAGCACAACCGAAGAACATGCAAAGAGCCAAGCGATATATGAGGCAAAGAGGTCAAATATAGGAATAAAGGAGAGATTAGGATGACGAATAGAATAAAGTTGGGGGGTTGTTTTATTTTTCGTTATTCATGCTTAAATATTGAAACTGTTCCTTTTGGATTATGGATAAATAAAAGAGTTTAATGTTTTGAGAACATGTGTTGTGTATAGTTTGACATATTAACGTTATATAACGTTCTATATTCTCCTGTTCAGGTACACTGTATATAACGTTATTGTACTTATATAACGTTATATTACATTGTATATTCTCCTTTTTAGAGTTACATATGACATACGCAAATGTATGACCGTATATGTTTGAAACGTTGTCCAGTTTTTGATGTATAACCATGTTTTTCATTTAATGATTTTTTTAATATCAAGGATGCAAACCTAAAATGAGTTTGGTTGTTTAGGTTTAACCTTACATACTAGAATTCATTAACAATAAGTATTTGTCCAGCTAAGAATATATAATGTTATAATGCTTTATACGGTGGAAGCAGCACAACACAGAATATATCATATAATGTTCTATGTTCATTTTTTGAAGGGTTATATATAACAGAAGCTCACATTCAACGTTAGATACTCATTCATCAGAAACAATGGAATATTGACCTGGCCTCATATAACAATGTAATATCAGCTTCTATCGTGTATTTGAGTACAGAAGTCAATATATGACCAAGTAGGTTCAGCGAACGTATTGTGATAAATTAAACATTGTAATTTCCAAATGTAACAGTTTGCCAACATTCCCAAATACATTAACATGTTAACGACTTAAGCAGCCATAAAATTCCATCATTGACAAAATGTACCATCTAAAACAGGCCATCACTAATAGTTTAGAGGCGAAGTCAATTTCGATCAAAATGGCCAAGTCAAAATTTATTCGGAATGAACCATCAAAGAGTTTTGTACCATCTAAGACCAATAAAATGTTTTTGCTATCCTTACAAAAAATTAAAAACCACATTTGTCCCGAAGACACCAATGCTCATTTCAACCCCTTCCCCATCCGTCTGGCTTCCCGTTTCTTTATTGTCTAGCTTCTACCTTCATCATTCAAAAATCGAGAGACTAAACCAGCTCTATACTTGTCAATTTCAGTCTTCAGCATTGTTTTTAGGATTGGCTCAAAGTTCGCTAATACTTCCATGAGCATGCAGACGATAACCCCACAATCAACCCTGCATAGTTTCATGACAAATAAATATGATAAGTTGAAATGGAGTTCTTTGCAAACTGCTATATATAGAAGTTGTATGGAGTTTTGAAGCTTACGATGTATTTTCTTGTTGTGGAGCATGTTGAGGTGAGCAGATTGGAGCATCAAAATTTTGTTTTTGGAAGAGTATTTCTGTATGTGGAGAATTGATGCTACGTACACCAAGTCGGGGAGGGAAGCGAGGACTGTGTTGTGCACCATCTGGACCATCCGTCTCAGTAATCAATTGTCCAGATTAAAATCAAACTTTTCCAGGAAAGAGTTAAGTTTTTTAAAATCTGAACCATTCATAACACTTTTGGATGATTGAGATCGCATAGCACCGTACTGTGCGCTAGGTGTGCAGCACGAGGGTGACTAGCTTTCATCGTGGTAAGGTTGTACTTAGCAGTAAGGAGAGATTTTTCGGTGCCGAGTGGGTATATCCCACGTGGTACCCGCTCGGCACATCCGAGCCGTCCGATACACTTTTGGACGGCTCGGATTGAAACCCTCCCTCCTCTCACCCCAATATTTTCTCTCTCCAAATTTGAGCCATTCAAAAATAAAATGGATGGCTCGGATGAGCGAGCAGGCACCAAGTGGTACCCGTTGGGCACTGAAAATTTTTCCAGCACTAAGACTAAAAACCCTAACGCGCGCGGGTGGACTTAATCCTCATTGCAAACACTTAAGCCAGTTAAGCTTGGCCATTGCAACAATGTTGTTATCTCTGGCTGTTCTAATTGGACGTGGGGGCTCTCCTGCCCTCCATGGCACAGCAGCCCCTATCCACTCCCATAAACGACAACGTTTTGTAAAGGAAAAAAATTCTTGCCATTCTATTTGCAATCATATAGAGCAGAAACGTGATTATGAGAGCTTTAAAGAAAAAATTAAATTATATCTCTTTAGAATAATATGATCAGAATAATAAGATCTTCGCACCGGTTCAAACAGATTGAAAATTGGAGTACTTAATTTTTTAATCATATTTTTAATATATATAAACCGTCTAAAGACAAAATTATGAGAGTCCTAAAGACAAAATTATGAGAGTCCTAAAGACAAAATGAAATTATGTCTCTTTAGAATAATATGATCAGAATAATAAGATTTTCGCACTGGTTCAACCGGATTGAAAATTGGAGTACTTAATTTTTTAATATATAAACAATCTCAAAAAAATTAAGTGTTCAGAATTTCATTCGTTGAACCACTATAAAAATGTTATTATTTTGATCTTATTATTCTAAAGGGTCATAATTAATTTTTATCTTTAGAGCTCTCATAATTAAGTATCTTCTCTTTATTTAAGATCTTGTAAAGCAGAAACGTGATTATGAGAGTTTTAGAGACAAAAGTTAATTATAACCCTTTAAAATAATATGATCAGAATAATATCTTCGCATATGTTCAAACGGATTGAAAATTTGAGCACTTAATTTTTTTAAACGGTTTATATTTAATAAAAAATATGATTAAAAAATTAAGTACTCCAATTTTCAATCTGTTTGAATCGGTGCAAAGATCATATTATTCTGATCATATTATTCTAAAGAGACATAATTTAATTTTTTTTTTAAAGCTCTCATAATCAAGTTTATGCTCTATAGGATTACAAATAAATTGGCAAGAGTTTTTTTTTCCTTTACAAAACTTTGTCGTTTATGATTTATGAGAGTGGGTAGGAGCTGCTGTGCCATGGAGGGCAGCAGAGCCGCGCATCCGTTCTAATTTGGCTAGTCTTTGACTAGTGAGTAGAGTTGTTTTGTGAGCCAACTTTAAAGCTAGCACAAATCTACTGGAAGAAACGAGAAAAACACAGTATCATACATTGAATTAATGAATTCCGAAGATGGAAATTACTGTAATATTAGGGATCTTTGCGGGCGAACTTTAAAGCTAGCACAAGCCTTTGCAACAATTCTACCGGAGAAAACTAGGAACATATCCTAGATTCAACAACAAATATATATTCAAAAGATAAGAAAGAAGAAAAAAGAACAGGATGACAGATACAATGAAAGCAGTCAATCAAAACAATTGCTTGGATTTTACATAACTCAATGCCGTGACGTTGACATAAACAATTGCTCTCAAACCAATGGATGGTTTTCTTTTTTATGACGGACATTTTTTCCTACGTACAAATTTTTGTTTGGATTTTACACATCATCCATCAGAAACCCAACAGAAGCGCACCCATGCACTCTACCGAAATTTTTCCCTGGTTCGACTTGTTGCCAACATCCCTCTTGCCCCACGCCACCCCACCCCCCACATACAAGTGAAATCAATATATAACCTAGAACATACTAAAATAAGACAATAAATAAATACTGAAACAAGCTCTAGTAACAGAAATTAAAGTTCTGTTCAAAAACAGGAAAATAATAATAATAATAATAAACTAAACAAGAAGGGGTTTTGAAGCATAGAAGTAAGCTACACTTAATAAAACAGAACATTAATTTGTCAATAACACGTCGCTAAAGAAGTTTACAGACAAACATAAAGTCGTTTGTAGTCCAGAGTCCAAACACACTAGAGCATGAAAAATTACAACATCCGACTATTTTATTCTACAAAATTACTAACATGTCACAATCTTCTCCTAGCATTCTTCTAACTATAAATACACACCATTTTGTTTTTCCTTTGTTTCAAAACCCAAAAATGGAAAAGTTAAAAATGTAGCAACTTCATTCCCCAAGTCCCTTTCTACGAGACTCAGCTCTCACTCAAGTTATGGGATGAAAAAATATCACACTCCAATTGTTCATATACACTGAGTCATGAACCGTGAGTGCCACCGAAACCCCCTTGATCATTTTGCCTTCTTTTTTCCCGCCAATTCTCTCCCCACATCTTGGCCTCTGCAACGGCTCTTTCCCTATCCGGGCCCCTGGTTGACATCTTTACAGCTTCTTTTGGGGAGTCATCTCTATCAGATCCTTCAAAGTCAAATTTGCGTCCAGACCCTCCTCCGTCTTCGTTCTTTGAAACCCTTCCTAGACCTCTCTCATCTTTATTTCTTTTCTCATCTTTATCCCCAGGCAACCTGGTGTTTGGGTCATAAGGCTGGTTCACCAAATAAGATAGGGCAGTCACGACATCTCCTATTAGAGGGCGAGCAGGAGCCTGTTCTTGGATGCACATAGATGCAACAGCTAGAGCTTGGTAGAGCCCCCTCATTGGATACCGACCCTGCAGTCGCGGGTCCGCCAATTTGGAAAATTTTCGGCGGTCATTGAACAATGGTCGAGCCTGCAATTATGGGAAACTCACCTCTGGTTAATTATTGCAAAAGTATTAACAGTGATATGCGTAGACACATGAGACATGATTAAAGAATCTCCAGGTACTTCAAAATTTATGATCAGAAGTGTTCTTTTCTACCTTACTTTGCATTTTGAAGTAAGATTTTACAGTGCACTCCACTCTCCAGTGGACTATTTAAACTTCATTGTTATAATTGCATCTCTTGTGTTCTGCTACCTTGCTAGACTCTACAGATACCAAATGATTTTTTGGAGTATGATTCTCGCGACTAAAAAGAATTGTTGAAGAATGATTTTGTCACAAACCCCGCCCGCCCCCCCCCCCACCCACCCACCCAAATTTTGACATTTGAAGAATCTGTGGGAGATGCTCTTAGGCAACTAAATTCTAGAATGATCAAGTAATTACCCATGCGATCAGGTTATGTTCTCCTTGGGGTCGGGAGCTGTCAATGGCTTTGCGTCCGGTAATAAGCTCTAAGAACACTACCCCAAAACTGTAAACATCAGATTTCACTGTCAGTTGTCCAGTCATGGCATACTCGGGAGCACAATAACCATAGGTGCCCATGACCCTGGTGGAAACATGTGACTTATCTCCTGTGGGACCAAGCTTTGCAAGTCCAAAGTCAGAAAGCTTTGGGTGATAACCTTCATCCAATAATACATTTGATGACTTGAAGTCCCTATAAATTACTGGAGGGTTTGCTTTATCATGAAGATATTCCAAACCTTGGGCTGCACCAGCTGCTATCTTCATCCTCGCGTTCCAATCTAGTGGTTCTTTATCTGGTGGAAGATCTGCACAAAGGTCATTTTTAAGAATTAGCAATTTTTCTATGAGTACTACCAACTTGCTTAAGAGAACATGTTCCAGATACTGGATAACAGAGAAAGCGTAAAAATGCCTATAGTTAGTATAGTACTCTATGTCATAAGTCACAAGGCAATCAAAGTACCCAATCAAACTTTATCAAGTTCAGATACCTTGGGCACAGCTTGATCTTACAAATGCACCAAAAACATGCATTAGCCTATTTTTCAAAATGCTGCTCTAGCCCATTTTCCCCTTACTAGACAAGTTTTCATATTTCATGCAAGTGTTGGAGATAAAAGGGTAATAAAGTAACCCCAAGCAGCTATTAACAGAATGCACCAAGACAAGGATAAAAATAAAAATAATAAAAATAAAACAATAATATTAATAATAATACAACCATCAGCTGAAATGGAGGACTTGATGCTCAACAAGCATCATTTCTAAGGCTCTTCCCAATAAATCTACATATATGGAGATCACAAAATACATAGAGACCAATTGATTAGAAACACATAACAAGGATTGCAAAGAAAAAGATGCATCAACTGGTCCATATATCACGAAGTTCAGTATAAATGAAACCGTGCCGATGACACCAATTTGCTATCATAGAAAAGAAATGGGGAAAGCAGTTGTGCACTTCTGCACACATCCATAGCAATTTTGATCTTCTTAAAACCCATGAATGGAAGAGCCCTTCTCTCAAAAGGTACAGTATTTTATCTGCAATATTTGGATAAAAATACTAAGCAACATACACTGGAAATTTGTGGAAATAGCCTTGCTTTAGAACAAGACTCTTAACTTTTTTCTAGCAACTCCGTTTACACCTTTTTGCTCACCACAAGTGCAATAAACCACTCCTCCAAAGACCATAGTGCCCGAACCATCTAAGCTGCTACCTAAGATTTTGTGATGATTCACTCGTTTCTTGTTTCTTATTTCTTATTTTCAGTTATTTATTTATTTCTCATTTGAGACGCTAATCAAACACTCTTCTTGCAGCTGTTCAAAAAAAAATTTCCATTCCAAAAAAACACTCTTCTTGCAGGGCTCTTAACCTAAAACTGTCCAAACCCCACCCCACCAAAATATCACATTAAGGCTCACTGGATTCTTGAAACTATTTCTTGCGATCTCATCTTTCCTGATCAGAATCACTTATCCATTGCCACTCAAGTTCCTCCTTTCCAGTTGTACAACATAGAAACAACATGGTCATCACTCCTAGCTAGTTTCATTACTTGACCATGTTGCTTTACAAATAGATATGTTCTTCAATTCTCGAAATCAAGCATTCAACTCTTGTTTTATTGTTCCCACCCAAAATTGCTGACCTAGAGCATAAGTGACTTCAGAGGTTTCTATTATGATCATAACTTGCACTTGATGTAACAAATAACTAAAATGAAAAGAAAATCAGAATTTTATAAACCGACAGTACACAGTGAACAGATACCATGAAGATGATCTTCTAAAGATCCCAATGGCATGAATTCATAGACAAGAAGACGCTGGTCCCCATCAGCGCAGTACCCAATCAAATTCACAAGATTAGAATGGTGTAAAAGGCTAAGCATTAGAACCTCCACGAGAAATTCCCTGTTACCCTGAAGCCCATTTCTGTCCAATTGTTTCACAGCAACAACCTGTAAAAGACGGGGACATTTATAAAGAAAAACGCATCAGGAACAACAGAAAAAGGCAAAGGAATGTTTAACTCTTAAAGACCAAGCAATCAAAACAAGTAGCTAATTTTGTTTGGTTTCACCCTTACACAAAGCATGTATGATATACTGCAGACAATGAAAACTCTTTAGCTGTATTTGATTGACTGGACTCTAAGTGAGCGTATATGTAGTCCCACAGGGTCAGTAATCTCCTAGGACTAATAGTGAAGGGTGACTATTTGTATCCCAATGTTTTGGGCTACGTACATGAGTACATCTAATGCCTCTAATATCGAGAATGTGGTCCCCTCACATTTATGGTCCAATCCCACGTCTAGTCTGGTCAATCAACTGGGCCCTCCAAGAACTTGAACAGAATGACTCACTCACAACACTTGCCTCACACGTTTAAGGCTGCAGTTTGACTGTACTACTAGTGAAACAATATAATCCTACAGGATCTATATTCTCGTCGGACTAATAGGGAGGGGACTACACACCATACCCCGATTGTTCTGTGGATTTCATACTTGATGGCTACAGATGTTCTAACCAAACATATTTGCTGTCTTCTTGGATTCATAATACTCCTTGTGCTCTAATTGAGGCAAACAAACAGGGCCTGACGATAACACCCAAGAGAGTCAGGCAACTCATACTCAGTGAGTCACCCCTCTTGGGGTCTTTCTTACCTTGACATGCACAAGGAATGCTCATACTGGCTGGTACACTAACAGCGGACACCAAGTCATTGTGCATCTAATAGCTCCAATAGAGGAGTTGAAGAAATCTTTTCAACCACAACTTCATTAAGCAATACCTACACAAAATCTAGAGAAATATCGAAGCGGGAAAATGTTCTAAGCAAACCCAAAGAGAGAAAGTCACCATTAATTTCACAACACACAAGACATGATGCATTCACGCAAGATCCTGACATTTTAGTTTCCTTCAAATCGACAATACAATACTCTGTTAAAGGAATCCAAGATTCTCTGAAGATAAATGTTTATCATATTACAGTGGTGCAATTTGCATAATTTGTAGTCACTTTATTTGAACCTTGACGACCAAACCAAAACAAGCCTTCATTTCCAAAGTATTGGAGATCGATCATTCCCCCCGCCGTACTTTTGGGGTTTGGGATATAACTTCACATGAAAAAAATGGTGTACCTTTGCATGCCCATGCCAAGAATAAACCAAACCAAGCCTTATGTCCCAATCACTTGGGGTCGGCTACATGAATCATTTTCCTCCATTGAGCTCTGTCAAGGGCCACTTGTTCACACAAACCCATTATACTCATATCTTTGCGCACCACAACATCTAATGTCAATTTAGCTCTACTCCTCCCCGTAGCATTGCTACCCAAAGCTATCTTATCCACTCTCTTAACTACTGCATCTCCTAGTCTACTAGGTGCTACACCTACCATCTCACGAACCGTTTCATTTCTCATCTTGTCTCGTTTAGTCTCACCACACATCCACCTCAACATACAGAGCGTTATCAAATAGAACAAAATGGAATTGAAAACTTCAAATTCTAACTATCAAGTTGAACAATATTTTATCAAATAGAAATGGAATCGAAATCTTCAAATTCTAACTATCAAGTTGGACAATATTTTATCTACTCCAGCTTAACAATGTACCAAATCTACCCTCCCACCCACCCATTAATGAGTACTAACTGGATGTGGTTTATATAAAAGATGATGATGATGATGATGATAAATAAAGGAAGGAAGAAATTACTTGGCCTGTGCTTTCAAGGCGCCCTTTGTATACACTTCCAAATCCTCCTTCCCCTATGAAACACTCTGGCCTAAAATTCTTTGTTGCTGTGGCAAGCTCACGGAATGTGAATGTTTGCGCAGCAATATTGACAGCAGGTGCATCCTTTAGAATTGGTAGCTCTTTCGCTGACCCCGTGTTGCTTCTTGACCTAAGTCTGTCCGCTCCTGCAATTCATCCAAGACAATCATGTGAGATCAAGTCCTAGTAACAAGTAAATCAAGCCACTTCCAATCAATAAACTCGAGATCAATACTTCAAAACTCAACATCTGGGTTACAAAGTAATCGTTACTTTGTCTCATGGGTGCACAAGGAAGACCCGTCAGACCTCTAGTTTGAATATGTTAAGGTTGCTCTTGGATCAAGGATTTAGGATGGGATATGCATAGGAAAAAGGATATGCAAGGGATTTCTTTCCACAAATTCAAGGTGTGTTTCCCTAACCTTTCTTTTCCCGCAACAAATCCCTCCCCAAATCCTTGATCCAAACACAGCCTTACAAACAACTGACAAACAAACAAATTGTTATTCCTCTTTGCTTGCAGGACCATATCTTTGGAAAGCCTAAAGCCCCGGATTGAGTTTATAGTGTCACCAAGTGAAACAACTATGTACCATCCACATCATTGATTCCATCATTCAAACAAACACTTCCTTGATTCTCCAATTACCAATCAAAATAATGACCAACCAAAACCATGTTAAGGTATCCTATCATGCACGAGAAGAAATTGATAATTCTGATTAAATAAAACCAACCAAAATCATCCACAGACCCAATACAAAAAAGCTGTTATTGGAACAGAGGTGTCCAGATCAGATCAAACACATATATATATATATATATATACACACACACACACACACACACACACACACACACAGATAAAGAGAAGGGACTAACCACAAGCCAATCTAGATATGTTGGAGGGGTGGATATCCCTGCGATGATCTTTTTGTTTATCGGGGATAAGCTTTCCCTCCTCCCTTGAATCAAAACAAGGAAAACAACCCATTCAATCTCCTCCCCCACCTTCCTAAAACCCAATCCCTCTCTCAAATCCCTTTGCTTTGAAGATCTCAGATGTGCCCAAAAATGGATCAACTCTTCATGTCCTCGATCTAGTCGAATCAAAGAGGCATCAAAGTCCGATGGGTCATTTCCTCTCTCTCTCTCTCTCTCTCTCTCTCGCTCTCTCGCTCTCCGTATAGGTGTCTTTTATCTATGCGGATAATCTCAATCGATCAAGGCGACCCAAAATCAGGTGTGGAAAGACGACTAACGCAAAGTCAATCAAAGATTGGGAAATGCTCTTGGAATTGGTTTCGTAGTTAAGAGAAAACCTGGAACTAGATAATTGGCAGTAGTATTGTTGGGACAGAACTGTTGCCGGCTGCCGCTTCTTTTTTTCCTTGTGAGATACTAGTGTAATCAAAGTTGTTAAATCCGTTCCGTACCGGTCGGTGCGTATCGTACCAGTGCGTAAACGGAACGCAAAAAGTCATGTTCCGTTCCGGTTGAAACATCGGCCTGTTCCGGCCATTTTTCGGTGTTCCAGCCGGTACAAAATTACCCTCCCTCTTTTTTTTTTTAACATTTTATTTATGTTTATACTTAAATATGGTAGATATATATTAAGTATATATATAAAATATTAATTGTGGTAAATCCGGAACGGTACCGAGATACAGCCGGGTACCTGTACGTACCATTCCAGTAGTGAAAATGGTACGCTGGCCGGTACGGTATTGACAACTTTGAGTGTAATGCTCGTGCAAAAGCGTGCTCATTAATTTAATTGATAGACCGGAAGTTAATATACATATGTTATTTTTGTTCATACCACCAATTGTATATTTTTCATGTACGTTCAGCGGTTCAATTTTCAACAGTCATCACTCAAGTATCATAAAATGATGAAATTGTGATATACTTGAATAGTTTGTAGTTATGCTTTAGACAATCAAAATGATACAAAAATCAAATTTTCCAAAACGAAAAAAGTTAAGAGAGAAGCTACTTCGATATACCTTCTTCTAAGGCTTGAATGGAGCGAAAACAACCACCACATTATGCCCGCCAAAGCCAAATGAGTTAGAGATACCTGCACGAAATAGGCAAATTTGATTAGTGAATGTTGAAATATTATTTATTTGCTAAGCAATTTGGAATATGAGGAATTTGGATAGCAAAATGTTCAAATGTTTGATTATTATATAGGTTGTGATAGATATATTATCTTCATTGCCAACAAAGCAAAAACAAGTAACAAATGCACTCGAAGGTCCTTGATTTTTAACCAATAAATTGCATGTATGGATTAAGCAATATGCTTCTGCGGTTTCATAATTTTCGAAAAGAGGAACTAAAATACGTACCAACATGGACTTCATGCTCTTCACGTTTGGAATAGTTTCGACTGTGACATCAAACTCTAAGTTCTGCAAAATTAGAGAATCATAAGGACATGAAGTGCATCATAAAATTGAATAACTGAGAAAATTTTAGCATAATTAGAGGAATGAGCTTTCGATATAGTACACATTGGTTAATGGTTGGATGCAGCTAGCTAATGTTGATTGCTTTTATGGTTGCAGCTCCAAGCGCATGTGTTTCAACAGTATGGATATGGCAATTTCATGCCAACAAATTTATGCAATACTAAATTAAACAACATATGAGCTAAGAAAGAGATCAGGACCTTCTGAACAGTAATGAAGATGAATTTGCAGCACACAGAGAGAGAGAGAGAGAGAGAGAGAGAGAGGAGAAGGAGAGAGGTTTTTACATAGATTCAATACCCTTAAATTACGGAAATGCTTTTTCTTCTTGACTAAGAAAATGAGGACTTAAAATACCTAAAATTATCCCCGAAAAACCTTTTCTTCTTGACTAAGAAAATGAGGACTTAAAATATCTAAAATCCCCGGAAAAGTATTTTCTTCTTGACTAAGCAAAGGAAAACAAAAAATACCTTAAATACCCCACCTATTAAATCTACTATTGCCAAATTACGAGGGTAATTTCATATATTCATGAAATGGCTATGCTTGCCACTCTTCTCCCTTTTGCCTTTAAACTCAATATCAAGCTACATAAAATATATCAACCTTTTAAACCTCATTTTCTTCTTGACAAAGCAATATTTGCCATAAATTGGGGGGGGGGGGGGGATTGAAAAAAGTACTTCAAAAGTCAAAAGTAAGCCATAAATTAAGAAAAAAAAAACACAAATAAGGATAGCCACTTAATTTTCTTAAACAGGACAAGCCCAAAATACCCTCAAAAGTCCAATACGATCCCTTTAAAAACTACAAGGGCAAATTCATCTTTTCACAATGTGGCTATGCCAAACACAATTTTCTATTTTGCCCTCTAACAAAATACCAAACTACAAAAATACCTCTTTCATCATAAATAAAGGAGGGCATTTATGTCAAATCAAATTATGGCTGTGCTTGGTGTAGCCACTCTCCTAACAAACTACAAGGGCAAATCGGTCATTTCACCAAGTGGCTTGGCTCGCCATCCTACATTCTTTAATTACAAGTGTATTGATTGATAATGTCAAATACCAAAACTACCCAAATGCCAACACTTACAAGTGCAAAATGAAAAGTAAAAGTTTGGAGGGCAATAATGTAATTTTACACCATGAATGGCTTACCATGCTAGGTTCTTTGATTACAAGTGTATTGATGATATGAGAAGAGGCCGTTTTGTTCTTACACACACGCACACACCTATATTTATGTACTGTATCTCTATTATAAATAATTATAAAACAAAAATATAATGGTGTGGGGACAAATTGTTGAAATGACTGAGATTAATTTGATCTAAGGGTTGAGAGACATTCTATTCATTTGATTAAAGTGCCCACATCCCTCACATGTATTGCAACGTTGCCATAAGATCCAACGGTCTAACCCGCCCCATCTCTAGATTCCTTACCGTCCGTTCAAAAATCAAACATACTCTCTCTCTCTCTCCTTTAACCTATTGTTCGGCCAGAATGCAGAAGAAGAGTTGAAAAAGCAACGGAGACGAAGAGAGAGAGGAAGTTCAGTGCAGCGATTGGAACACCCATTACGACAGATCTTCTACGAGGTGGAATTACGGTTGGGGCAAAGGCGGCGGTGGAGGTGGTTGTGAGGCATCTGGCGGAGCTCCTGGCGGCGATCAAGAGTACTTCGAGAAAGCGGCGGCAACCGACAAGCAAGTATTCGAGATGCTGGAGACTGAGCGTGCTAAGTTTCAAACAAGCGGGGCAGGTGGCGATTATTGCCTTTGTTTTTTTTTTTTTTCAAACACAGTCATGGCCGGTCAGTCAGTCACACACTCTCTTCTAATTTTCTGTCAATTTTCTTTTGCAAAGTTAATCATTTCCTCTCCTCTCAATTTTGGGTGTAGATCTAAGAGTTGGATTTGTTAGTAATTTATTTTAATCAACGGGTATTTGTAATCTTAACATGGGGAGATTAATAAGTATTTAATATCATGGAGCTCGTAATATAATTGAGATAATGACGGGAGTGCAATTATAATTCTGTAGTGGGGTGAATTATAATTAGTGAAATAAGAAGTAGAATCCTGGTGGGATTAGGTGTTCTTATTTACACTGGGAGCCCAGACTTATTACTCCTTAGGTCCCTATCGTAGCCCTATATATATATGTTATGCTCTCTAGGTCAGATGAAGATTTTTCTATTATTCAGTAAATAGAGGCAGGCTTAGAGAGAGCAAACAGATCACGAAAGGATCCACACTCGGTTCATGTTCTAGACTCGTGGAGAATATGGTAGAAGATCGTAAGGTACAGTCGAGCAGTATTCGTGGTTTATAGCTTGGCGTGCTATAACAAGTTCAACCAGCGTTCGTGCAGCAGGAAGTTGTGGTAAAACCCTAATTCCGTCTTGTAGGGTTTTTTATTTTTGTTGTCTAATCTGTACGCGTCATTACTGGATCTTGGGGATTCGGTTTCCCAACAGTGGTATCAGAGCAAGCTGTAATCACGCGAATGGATTAAATAGGCCATGTTGTCCGTTGGTTATAGAAGGTAAAACGTAGAACTGTGCTAACCCTGTTTTGCAGCGTTCTTACCCAGTTATTATGGTCACATGATTTTTGTTGATTTTATGTGATTGGATCCCACGATAATTTCTTCGTGGTTATTGTTATTTATTGGGTACCACGATTATTTTTCGTGATTGTGATAATTAACAACATAGCATGTGTTATTTATTGGGTGCCACGATTATTTTTCGTGGTTGTAATAATTAACGTAGCATGTGAACTCCAATGGAGGCATAAGATCAATATTTGTATGTTTCTTCGATTGTAATAGCATTCGACGGTTATTCGGAGATTGAAAATGGAAGATACAAAAGATACAAGTTGTTTGGCTTGTAACAGATTTTTTCCAGATTCGTAAGGTCTGATTACAGGGCTGTTTTGAACCAGTAAACGTTGGAATTAGGAAATCTGTTCTTCACGAAAGTTGTAGATAATTGAATTTGGAATCCAACCCAAGTTGAATCACTTCATTTGGAGATTGGATGAGGAAGATATGGCCAAAATACTGAAAATTGTGCAGTTTACGCGGGAATATGTCAAATCCGAATTTTCTTGCCTAAGCATGGTTGGATTTTGGTTTCCTTGATTGATTCATATGATCTTAGTCTTCCACACAAGTATAGTTGAAGGATTTCGAGTTTGGAAGGATTGTTTAAGGATTTCAAGTTTGAAAGGACTCCTTATTGCTTAAGGATTTCAAGTTTGGAAGGATTCCTTGTTGCTCAAGGATTGCATCCTTGACCATAATAGCTGGATTCTTTATCTTGTGTTTCCTTATTATTTGTGTTTCTATATTGTTTGCATATGTGATAGTTTACCATATTGGGTCAACATGGTGATAATTGGCTTTGACCTAGATCGCGGTTTTGCAAACTCGAAAAATTTGATAATCTTCACAAATTTTTTTTAAAAATAACTAAGTGGGAGAGGGAGTTAATTTTTTATAAATCCCACGGTCTCCATTACTAGTATGTAGATGATGTAATTAATTTTGTGTGATGGTTTTAGAACCTTCCCCCCCATCGGGTAAAATTAATTATGGCTTCATCGGTACAAACTTCTTAAAGGATAGATCTATGATAATTGTTGTGTGAATTATTTCACCATCTGAGGTAATTCATAACGGAACAATGGGTCAAGATAATGATATACACTTAGCTATAAATAATAGTATCCTCACCATCTGAACCACTATTATTATTTATAGGACCGAAGTTATATTGGCTATTTAATTTTGCTTGGCACGGTATAGTGTCTGTTGGATAGTAAAATTAAAAGGTTGTGCCTATCTAAACGAATGATGAAGAGTAGACGACCTTCCCATCGAGGCATACTCTTCACGGTGTGTAGGGTTGCCAATGTTTTTCTTTTAAACATGTGGTTGAGGGATCCAATATTAAAATGAAATTCAAAGTTTTTATTGCCCTTCATAATTGTTGTTATGTGATTCTCAGATTTAAAAATGGGTTTTTTCAATTCACTTGTCATTATTCTCAAAGAAAATAAACTTACTGGATCGAATTATATTGACTGAAAAAGGAACTTGGATATTGTGTTAATTGCTGAAGGGCACAATTTTTGTGTTGTTTGAGGTTTGCCCTCCTAGACCTGATGAGAATGCCATAGAACAGAAAGTAAAATTTTATAAAAAAAAAAATTGGTGAGTATCACCCATGTTGAAAGGACCCTGATTAAGAATCATGTTCTGAAGATGATAGCTCTTCTTAATGAACTAGAGATCCTTGGAGCTGAAATTGATGGGGAAACCCAGATCGATTGCGTTCTTAACTCACTGCAGTTTGAGAGTTTTAAGTAATTTCGCCTGAACTATTTTATGAACAAAATGTATTTATCTTTGGCGAAACTTCGTAAGGAACTCCAAGCAGCTGAGAGTCTTTTGGTTGTGAAGAAACCACCATTAGTGTTAGTGGTAGAGAAGGTTTCTACTTCTAAGCTGAAAGGCAAGAAGAACCAGAATAAGTCTCAGGAAAAAGGTTATGGAGGCAGTTTATGCGACTCAAGGTAGAGTGGAAAAGCCTGCAGGCAAGTGTTTTCACTGCAAGCATCAAGAACACTGGAAAAATGAATATCTATTCTATCTCAATAAAGTGAATAATCATGATACATCTTTTCGCTAGTCGTTAAATCATGTTTAGTGGTGTCATCTGCCAGTACCTAGTGTGTAGATACGTGAACCACTAATCATATTTGTAATTTATTGCATGGGTTCCAGGAAACCAGAAGACTCAGTGAAGGAGAGATTTATGTACACATGGGTAATGCTACAAGAGCGGCAGCAGTTGTAGTAGGAAATGTTATTTTAAATTTTAGTAATAATAGGAGCTTAATTTTGAGAGATTATCTTTATGTTCTCATAAATAGAAGAAACTTGGTTTCAGTTTCTAAGTTGATTAAAGATGGATATTTGGTTTATTTTAGTAACTTTGTGGTTATTAAGTTAAATAAACGTTTTATCTATTCTGATTCATTGGTGGATAATCTCTACTTTATTAATCCTATATTTCCTACAGTGCAACTGCATGAATTGAATAACACTAATAATTTACCATGTAAGAGAAAAAAGCCTTCCAAATTGAACCAAACGTATCTTTGGCACTTACGTCTTGATCATATTAATCTGAATAGGATTTCTAGACTGGTTAGATGGACCTTTAGGTTCATTAGAAGTTGAGGAACTTCCAGTCTGTGAATCCTGTTTGGAAGGTAAAATGACCAAAAGGCCTTTTTCAGCAAAAGGATATAGAGCCAAAGAGCTGTTGGAATTGGTTCACTCTGATTTATGTGGGCCTATGAATGTCCAAGCTAGAGGTGGTTTTTAGTATTTTGTCACTTTTATTGACGATTACTCAAGGTATGGATACATTTACTTGATGCTCCGTAAGTCCGAATGCTTTGAGAAATTCAGGGAGTATCGGGCGGAAACGGAAAAACGTTTGGGTAAATGTCTCAAGACATTGCGATCTGATCGTGGTGGTGAATACCTCTTGGGAGAGTTTAGAGACTACTTGTTTGCTGAAGGGATTACATCCCAGTTGTCAACTTCAGGTATGCCACAACAAAATGGTATAGCAGAGAGGAGGAATAGGACTCTTATGGATATGGTAAGATCAATGATGAGTTATTCAGATTTACCAATTTCGTTTTGGGGACATGCACTAGAAACAGCAGCGTATATTCTTAACTTGGTACCATCTAAGTTAGTACCATCTACACCCACAGAACTATGGACTGGGCGCAAACCTAGTCTGCAGCATGTTCGGGTTTGGGGTAGTCCAGCACATGTGCTGAATGGGAACGCAAATAAATTGGAATTAAGGATAGAAGTTTGCTTGTTTGTAGAGTACTCTAGAGGAACGAGAGGTGGACTGTTTTATAGTCCTACGGATAAGAAGGTCATTGTTAGCACTAATGCTCGGTTCTTAGAAGAGGACTATGTGATAGACCACAAGCCCAGAAGTAAAATTGTTCTAGAGGAATTGAGAGGAGAGAGACCGGCACATACTTCTTTACCACCAATAGTGCAGGAGGAAACGCCACAAGAGATATCTGTAGAGGCACCTATTGACACACTGGTACCTCGTCGTAGTAGGAGGGTTATTGTTCCACCCAGTCGGTATACATTGTTGGGAGAGTCTTTTGAAATGATCCCTGATGATCAACATGCCAAACCCTGTAACTACAATGAGGCACTTCAAGAAAAGATGTGGAACTTTGGCAAAAGGCTATGAAATCAGAGATGGAGTCTATGTACTCTAATCAATTCTGGGATCTTGTAGAACCACCTGAAGGGATTAAATCCATTGGATGCAAGTGGATCTACAAGAAGAAGAGAGGGGCGGACGAGAAGGTGCATACCTTCAAAGCTAGGCTTGTTGCGAAAGGGTATACTCAGAAAGAAGGGATCGACTATGAGAAAACTTTTTCGCCAGTAGCCATGCTTAAGTCCATCCGGATTCTCTTATCCATTGCGGCTCATCTCGATTACGAGATTTGGCAAATGGATGTCAAGACTGCGTTCCTTAATGGAAATCTGGATGAGTGTATCTATATGGAGCAACCAGATGGATTCATAGCAAAAGGTCATGAGCACATGTTGTGCAAGCTCAAAAAGTCCATTTATGGGCTTAAGCAGGCATCTAGATCTTGGAACATCCGTTTTGATCAAGCAATCAAGTCTTTTGGTTTTGATCAATGTCCGGATGAGTCATGTGTATACAAGAAGTGCAACGGAAAAGTGGTGGTATTTCTGGTACTATACGTAGATGATATTCTGCTAATCGGAAACGATTTGGGAATGTTGTCTTCAATGAAGGTGTGACTATCTAGCCAGTTCGATGTGAAAGACTTGAGAGAAGCCAGTCACATCCTTGGGATTAAGATTATGTGAGATCGCAAGTATAGGATGTTGGGCTTATCATAAGTTACTTATATCGATGAGATCCTTACTCATTTTAGCATGCAGGATTCCAAAAAAGGGTTCCTCTCTTTTTAGACATGGAATCAACTTATCTAAGGATCAGTGTTGTAAGATACCTGAGGAGATGGAAAAGATGAAGGCAGTTCCTTATGCCTTGGCAGTAGGAAGCCTCATGTATGTTATGCTATGTACTAGACCTGATATTTACTTTGCTGTTGGCATGGTTAGTAGATTTCAATTTAATTCAAGGTAAAAGCGTTGGACTATTGAGAAACATATTTTCAAGCATCTAAAAAGGACTAGAGATCATATGTTGGTGTTCCAGTCAGATAGTCTGGTACCTCATGGGTATACAGACTCAGACTTTATGTCAGATAGGGATTCCAGAAAATCTACCTCTGGATATGTGTTTACCTTGGGAGGTGGAGCCATAAGTTGGAGGAGTATCAAACAATCTTACATTGCTGATTCTACCATGGAGGCAGAGTATGTGGCAGCTTCAAGGAGGCTGTTTGGCTTAGAAACTTTTTGTTGGATTTGGAAGTGGTCCCTTCAGTGCAATCAACCATTACACTCTATTGTGACAATAGCGGTGCAGTTGCTAATTCGAAGGAGCCAAGGACTCACAAGAAGGGCAAACACATTGAGCGTAAGTATCATCTGATTCGAGAGATCGTACAGAGAGGTGATGTTGCTGTGACCAAGATTGAATCGGCGAACAACCTGGCAATCCTTTTACGAAGAGCTTACCAGCTAAGACTTTTGATAGTCACGTAGAGGGAATGGGAGTGAGATGCATGGCAGTATGGTTTTGAGTCTTAGTGGGAGTTTGTTAGAAAATTATACTAAAAGTTATGCTTTTGTGTAATGGATTAATATTTGATTGCTATTTATTAATCAGTTTTATCCATTTTTGATGAGAATCTTTTATGGGCAATGTTTGCATAATATTATTGTATATTGTGCATGTGTGTCTTTTATGTTACAAAGTAGATGTTCTGGTGTGTAGAGTTCGGCTTACATATAGAAGATTAGATCATCAGTTCTTGTGAAATATAAGATATGGTTCACAATCTTAGATGGAACTGGACACACTATCGGTAGGACTGTAGTACAATATTTAGTAGGTCTGTCTTGACTACAGGGAACGGTCTAGTTCTAACTCATTGTGCTAGTACACTTTGTGTGTATTGAACTGGGACCGCATTGAGGTAATTGTCTTTATACTAACTTTATAAGACAATTGGAACCTCATGGTTATTATGAATGCTTATGCTCTTACTCCAAAAATAACTATTAGAGGTGTATATTTAATGTTATTGACTTTGATTCATTAAAGAGTGAGATCTTTATACGGTCAATAGTCTCGGTGAGTCGGGTCACAACATTATATATATGACAACTATTAATTATTGATGAAATTCACGTCCCAGTAGGGATTGATGATAACCCTTAAGTAAGCTTATAAGTTTCGATTATGTTAAACCCTGCAGGTGGATATTTGTATCCGACATATTGAATAAGTTAAGCGGATAGTCTCAAGTTAAGATGTTGATTAAGTGGGAGATTGTTAGTAATTTATTTTAATCAACGGGTATTTGTAATCTTAACGTGAGGAGATTAATAAGTATTTAATATCATGGAGCTCGTAATATAATTGAGATAATGACGGGAGTGCAATTATAATTCTGTAGTGAGGTGAATTATAATTAGTGAAATAAGAAGTAGAATCCTGGTGGGATTAGGTTTTCTTATTTACACTGGGAGCCCAGATTTGTTACTCCTTAGGTCCCTATCGTAGCCCTATATATATACGTTATGCTCTCTAGGTCAAATGAAGAATTTTCTATTATTCAGTAAATAGAGGCAGGCTTAGAGAGAGCAAACAGATCACGAAAGGGTCCACACTCGGTTCGTGTTCTAGACGTGTGGGGAATACGGTAGAAGATCGTAAGGTACGGTCGAGCAGTATTCGTGGTTTATAGCAAGGCGTGCTATAACAAGTTCAACCAGCGTTCGTGCCGCAGGAAGTTGTGGTAAAACCCTAATTCTGCCTTGTAGGGTTTTTATTTTTGTTGTCTAATCTGTACGCGTCATTACTGGGTCTTGGAGATTCGGTTTCCTAGCAGGATTGACTGACCAAACTCGGCCACTGGAATCCACTATCCTCTTCTCTATTTCCCTTTGTCTAGCTGCACATTGGGCGATATTGAGCATGCGGATGAGCAACTGATTTCTTGGTGTTTTCGGAAAAGAAAAGAAAGGGATTATTTTTTGGTACTTTGGAAAGCCATACATCTAAATGATGTATGGTTTTTGATGTGTTTGTATATCAAAAACATGTTTCAGTTCGATTGATGTATGGTTTTTGACTTTTTCGTACTCAACCTAATTGTTTCATAGATTTTTTGGTTAACATGTTTTGTGCTGAAAAATACTTCATCAGAATGTCCCAAATCTAGTACGATTATAATGCTGTAAGATCATAATGCTGTAAGATCACTCCTTTTTGTCTATTCTGTTTTGTGTCAAATTAATTAATTTGTTTGAGTTGTTAAACTGCGGCATCATAGAACCACCATATTGGAGTATTTCATGATTTGGCTTCTTTGGTTTCGAAACTTATTCATTTTATGTTGTTACAACTAGGCTTAGATAGTGGTCTGATTTGGGGGTGAACAAATGCTAGGAAAGACTTGCTATTATTACTGTGCTTTGTTCGGTTTGGTTGATCAGTGTGGTAGTATTACAGAAAATACCACGACTTGATTGCTTTGAATTGGTGTGTGCACAAGTTAAACTCTGAGTTTGCAAATGAACTCTAAAAAATGATTTAGATGTATGGTTTTGATCAATCGAATGAACTCTCAAAAATATGAAGGCTATGTTCGTTTGGAAGTGTTTTGATTTTGTTTTCCAATCATTACCCTACTTCTTTTTCCAATTATTACCCTATTTCTTCAATTATTACTTTCTCATCTCTCTCTATCTCTCTCTAATCATTACCCCTATTTCCAATCATTACCCTATTTCTCTCTCTATCCACTACCAAAACTAAACTAAACTAAACTCTCAACCAAACAAAGCCGAAGAGTTCTGTAGGCATAAGTAATTCGCTAGATGTGAAGATAGATAGATACAATAATACGAAGTTTCAAATGCAAAGAATTTTTTACAGAAAGCACAGTAGATATTAGTGGGTGTTTGGTAATTGTTGGAAGGGCAATTGGGGCACTAAACATGTAAAATCTGATCTATATCAACCAAGTTTGCTTTCAAACATGAAAAAGATTAGCAAGAATCCTTCTTCCATAAAATAATTTTTTTTTATTCTTTTTAAATGTTTGTCTTAGGCCCTTTCTGATAACATAGTAGCATAATGCCAAGTCCCTTAATTGAATAAGCACGATGCCAATATCAAGTTAGTGGATGCCCTAATGAATTAAATTCATGGGTGCTATGATGGGCTTTAGTATGATCCATACTGGAATGTTCGCTTCATCCATGCATTATCTAATTTTTCGATAGACTTCGCTTCTTTGGCTATATTCCATTTAAGATCAAGGAGTTGTCGATCGCAATTGTTGCTAATTGGCTGTAGTCCATAATGAGATGGGAGTGGACATATATTAAGAGTACCTAAGCTTGGATTAACCGTAGTTCCATAAGCACTGACAATGCTATTGACTTTCCAATATAGCCTGATTTCATGTTTATCCACATACCCTTGCTTCAACATGTCATAAAGATTCTAGGTGAATCCATTTTCTTCTGAGACTAATGCCCTTAAAGAAATTTAACTACACCTGTTCAACCACCTTCCATCTAGAAAGAAATCAACATAGGCCTTGAGTGATTTAATTTAGTGATTATGGCGGTAGAGAAATCAACTTAAGCCCTTAAGTTCTATTTGAAAACTATTTCAAGAGAGCAAGAGAACCAATGTTAGTACCATATCAGGTGGTCCATCATGATTCATAACAAATGTTAATTGCACTATAAAATTTTTTTTATTGCCCGACGTCACCCTTATGTTCTTAAAAAGTTCTGATTTTGTTTTTGTTTTTTATTCTTCGCAGATCTGCTATCCCAAGTGCCACACCTGCGTGTTCATGAACCGAAAACACTCAACCACTAACATGGGACGCTACTCCGAGGCAAACCTCCGTTGACATGGCGAGCTCTAGCCGGGAGAAGCAAACACAAGCAAGCTACCAAAATAGCCAACCGGTGAAACCTCGTGGCCACGATGGGGAGGACGTAGTCCGAGGAGCACAAACAGCCGAGAAACAAACATAGAGTAGCTGAAAACTACTAATTATTTACCCAGCACCACTCGAAAGCACGAAAAATGTATGTTATGTGTAATTATATTTCTCCCAATGTGATGGGATTGTGAGGTGAAGTTTGAAAGTTCTTTCTTTTTGTAAAGTGAAAAAACCAATAGAGTGAAAAGAAAATATAATGGATTTCGATGTATGTTTGCAATTGTGTTTAAAAAAAAAAAAAAGAAAGAATATATCATGTGTTATGCACGTGTGTAAGGAGTATATCCTATGGATAGATAACGCCAAGATTAATATTCACCAGAGAAAATGTTTGAATTGGTAAATGTGATGAATCGTAACAAAAACAGGTCAAGGGTGAGACGACAGAGCGCATAAGAACGAGAGTCTCTCGACGACAAAATTGGTACTATTTTGATTATTTATTTTAGATTAAAGGATTAATTAATGGGTAGACCTATGGTACACACCCCTTAATAAGTGTGTATTGTACACACTCTCTATATATTCCTTTGGATTTGAGGTAATCTAATCTTAACCGTTCAATTTGTTAATTAAAAAAAAAGGACAACCTGTCTAACCGGTCATCACTTACTCTATTGTTGAGTTTCTCTCTTCTATCTTTAATGGGCTTTCAAATGCGGTCCAATATCAATTTGGGTGGACTAGATATTGGGGTTTTTAGGAATTTTTTTTTACTTTCTAAACTATTAAATTTAAAATTAGGAAAATAATAAAATAATTTAAAACTAATTTCATAAACCAATAAAGTTAGACTGTTCGATATGATCAATTTTTTAATCCAATTTGATCAACATGACATTATTAAATTTTAATATCTTCTGATACGTACTTATCAATATCCGATAATCTTTTTAGTAGCAATGTTGAATATTGTAAGGCTTGATATCCTAACGGTTTAGATTGATCATCCTAATAAAAAATTAAAAAATAAAACTTAAGTTAAAATTAGTCATACTTTTGACAGTCATGCTCAACCCATTTCACCTGAAGGGTCAAACCCAAATCCTTGTCTTGAGACACAGTTGAATAATTAATTTTTTTAGTGACCTCTCATTTATCCATGAAAAATTGGAGGGATTTTGATTTTTTGGATTAAATTTTTTAGAGAGAGAATTTGATTTGGAGAAATATTTTGAGAGGAAATTATAATTGTATTAAAAAATTTGGGTATAATACTTACTTTTTGGTGGATTTCTTGGATGAAAATTTTGAGTGAGAATTTTATTTTTAGTTTAAAATTTTGAGGTACTGTATAGGGAAAACTTAAAATTTCAAAAAAAAATGGATGGAATTGAAAATTAAGATAATAAAAAAATTTTAAATTTTACAAAATAATGTGGCGGAAATTAAAAATAATTTTAGTTTAAATTTGGTACAACACATTGTGCTAAGGTAACAACGATGCATGGTATTGTTACTGAATTTGTGGTTTTTTAGACATGTACTTTGCTTGGGTATAATTATTATTGATTGTGGTATGACATATTTTGGTCTTATTACCGAATATTTTAATTGATTTCCTTTGGTATAACACATTCTAGTAAGAAAAAGTCAATTTATGGTATTGTCATAACAATTGTATTTTGTTATATAATTTGTGGTATTTACATATGTTTTTTTTTATACGATGCGTTATGGTAAAAAAATGACAATTTAAGGTGTTGTCATAACAATTGTGGTTATTTTATAAAATTTGTTGTATTTTACAAATATTTTTGGCTTGGGTACGTATAACAATTGTTGATTCTGATACGACATATTTTGATTTTGTTACGAAATATCATACGAATCAAATAATTTTTGGTATGACTCATTGTGATAAGATAATGCCAAGTTATGGTGTTGTTACAACATTTGTGGGTAGCATTATTTAATTTTTGATATTACATGCATATATTTGGTTGGGGTACAAGTATTATAGATTCTGGTACGAATAATTATGATTACATAATAATAATATTTTTAATCATGGATAACCTATTAATGACCTGTTCAATAGGTAAATTTTAAAGTACAAGTCGTAACTAGCATCATAAATATGCATTAGAAAATAAAAAATCGACATAATAAAAATCACAAATTGTCATAATTTATATATACGGTATATCCTGTGTACCATAGTTTTCTTCTTAATTTTTATCAAATATTTTGAGTCTTTAACAACATAAGATAGATTTTGATGGCGATGTCCGATCATTTTTTCAATTAGAATTCTATCTTGATTATCTATAAAACAAGGATTGTTTAGACTAAGTTAATTATTTTTTAGAAATCTATTAAAATTTTTGTCGTTATTGAATTTCTAATATTCTTATTCAAAATATTTAACTTTTGGGTGTTTAAAAAGTATAGAATATAGACTAAACTTGAAAAAATTCTCAAAAGACAAAATTCTTTTCCAGAAAAATGTTTACTTTGAACTAGTTTAATTTGTTATAAACTTTTACTTTTTAGATTCCTCTTGTCAAATCATATTGACAATTAAGAACAATAACAATGAAAAAAACATGAATTTCGAAATTTTATGAAAAGTGAATGTCACCAAAAGCGAAGTGATAGAAAATATTAGTTCCTTCTTAAATCATGGATAGGGTGAAAAATCTGCTTATATAGATTGTACAAAAAATTAAACTTTTCTAGTACTTCATGTTATTTCATATTAATTAGTGATACGCTGAAAAAGTCATAGATTGCTAATTTGCTAGCCACGTGATTCTTACTCTATTAAGAGCATCCACAATGTAATAATCAAGGGAAATGATATTGACACTCCAAAAATTGATGCATGCACTCTAAAATCAGTGTAATTTCAAAGTCATTTTCCTTTGTTTTTTGGAGTGCCTGCATCAATTTTTGGAGTGCTAATATCATTTCCCAAAATGAAAATCAAAACATTGCTAAAGTTAACAACCTCCTAACCAATAATCAAATTTGTGATTACATTGCGGATACTCTAAGCAATGCAATAATCAAAATCAAAAGATTGTTAAAATTAGCAATGTGTGCTTAAAAAAAATGCACACATTGTAATAATTAAAATTAGCAACCTTCTAACCAATAATCAAATTTGAGCATTTGAATAATCAAAAGTAACAATGTGAGATTTCATATTGCTAACTTTAGCAACCCTCTAAATAAATAATTAAAAGTTGACGTGACAAGTTTTGATTAGTCACTTTTGATTATTACATTGCGGATGCTTTAACTAATAGCATCGGTGCACGTAAAGACCCGGCATTTTTAATAATTATTAATAAATATCAAAACCAAAAATATTATTTTGCTTGTTACTTTATTAATGTGAAAAATTATTTATGTCGTCACACCAATTTTATTTCCGTAATAGATCGTGCACGCGCATATCTGATGAGTAATTTTCCTAGTATGGGGCATGTGTTGCAATAAATTATTTTTCCAACCTACCCAAAAATTTTCCCAGCCATTCGTTTGCGTTGTATGCCTGGTCAATAACCCCACCGTCTCCTCCCCATCATATAATGTTAGGGGAAATTGCAAATTAGTGGACAAAAGGGTAAATAATGCCCAAGTGATGGAGAGGTTTTTTCAAAATTGCATAAATATGGAACGGAGGAAAAAAAAATCCCCATACATGAAACGGAGGGAAAAATATTCCCCATACATGGAGTCGGTTCTGGGTTTCCTAAGTTGCTCCTTCTGTGAATTTATGTTACCCCTTCTATGGATTTAAGTTGCTTTTTCTATGAACCTAAGTTGCCCATTCTATAAATTTCTTGGATATTCAAATTTTTGAGCATTTTTTCAGTTTTCTTACCATTTCTATTATTTTTTGTGAAATTTGGGATTTGAGTTACTTGCAAATTTGCATAAATGGATCAACTGAAATTCTTCATGCATGGAACAAAGGAAAAAAAAATTTCAAAACATGAAGTCGATTGGTAGTCAAATTTAAATTTAAACCTAAGTTACTCCTTCTATGAATTTAAGTTGCCTCTCTTATGGACCTAAGTTGCCCCTTCTATGAATCTAAGGTGTCCCTTCTATGAACTTTATGAGTATTCAATTTTTTGAGTATTTTTTCAATCTACTTACCATTTATATTATTTTATGAGAAATTTGAGATCTGGGTTGCTTGCAAATTTGAGTTTTAAAGTACTTTGATACATACATTTTATTTTCTCTATTATTTCTCTTTCTAAAAAAATACTCAAAACACACTACTATTAAAGTACTTTAAAAACTCAAATTTGCAAGCAACCCAGATCTTAAATTTCTCAGAAAATAATATAAATAGTAAGTAGATTGAAAAATGCTCAAAAAATTGAATAATTATGAAGTTCATAGAAGGGGCAACTTAGATTCATAGAAGGAGCAACTTAAATCCATAGAAGAAGGAACTTAAATTCATATAAGGAGTAACTTAGGTTTAAATTCAGATTTGACTACAAATCGATTTCAAGTTTTGAAATTTTTTCCCCCCTCCGTTTCATGCATGGAGAATTTCAGTTGGTCTGTTTCATGCAAATCTACAAGTAACCCAAATCCCAAATTTCTCAAAAAAGTAAAAGAAATGGTAAGGAAATTGAAGGAATGCTCAAAAAATTGAATACCCAAAAAATTCATAGAATGGGCAACTTAGGTTCATAGAAGGAGCAATTTAGATCCACTAGAAGGGATAACATAAATTCACAGAAGAAGCAATTTAGGAAACCCAGAACCGACTCCATGTATGGGGAATATTTTTCCCTCCGTTTCATGTATAGGGATTTTTTTTTTCCTCTGTTCCATATTTATGCAATTTTGAAAAATCTCTCCATCACTTGGGCATTATTTACCCCTTTGTCCACTGATTTGCAATTTCCCCAAATTAACATAAGTATCAAATTTCGAAAGAGGATTAAGGGTCACAATATTCCAAGACAAAAAAATTACAATTTTAGTTATAAATGCATCTTTCAAAAGAGGTTTACAAAGATGGATGAGTAACTCCTTTGGTTAGCTTTCTACCAGTGTGTCAACAACTCTTTCTTACCGTGTAACCTCCTGTACTATTGGTGTTGAAGAAGTCTTTATCGGTCGTTCTCCTCTCAATTCCTTTAGAACAATCTTGCTTCTGGGCTTGTATTCTATTACATAGTCCTCTTCTAGGAACCGGGCGTTAGGGCTAACAATGACCTTCTTATCCGTAGGATTATAAAACAGTCCACCTTTCGTTCCTTTAGGATACCCCACAAACAAACAAACTTTTGTCCTTGATTCCAATTTATCTGTGTTCCCATTCAGCACTTGTGTCGGACTACCCCAAATCCGAACATGCTGCAGACTAGATTTGCGCCCAGTCCACAGTTCTATAGGTGTAGATGGTACTGACTTAAATGGTATCAAATTTAGAATGTATGCTGCTGTTTCTAGTGCATGTCCCCAAAACGAAATTGCTAAATCTGAATAACTCATCAATGATCTGACCATATCCATAAGAGTCCTATTCCTTGTCTCTGCTACACTATTTTATTATGGCATACTTGTAGCTGACAACTGGGATGTAATCCCTTCAGCTGACAAGTAGTCTTTATACTCTCTCAAGAGGTATTCGCCACCACGATCAGATCGCAATGTCTTAAGACATTTATCCAGACGCTTCTCCGTTTCTGCCCTATACTCCCTGAATTTCTCAAAGCATTCGAACTTACGGCGCATCAAATAAATGTATCCAAACATTTAGTAATCGTCAATAAAAGTGACAAAGTACTCAAAACCACCTCTAGCTTGGACATTTATAGGCCCACACAAATTAGAGTGAACCAATTCCAACGGCTCTTTGGCTTTATATCTTTTTGCTGATAAAAATGTCTTTTGGTCATCGTACTTTCTAAATAGGATTCACAGACTAGAAGTTCCTAAACTTCCGATGAACCTAAAGGTCTATCCCTGACCAGTCTAAAAATCTTATTCATATTGATATGACCAAGGCATAAGTGCCAAAGATACGTTTGGTTCAATTTAGAAGGCTCATTTCTCTTACATAGCAAATTATTAGTGTTATTCAATTCATGCAGTTGCACTGTAGGAAATATAGGATTAATAAAGTAGAGATTATTTACCAATGAACCAGAATAGATAAAACGTTTATTTAACTTAATAACCACAAAGTTACTAAAATAAACCAAGTATCTGTCTTTAATCAACTTAGAAACTGAAACTAAGTTTTTTCTAAGTGTGAGAACATGCATAAAGACAATCTCTCAAAATTAAATTCTTATTATTACTAAAATTTAAAATAACATTTCCTACTACAACTACTGCCACTCTCGTAGCATTACCCATGTGTAGATAAATCTCTCCATCACCGAGTCTTCTGGTTTCCTGGAACCCATGCAACAAATTGTAAATATTATTAGTGGTTCCCGTATCTACACACCAAGTACTGGTAGATAACACCACTAAACATAATTCAACGACTAGTGAAAAGATCTATCTTAATTATTCACTTTATTGACATAGAATAGACATTCCTTTTTTCAGTGTTCTTGTTGCTTGTAGTAAAAACACTTGCCTGCAGGTTTTTTCACTCTACCTTGAGGCGCATAAACTGCCTCCATAACTTTTTTTTTTGAATCTGAGAATCACATAACAACAATTATGAAGGGCAATATAAACTTGAATTTCATTTTCATATTGGTTCCCTCAACCACATGTTAAAAGAAAACATTGGCCACCCTACACACCGTGAAGAGCATGCCTCGATGGGAAGGTCGTCTACTCTTCATCATTCGTGTAGATAGGTACAACCTTTTAATTTTACTATCCACACACTAGACCATACAAAGCAAAATTAAATAGCCAATATTCCTTCGGTCCTATAAATAATAATAGTGACTCAGATGGTGAGGATATTATTATTTACAGCTAAGTGTATACCATTACCTAGCCTCATGACCCATTGTTCTGTTATGAATTACCTCAGATGGAGAAGTAATTCACACAACAATTATCTTAGACCTATCCTTTAAGGAAGCTTGTACCGATGAGTCCATAAATAATTTTGCCTGAAGAGGGGAAAGGTTCTAAAACCATCACACAAAATTAACTACATCATCTACATACTAGTAATGGAGACCGTGAGATTTATAAAAATAAACTCCCTCTCCCACTTAGTAATTTTAAAAAATAATTTGTGAGGATTATCAAAATTTTTGAGTTTGCAAAACCGCAGTCTAGGTCAAAGCCAATTATCACCATATTGTCCCAATATGGTAAACTATCACATATGCAAACAATATGGAAATACAAATAATAAGGAAACATAAGTTAAAAAATCCAGCTATTATGGTCAAGGATGCAATCTTTGAGCAATAAGGAATCCTTCCAAACTTCAAATCCTTAAGCAATAAGGAGTCCTTCCAAATTTAAAATCCTTCAGCTATATTTGTGTGGAAGACTAAGATACTATGAATCAATCAAGGAAACCAAAATCCAACCGTGCTTAGGTAAGAAAATTCGGATTTGACATATTCCCGCGTAAACTACACAACCTTCAGTATTTTGGCCATATCTTCCTCATCTGACCTCCAAATGAAGTGATTCAACTTGGATTGGATTCAAAATTCAATTATCTACAACTTTTGTGAAGAACAGATTTTCTAATTCCAATGTTTACTGGGTCGAAATAGCCCTGCAATCAGACCCTACAAATCTGGAAAAAATATGTTGCAAGCCATACAACTGGTATCTTTTGTATCTAACAGCTTTGATCTCCGAATAACCGTCGAATGCTATTACAACCACGAAAAATAATCGTGGTACCCAATAAATAACAATAACCACGAAAAAATTATCGTGGGATCCAATTACATAAAATCAACAAAAATCATGTGACCATAATAGCTGGGTAAGAACGCTGCAAAACAAGAATTAGCACAGTTTTACGTTCTACCCTCTATAATCTACAGACAACATGGCCTGTTTAATCCATACGCGTGATTACAGCCTGCTCTGATATCACTGTTGGGAAACCGAATCCCCAAGACCCAGTAATGACGCGTACAGATTAGACAACAAAAATTGTAAAACCCTATAAAGCGGAATTAGGGTTCTACCTCAACTTCCTGCGACACGAACGCTGGTTGAACTTGTTATAGCATGCTTTGCTATAAACCACGAATACTGCTCGATCGTATCTTACGATCTTCTACCGTATTCCCCACACATCTAGAACACGAACCGAGTGTGAACTCTTTCGTAATCTGTTTGCTCTCTTTAAGCCTGCCTTTATTTACTGAATAATAAAAAAACATCAATCTGACCTAGAGAGTATAACGTGTATATATAGAGTTACGATAGAGACCTAAGGAGTAATAAATCTGGGCTTCCAGTGTAAATAAGAAAACATAATCCCACTAGGATTCTATTTCTTATTTCACTAATTATAATTCACCCCACTACAGAATTATAATTGCACTCCCATCCTTATCTCAATTATATTATGAGCTCCATGATATTAAATGTTTATTAATCTCCCCACGTCAATATTACAAATACCCGTTGATTAAAATAAATTACTAACAATCATAACGATGAAGTTCTACCGGTAGAGAAGAACGTCCTACCGGTTGGGATCCGGATTTTTCTGACGATTTTTTCCCACTTGACAGATTTTGATCCAATCCGAATAACAACCAAAGCAAGTTCGAATAAGGCATGGAAGCACTCAAATAACATATTAAGAGAGGTAGAATTCCCTACCTCGAGTATCCCAGCCAAAAACAAAGAGATTGAGCAACCCTAGCTTTCGGAACCCAAATCAAGCGAAAATACACCCAACCGAGCTCTACCTAACGCGATACGAGCCCGAATACGCACGTAGAAGATGGAGTTGAGGTTGATTGTTTTGGGTTTTGAGTTTAGAGATGAGTTTTTAGGTGAAGGAGTGAGAGAGATTGAGAGACCGAGAGAAGTGAGAGTGTCGAGAGAGAGCTAAGATGAAATAAAATGGAAAAAAGAAAAAAAGTTTCCCCTGGTATACATGGCACACACATACACACATGTACTAATCACACCAACACCCCAAACTTTCCAAACCTTTGCACATATAACCCCCACATTCGTATTCAAGCCATTTTCACCCTTTTCCTTTCTTTTCTTTTAACTACAATTATCAAAATTAAATAAGAAATTTACGGGTCTTCACACTATGCAAACTACATCTGATGACGACACCATCGTAGTTCAAACAGATCGAGAAGAGTTCAAGGTCGTGAATATTCTGAGAAACCAGAAACAATTTTCTTGCAAGGAGTTCTATTTTTTTTAAGGGGGATAGAAGAGCTATTGACGATTTTTCATTTGAATCCTCTTTCTCATTTGATTGATCGTATCCTAACCAATCGTTATTTTGAATCTCTTTTAACTCTGCTTAAAATCACTTTCATTGTGACTCTTCATTGTTAGAATTATGAATTTAACTCAATCCTAAATCGTTAAATACCTTGTGAATTCTAAACACCGAATCCTCGTGACATTTTTTTTGTTGTGAGTTTGTTATTCATAAAGATCATCTTGTTCAACTTTTCTTAATTTGATTAATTTTGATTGTGGAGTAGCCAATTTATTCAATTATGAGTCTAACCTTCCAAATCCCTTGCGTTCTGCATGCTTAGAGGAATCCTTGTCAATCTTGGACCAGTGCACTCTCAGTGAATTCTAAGTTATCCTCATTACAAGTCGTATAAGGATCATTCACGACTTTCAATTCTTTTGATATCACCGCAAGACATGTCTCCAACTCTTCAAAACTCTAAATTCGCAAACCTACTTTGATTTTCAAGGTTGGAGTTGTTTAGTCCTTGAGTGCACCGATCGTTGTTATGCTTCGCTTTCTTTAAGCTATGTATCCTGTCTTGAGCTAATAAAATTCAATAGTCATTCTATCGATTACTTGCTCTATTTCAAGAATGGATTCGATAGTCGTTGCTTATTTTTCACTTGTGCCCATTATAGTTCTTAGATAATTAGAGTCAGATGCTTGTTTTGAAACGTATTTGGCCAAAGCGGTGCAAAATAAATATCTAGTTCGGTTTCATCATTGGACCTTGTAATCCTTTCAGAACCTATCGCAGTAAATCTATATCTTTGGTATGAGAACCCTTGTTGTGGGCTATATGCCCGAAAAAATTTCCCATCTGTATTTTTGTATTTTTAGTGTTACAAAAAAAAAAGGGGATAAATGGTTGGTTCGTTTGAGAGTCGCCACCCGGGTTTTGAAAAGGATTAACCCCGAGAAACCGTTTATTTGAAAAATGTGACTCTTTTGCCCTTTTTTTTAAAAAAGGTTTTGGTCTATTGAAAACAGAGAGTTTTGTGTTCGGGAGCCAGGTTACGAGAGGGGAAGGTTTTGTTTGGAAAAACACCCCTCTCGCCCTATAGAATCGGTCTTTACTAATATTTGTGGGATATTGAAAATTCTTTTTTATTGCTTAACTTTTATGCCACATAATCAATTATAGCACATAAATAATGTATATTCCATGAAAGAAACAGATATCAACAAAAATATTTGCATATAACAATTAATTGGGGAAAATAACTAAATCAACTAATCTGTCTCACATAAACTCCACCGCACAGTAGAGACGTGTACCGTACGGTACATGTTCTGTGATTTGCAATTTTAAAACAAGTTTATCTAGCACATGACAATCTAAGGCAGGCACGCATGCTTATACACTAAATGAAATAAAGGAAGAAAACAGATTTTGGTAAAATATCTCCCTTGAAGGATCTCTACCGTACGGCACTAGTATGTGCCACACGATAGAGATTGTGGGACATTAGCTTCGATTTCTTTGAAAATGTTTAAGCCATCTAAGCCCAGGGTTGGTATGAGGAACCAATCTAATTTTAGTGGCTTCTCCTCAGATTACAGAGACAAATAGTGGATAAAAGATTTGTACCTCTTGGAGCGAAACCTTCCTTTGGAAAATTGTGACAATTGCAAGGTCTTTTGGCACGAGCAAGGCTTCGGTATACTGTGATGACAAAATGAGACTTGAGTGATTTTTTGGACTTGAATTTCTTGGAAAGAAAATGATGTTTTTGGTGTTTTTGAAAGTGAAAAAGAGTGAAAATGGCTTGTCTTTTTGAAATGGGAAGTGAAAAATGGCTTTTGAAAGAGGATGATGCTTTTAGTATTTGTAATAGGTATGAAAACAAAGTATGGATTTTTCAAAGCATTTTTGAACTATTTTTGGTGTTATTTCTCTCTCTTTTTCTTCAAAAAAAAATTGTATATCTTGTCTAATGAAGGGGGGAGGTATTTATAGGGCAAAAATGGCTTGGAAATCAAGCAAACTTGGCTTGAAAGCCAAGCACTTAGGCCTGCAACTGATTACCACCGTCTTGACATTTTTGACCAAAAGTTAGTCCACCGTACGACACTGTACAGAACTAAATATCCACCGTACAGTACTAGGTGCCACCGTATGGCACATCCCGACCGACTTAAGTTAAGGTGTTTAAAAACTCTACCGTACGGTAGAAATATGTCCACCGTACGGTACAGTTGACTGCTCAACAGGCCGAACTTCAAATGGCCGCATTGGACACTCCCGAACTCGGTTTCGGGTGTACTTTGGACCGTTGGAAAGCTCGTTAAGTCTACCTTCTAACCCAAAAGATATGACGATTTTACCCTCAGGTGGTCAAAAAAGAAGTCGTTTAGGCAAAATTCGTGTATCTCCCTCATTCAAATCGGATTAAGGCTTATTATACATCGATAAAGAGGGTTTTGAATGTACTAAAAGATGATGGACTCCAACTATAAAAATAAGGAAGTTTGATTTATGAAAAATGGGCTAAAAGCAAATTAAACTGAAAAATGGGCTCAGTTTAAGTGTTACTTGGCATTCTCATACCTAGTCCTAAGGCGTTTTCTCACTCCTTTGAGTACAAAGAGCATTGTTTAAAGCTTTTGAAGGCACATTTTCATCATTGGAAAGTTTATCGGCTGCTTGTCTATGGTTTTCGAAAGGTAGCGCTCCAAAAGGTTTATATCAATCCAAAGGTTTAAATCATTCTTTGTTTATCATCATTGGGGACTTAAAAGTTGTCTGGGATTTCCAAATTGGGGTGTCTACAGTTGCCCCTCTTTGACGAGACTTGATTACCACGGTATGGTTCAAGTCGCATTAAAGACATAGACCATCCAATTTGGTCGTCTAGGTACCTTTTAACTAAAGGCATTAAAAATGCAACATATGGAAAAACGTGGTCGTGCCCTTTTGAGCTGCCTATGTACCCTTTTGTAGGGATTAGACCTGCGTAGTTCATGGGAGCAAATGCGATGTATGATGTGCAAACATGATACGGGTAATGTAACAAATCAATCCCATCGAGGATAACAATTGTGGGTACACGCCCCGAAATTTTTGATTTTGTTCTTAAAAATCGAGTGCACCCCTTTTGGAAAAACGTGGCGAAACGCTTCGATTCAAAGTCGTCACTCGGGTTTTAGCGGTGAAACACCTAAGGAACCGAACTTGAAACGTTTGCTACATTGTTTGATTTTGAAAAGGCGTAGACCGGTCCGTCATCACCTTCAATATCTGAGGTTCGAGAGCCAGGTTACGAGAGGGGAAGGGTTTTATGGCACCCCCTCTCGCCCAATCCGGGGATTGGTCTCTAGTCATACATTTTGTACAACATTTGCATTTTTCTCTCATTAATCATTTTTTAGCCAGTTAGGGCGGGGAAGCAGTTAAAGGGGATTAAAGCTATATCAAGTTGTAGTTGTGACAAAATGTTTTACGAATGATTTGCTTGGAACAATAAATACAGATTGAGAACAAGCATCTGTGAGAGTTTTAGATATACTGGAGTGCACTGGCCCAGAATAACGAACGCAGGGAAGAACCTCTATGCCTTGGTCTGGCCACTGCATACAGACGCTACTTGCGTGCGTCACATCTAGATTGGCGTGCGCCGGTATACCTAAACCCACAGCCTCCTATCACTCAATCCTTTGGGCTCTGCAAGGACCAGTGCACACCCAGGACAAACCATGCAGTCAATATAGCAGCATATATATACAGTTACAGACAGAAGAAATGACTTTAGGCCATGAGAACAAGCAGAGCACCCCATAAATAGTGTGGGGAATAACGAGAGGCCAAGACTAAGTTACCATGCAAGGGCCAGCCACTGAATCATGATATAACGGCTGTACGCTAGTCAAGAGAAACCGTACGCCAGTTACATCTCCTATCCAGTGCTTGGCTTTGCATCATCTGGGCTCTGGAATATAACCAGAAGCATCCCAGAGGCCTTCTAAAACAAATGGAAACAGGTATTGGACGCTGTAACTGAACAGTTCTAAAGTACAGAAAGCAGTAGACTGGTTCTTAGCATGCTATAAGGTGATAAAAGAAAAGCATAAAGCAAGAAACAGATGATCAATGATCCCCACGCCAGTAGTGCACGTACTGCCACGACTGGCGTATAGCTTGATGATAATGGCGTGCGCCATTGTTCATTTCATACGATCTTTAATGTTTAACAGTTTTAAGGCCAGAACTAGTAGTGATTACCAGCCTGGGCCTCACTGGCTTCCCTCAGGGGTCAGAACAGAGAGCCACACAAAAGGTGGTATACCTTTGGTTTGAGGTTGATGATGGGTTTGAGCTTTGAACTTGAGTTTTGATGGGTGGGTGATGAATGTTCAAGGGTGAGAAGGACTCTCTAGCTTGCTCTTCCAACTGATGGAGAAGAAGCAAGCAAGAAAGCCAAAAAGGAGAAAGAACTTGGTGAGCCTTAATGTGTGTAACCTCTTGCACATGAATGCAATGAGGGGTATTTATAGCACAAGAGTGGACTAGAGAGAGGCCAGTAACCCGCTGGTTAAGGGCTAGTTGGGTTAAGAAGAGAAGTCCCCAGGCATTAAATGCATGGGACTTGGATTGAAAAGTGGTGTAGGAGAGAGGGGGAGCCGACTACATGATTGTAATAATCAGGGAACTATAGATTACGTCGGGGTGGCCATAAAAGCCTCGAGCACGTGGTTGAATAGTGATGTTTTGACTGGCTTTAACCAGTGTACCCCACCGTTTCACCAGCGTACACAAGTGGTAACTGAGTAAACGGTCGATGATCGACACGTGACAGTGTACCAGCGCACGCCAGCGCAATACTGGCGTAAGAAAGTAAGGTTTTGCTGAGGCCATTTGGTTCTGGTTTGAAGGGTTTGAAAATGGATTGTGAAAGGGTTTGTATGAGGTCTAGGACACTCAAAGCTCAAACACACCATCTTCCCTGGGATGTTCTCGACCTTAATCATCATTGAAGAACCAAAAGACGATAGAATAACATTATCCTGATGGTCCAGAATAGGGTATCTACAACAATGTAGACCTAGCAAGGCTTTCTACACTATTTGAAGGTAAATTTAAAGGTGATTGAAGATGTTGAGGATAAGAACTCAACAATCTATTTGAAAGGCGGTTATTGAGGGTGCGATCTCAATGAACCATTGGAAATATGGCTGTCAAGGGTGAGTCCTTAACAAGCCATGATAGAAGATTGCTGAGGATATGAACTCAACAAACTATTGGAAATGCGGTTATTGAGGGTACGACCTCAATGAACAATTGAAAATATGGCTGTCAAGGGTGAGACCATAACAAGCCATGATAGAAGATTGTTGTGGATAAGAACTCAACAAGCTATTGGAAAGGCGGTTATTGAGGGTACGACCTCAATGAACCATTGGAAGTATGGCTTTTCAATGGTGAGACCTTAACAAGTCATAATAGAAGAGTGTTGAGAATAAGAACTCAACAAGCTATTGGAAAGGCGGTTATTGAGGGTACGACTTCAATGCACTATTGAAAATATGGCTGTCAAGGGTGAGTCCTTAACAAGCCATGATAGAAGATTGCTGAGGATATGAACTCAACAAACTATTGGAAATGCGGTTATTGAGGATACGACCTCAATGAACAATTGGAAATAAGGCTGTCAAGGGTGAGACCTTAACAAGCCATGATAGAAGATTGTTGAGGATAAGAACTCAACAAGGTATTAGAAAGGCGGTTATTGAGGGCACGATCTCAATAAACCATTGGGAACATGGCTATCAAGGGTGAGACCTTAACAAGCCATAATAGAAGATCATTGAGAATAAGAACTCAACAAGCTATTGGAAAGACGGTTATTGAGGGTATGACCTCAATGAACCATTGAAAATATGGCTTTCAAGGGTGAGACCTTAACAAGCCATGATAGAAGGTACTTTAAAAGAATGGCTGTCAAGGGCAAGGCCTCCACAAGCCTTTTGGAAAATGGTTGTTAAGGATAAGATCTCAACAAGCCATGATGGCAAACGCTTGGAACGATAGATTAGTAAGGCACCGAATTTTGGGATAAAAATTGTGAACCCCAAGGATTCAAGGCCACAGAAGGCCTTGTTTTAGGACACAAACGAGTCCTGAAGGGCAAGAATGTAATTTGGAGACTTAGAACAGAAAGTTAGCCATCGAAATTTGAGGTTTCAATGAACTAAAGAGGGGGTAAGATTTGTAGATTTAGCCTAACCTATCTATAAAGCCAAGATCGTTTTAAAAATGTTTGCTGTGAAATTCCTAGTGTGGGGGGGTCTGGTCAGCTAGACCGTTGCTTGAAAAGATGTCTCTTAAGAGATTTGATTGAAAAGCCTAGGTTGATTAGATCATTATTTGAAATGATGTCCTTCGGGAAGGTTGGTTGAAAAACTTAGGTTGGCTAAACCATTATTTGAAAAGATGTCCCTTGGGATTGTTGATTGACCTTTTGTACAATATGCAAGACTCGTGTTTCAACACTTGACAACAATGTGGACAACATTCCTTTTTATTTTTGAAAAATGGGCGGCACAACCGAGTGTCCCCTTTTGCTTTACTATCTTTCTTGTTTGGCCTTCGTCAGGGTTTGGGTTTGCCTTCGTTTGGGTTTGGGCTTCCATGCCCCAGTCTCGAATTTGGGCATGCATTTGCCCCAGTAGATGGCGTCTGGCTGACGCACCCCAATCTTGGTTGTTTTGCCTCGGGGGACTGTGGATCCTCAATTCTGACTCATTTTCTGTTGTTGTTGATGGTTTTGGGAACCAATTGGCTATGTATCCAAGCAGGGTTACCTATGCATTGAAATTGCTTCCACAAGCTGAGAATTAACATGACCAAATGACTTGATTGACCTTTTAGGCAGATTTTGACAAGACCACGAAGGATAGGAAAATAACTTTTGAGTGACTACCGTGGTTGCTATTGATCAACCATGTTGACTTGAAGGTAGGAAGGACTGTTTATCGAATGACTGACTGTCCTAAGAATGCCCCTGACTGGGTAGATTTGACCGACGTTCGAGGGGTGACAACTCGATTTGATGATGATAACTCGGAGACTATTTTAAGGGTGCCCCACTGGGCGGAGAGTGATCAAACCGTGTTGACTCGAATGATGAGGAAGATCATGATGACTCGAGATTTTGAAGGAAGGCAAACATGTAGTGCAATTGGCTGTTGAAATTGTTATGATAAACTTTGATAGTTGATAATTTTCCCTTTAGGATTTTCGAAAATTGTTTAACTTCATCAAATGATGTTTATTTGCAAGAAAATGAACCCATGTCTTGGATTGCTAATGAAGATTTATTGAATTTCCATTTGAAACGCCTCGGTTTGCTTTTGGATGACACCAGTGTTGGTGGATTGATGCCAGTGTTGCACAATACCTTGTCTATTGACTTTCATGGGAGATTGTACTATTCTCTTTTGATCTTCCTCTAATCAAGTTGCGTTTTTCAATGTGAAAGGACTTTATTTAAGTTATAAAGGGGCCAAGGCTTGGGTTTAACAAAGAAACGATAACAGGCTCAAAATTTTTTGCTTTGCTTTGGGTGATTAGAGCTAGCAACTATCTTGAGTTCGAACGATTCTTGGAACTTTTGTGAATTGCGTTGTAGTGACAACTTTGTATTGGGGGAACGGCTCTTTTTTTTTTTTTTTCGAATGACGCCTTTTCTTTTATCCCCCCTTTTTTTCCTTATATGGTCGTGTAATGCCTAGATCTCTCGGGCTTTCTAGTTGACCCTTTAGCGAGTTTTGGGTCGGTTATCCCCAAGCCAAATGGCTTTAGAGCACTAGGTTTTAAGAGACCCCTACGCACTGAATTGCTCAAGTCAAAAAGGCTTTATGTTGAGATCCAAGCTAACCACATTCAATGTGCTTTCACAAGGTCTATCCATCTTTTGACCCAAACAATACGGTGGGAGCATACCCCGATTGTCCGGTTACTACTTAATGGACGCCCGGATAAGCATTAATAATATAGCATGCAATTCCTTTTTATTGAGGAAGGAGTTTCGAATACAAATGTACTTCCATTTTTTTGATGTGCCAATGGCAACTACATATTCGGGCACTTTCATATCTCTTATCTCACCCCAGTGTGGGGGATAGCTACGTAGCTGGGTTCTTTTGAATTGATTTAGGCTCCAAGGGATATATTTATGTGTTTGGATAAAAGAAAAGAATGTCTTTTTTCATTTTCAATTGCGCAACTTGATAAAAGGAACTCGTGAATGCTCTAACTTTTGCCTAGATCGAATTTGAGAGTTTTGATCTAGCGAGCTTTTGATTACTTGCCTTAACTTTTGCCTAGATCGCCCTTGTGGGTTTTCGACCTAGCAGGCTTTTCTCTTTTTTTTTTTTTTTTTGTGTCAAAGTATTGCTCATCAGTGGTGTTGCTTCAGTGGCGTAGGGGAATGCTCCCCTGGATGTCCTCCTTTTTGCATGAGGGTTCAGTACTCTTGCACTTTGAAATGATTATCATGACTTTCAAACGATGATGGAAAATAGTTTTAAGTTGAAAGAAAATTGCAAAAACCCAACTTTATTATGACAATTTTGACATAAAAGCATGACATTAATTTTTAAAAGATTCGGCCAAACCACTGAGGGTTGCCTACGTATCCCTTTGCGAGGAATCAGGCCGTGCTAAGTTCGGGTCTACGAAATTGATTCTCCTTTGTATTTTTTAGTTTTTCTTGACAATAACATGAGATTACAAACTCGAAGTTGAGAACTCACATGAACATGAGAACAAACAAACAGATGACAAACTTGAAAGACAAACTAACAAAACAAAGACAAAGACTTGACTTGACTTGAAACCTTTGAAAATTCCAAAAACCCGTGGAAGGTTGGATTGCGGCATGGCCCTTGATGATTCTCCAGTCTTTGACTTAATCAAAATTTCCTCCATAAGCTAGGTGGAATGGGGTGTTTGGCATGGTGTCGTAGATTTTGTGGTGGAGCAGGAATGGTTTTGTCGTCAATGAGATCTTGGATTTTGATCCGAAGGTGGAAACAGTTGTTGGTGTAGTGGCCAGGCATTTGGTGGTAAGCACAGTAGGCGTTTGGGTTATGGGATGCTGGGATGCTGGGAGAACAGCAGGTGGAGGGGTTGGAGGAAGTGGTCGGAGAGTGCCTTTTTCCTTGAGTCTCTCGAAGACGATTGACAGTGGTATGGAAAATTGGGAGAAGGTGCGACGTTGAGTGTGTGGACCGTCTGGTTGAGTTTTGCACTTGGGTTGAGGGTCGACGAAACTTTTGCTTGCTTTGCAACTGTATAGCGTTATGCTATCAAAAGGATACACTCTTTTGCCTTTAGGAGTGGTCTCATTCATAAGCATGTTCTCTTTTTGCATTGGTTTCAAACAGGGATCCTCCATCCTCTTTTGAGTGTGTTTTGGCATCATGAAATTCAGTCAAGTCTCTGAACATGTCTGAAAGCTTCACTGGAGGGTGATAAATTTGTAGAGGCTCTTCGATCCTGACATTATCAGCATTTAGTCCCAAATCCGGGTTCAGGACTACGGAGGTGAGAACAGTAACCAGCCCTTGAACAAGAGTTAGTGTTTTATCCATTTTCTGACTCATTTTCTCCATAGCCTTCTAGTTCTGTTTGCCTCGCCATTGAGGTGTTTGAAGGAGATGGTATGGCTTTGTGTAGGATGAACGGCCAGGTATTGACAGTAAAATGAAAAGAAAACGAACTTAAAATGTGCCCTTGTTGTATTTTATTTAAAAGAATGTGTATGCCATAAAAGAATGTTGTACACGTGTTGTCATTGTCGACTCGAGGATTCCAACAACCACGGGTAGGTCGTGTCAGGTAAGTTAAATTCCACACGCTGGGAATCAGAGCCAATCTCCTTATCATGACCATCCGAGACAAAGCAATGAGGTTGCTGCATTATACTTGAGGTTAGACCGGGCTGGAGGGAGCCATTCGGGCACGGCAAACACCGGAGGTATCTCAAACTCCACAGTGTAGACACTCCAATATGGGCTTCCAGATTAGTTTACTTACGGTTTTTGATTCCCCAATGATGAAACGGGTCAAGAACACCCCGGGAATGTTAAGTGCTTGAGTTTTAAGTGTTTGAAAAACCCTTGAACCAATCCTAAGCCACTTCTAGAGGCCAAAAACCCTACTGTCGCGCGCTGCTCCAAGTCCCTCGCGCGACGGTCAGCCTGCCAGGTGGTGGTCAACAGTCAAAGTTTGACCGTTGACCATCGCGCAACAGAGTGACTCCATCACGCAACAGAATGACTCCATCACGCAACAGAATGACTCCATCGCACGACGGTCCAACCTACCACCAACCTTTCTTGAGAAGGATAGTTGGCCACCAATGCAACTTCTGCCAGGCCTCGTGGACTAGCTGAACTCCTCTGTTTCCAACCAAATTCACATCCCTCCCTATAAATACCCCACTCCTTCTTTCATTGAAAAGGTTCAAGTTTTTCAAAAGGGTTAACAAAAATTCAAAGGTTTTTAAGGGTTCCAAGTTTTCAAATGGTGAAAAATATTTGAAAGGTTACAAAATCCTTACTAAGAACATAGCTTGTTCTTCCACTTCCATCACTCAAACAACCTCACACTCAAAGCTCAATTTCTTTCAAACTCAACCAAAGGTATAGCTTACCTACTGTCTTTCTGTTCTGATCCCTAAGGGGGGCTGGCAGGGCCAAGGCTGGTAATCAATACCAGTCATGGTCCTAAAGCTGGCAAGGTTTTAAAAACCGTCATGGCAAGAACCAGCGTGCGATGGAGCCACTCACACACGTGATTGTCTCAGTCCAGCGCGCGACGGTCCTCGTGGGGATTGGTGTCTTGCTATTTTTGTGTTTATTTACATGTAGATCACTGTTAAACATGTTAAAAACTAGTTTCCTGCTTTCCTTTGTTAGAAACTGCTAACTGTAGATCAATTTGCATTTCTGCTGTTGTGGGGTACTCCTGGGACCATTCTGGCCATGTACCAGTACCCAGAAACGTGTAAACCAAACACTGGTTAAAAGACTCAGACCATCGCGCAACAGACTGACTCCATTGCGCAATAGACTGACTCCATCGCGCGATAGTTTGCCTCTGACCAGTGAGTGGCCTTGCACGGGTAACTTGGATTTAGGCCATTATTTTGTTCCCACACTGTCTATGGGGTGTTTTATTAATTTGTAGGGCTTTTCAGCCTTTAAATTGTATATGATGCTGCTATAAACTGCTTGGTTTGTCTTGGGTGTGCACTAGTCCTTCCAGAGCCCAGAGGGTTTGGGAATAAGAGCTGTGGATTTGAGCTCACTGGCGCGCGCGTGTCTTGAAGTTGCGCGTGCAGGAATAAACAACATGCAGTGACTTGTTCAGTGCATGCTGGTTTCTTCCTGCACATGTCGCTCCAAAACAGGGGCTTCCCAGTTTGTTTAAACTCCCACAGCAGTCTGTTCTCATCCTATACTAACTGCTCATCCATGCTATCATCTATCACATCCTACAAACTATTACAATTTTTAATCCCGATTAACTGTTTTCCCGCCCTAAATTGGCTAAAAAATTGATTAATCAAATAGAATCGCAAACAAACATCTTTCGCAAATGCCTAAGTAGAGACCGATTTCCGGATTAGGCGAGAGGGGTGCTTTAAAACCCTTCCCCTCTCGTTACACGGCTCCCAAACCCAGATATGGTTATGACGGACTGGTTCCTTCGTTTTTTCAAATCAAAATAGTGCGGCAAGTGCTTCGAAATACGATTCCTTGGGTGTTGGACCTTCAAACTCGAGTGGCGACTCTGTATTTTCGCGAGCGCTTGTCATCCAGTGTAAGCGCTCCCTCAAACCGGCATTTTCTTTAGAAAGGGAACAAAATCCTTTCCTAAGAAAAGGGCACGCTGCCCAAAGTGGCGACTCCGCTGGGGATCGAACCAATATTGGTCTATACTTAGATTTTAATATGCTTGAGAACAATTCCACAAAAGTCCGTCAAAATAGTGAGCTTCGCGCTGCTAAAGAAAGGATTGGTGATTTAACAGGACCTCGTGTCCAGCCATCCTGACTGGGGCTTTTTCGATTGTTCTCTTGTGTCGTTTCTTCTAAGTATTGATTAATAAAGAGAGCCAAATTTGAAAAGGCATTTGCGAATTTGTGATTCTGTTCCATTAATCAAACTTTTTTTAGCATCTTCATTTACATCGATGTGGGATAAGCCTCTTTGGATCGTTTTGGCAATCCGGAACGGTTTACCGGAGCCCGGGGACCCCGAATGACCGACAACCTTCGACGATGATGAGTCATTCTACCGTTTGACTGTTGCTCTGTGATTACGCGGGCAGCAGGAGGTATATCTTGGCTCTAGTCTGAGAACCTGTTACAAGCCAAAACCAGCCTTTGTATATACAAAGCACTAGCACTCTCCAAATTAGGACAGGTACCTACAGGGTAAGATCTATTTGCATCTAACCCCATATACTGTCTACGTGTTATTGCTTTCCCTATCGCATGCACTGTACATACATACCATTTTGCGTAGGAGCATGTTTAGGGCGGCTTCTAGGTTGTCTCTCTTTTGAATCTGTCTTGCGCCTATTAGGACGCTACTAGGCCCGATGAAGAGTCGTGCATCTTGATGGTGCACGTTGTCAATTTTCAAAATTCTTAAATCAATAAGACTTTAGGAAATCAAACTTTTTAAAGTCCTTGTCTAAATACCCAATCGAGGATTCAACCGAAAATAAGGAACCACAAAGTATGGATGCTGTGTCACTAGCGCTACCCAAGTTGAAGTGCGAAGTCACTATACACCGCGGTGTTCAAAGTTAAGGTGCCATGTCATCAATACTGAGTTGTTCCGAATTCAAAGTTGGAACTTCGCGAGTGGAATAGTCAAAGGCATAGACTATTTTGACATCTCTTAATGTTAGTTGATTTATTCAAAGGATACCCCTCGAAAAGATTTTCAAGGATTCTGGCAGCGTCCAAACATCATGAGACAGACTCGTTTTAGTTGTAGAGTCTAGGAGGACACCAACGATGGCAACATGTGCATTGCATTCTAATTGCTGCAGGAACCTCACTGAGTTCTCGTTTACTTTACTGTCCAAAGCTCTAGGCCATCTCACCAAAGGGAAGAACCAAACCTACTTAGGAACGTGTGCTGGGGCTATTTCACTGTCACGTTCGAATCCAAAATGGCAGCACAAATGGAGCTGGATGAGCTCAAGAAAGCTGTAGAGGAATTGGGTCACAAGATGGACAAACAAATGGTTATGGTCCAGGAACTGATTGGCCTCTTTACCTCTATAGCCCCACAGCCAGATATGGGGCTAGCCAAAGAACCTTCGCAAGCTTACCACCCTCCAGCGCTTGGGATCAAGCTGTGCTCGGGAGACATGTTCAAAGACCTGGCTAAATTCCATGAGGCCAGAACTCACCCGAAGGAGAATGCTGAATCCTCGTTCAAAGCCAATGCCGAAAGGGAGGACATGCACAGTGATGAAATCAACCTCAAAGGCAAAAGAGTGCATTCTTTTGATGGTGTAACGCAATGCAAATGTAAATCAAGCAAAGGTTTTGCTGACCTTTGTCCTAGTCGCAAAGCCCGCCAAAACCAACCTCGGAATTTGTCTGTCTTCGAGGCACCTCTGTCCGCAGTGATGGAGAATTTTGTCAAATCTGGGCATCTCCAACCTTTGACCCCAACTTCCTCGCCAAAAGCCCTACCTTCTGGTTACAAGCCTCACCTCTTCTGTGCCTTCCACCAAATGCCTGGCCATCCCACTGATGCATGCTTTCGTCTTCGATATGAGATTCAAGATCTCATTGACAACGGCACAGTTCAAGTTCCACCAAAGCCTAACGTCATTTCCAACTCCTTGCCTCAACACCACTCTAACCCTCTAGTTGGTCAGATATCTATCACATCCACTCAAATCAACCCGAGCTCCACCATATTCAACCCTAGCCACTATACCGTCCCAAAAAGTCAACCTAAACCAATCGTATCCATCCCATTCGAACTAGAGATCAACATGATGGCTGTAGGTTGGGCAATTGAGATCTTTGCTGCCGACACCTGAATTGACAGTAATGAGGAGCTTACAAAGGAGCGGACTGGCCGGCTAAGGTCCATTGTTCATGGGAACACCGAGTAGGTTTGGTCGAAGAAGCTAAGGAAGCCGAAGTGCTGTTGCTTGGGCCTGACACCTGCTGTTTCCTACCTCTTTTTGTGGAAGCTATGGTTAGCTTTTTTTTAAATATTGCATTTTCAAACCGCGTCTAGTTTGCATTGGCATTTTGTCTGAGTCTGACACAGAGTCTTTTGAGTTGTCTAAGTCTAGCTCTGAGTCGGAGGTTGTGCCTCTTGGCCCTCCATGTCGTAGCTTCTATTCGAGTCTGTAACGCCCCGAATTTTGGGTACGTTAAATAAAATAATTTATTATAAAAACAAAGCGAGTCTAGCTCGTTATTACATCATAAACCTTACAAAAAGTACCTTTATTCAAATAACAGAGGGATCTAGGGTTCCTAACTACGGTTCTTCTTGCTTCTCCAGCTCCTCGGCTTCGAACGCCTCCAAGGTGAATAGTTCGTCCTGTTCGTCTATCAAATCTGACATATTATACCGGCGTCGCCACCCATATAATATGCCAGGGTCACCACAAGGCAACACCATGAGCTACGAAGGCTCAGTAGTATGATCCTAATACTAGCATTGATTTCCACATGATAAGTACATAACCAGTGATAAAAGGCAATAACGCTAACAATTGCTTATGATTTCCGTTGGTGTCGACTCATCGTGAACCTTGTCGTTATTACCCCTTTTCAAAAACACCTTTTTAACTCACCCAACCTCGGTTCCGCCGTGCCGGGTTCCCGAGTATCCTCACAATGGTTCCGCCGCGCCGGGTTCCCATTGGCACACATTTGCATTGGCTCCTCTCCGCGGATAACCAAGCTATACCTCACCATGGTTCCGCCGGTCCGGTTTCCCATGGGAACTCACACACCCTCACGTAATACCCTCGAGATGGTCATTACGTAGTTTCGAAAATATTTTCCAATCGGGAAAACACAACTTCCTTGTTAAACACACCCTAGGTGCCATGTTTCTACTTTTCTCGGTTTTCGTGTCACGTTCTCATGCAAGACTCCGCGTGTGAGACTCTACATACAACATGCATTCAATCAAGCTTCGAAATAGTACAACAAGATCATTTAATCAACATAGCATGCTTGAATCAAGACAACACACATCATGTATTTCCAACTTTTTATTTACAAGCAAAGTAACTCCCAAACAACATGCGATTTATACAATACATAGAATTTAAGGTGAAAAACTACTTTATACTTGGAAAAGTAGGTAAGGATAACTACCGTTCTCCTAGGCGGTGTCGGCTACGGAGGATTGGTCGTCGGTTTTGAAATCGGCGGCGTAACGGCCTTCGGTTTTGCTTCGAAAGGAAAAGAATGGTGTTTCTTTTCCTAGAAACAACTTCCTAACCTTAGTTAAGCTACTTTAAGGATCGATGGGTGGTTTTGGAAGTGGTTTAGTGGTTTCGCTCAAGAACTCTCAAGAACAAAGAAAGTTCTTGAACTTAGAACAAGAATACTTGAAATTCTAGAGAGAAGGAAGAGCTATTGCTTTGAGGTGTGAGTTCAAGGCTTAGAATGGCTCTCTATTTATAGGCAAAGGCTCCCTCCCTCTCCTCATATGGCCGGCCCCCTTCCTCTCTCTTTCTCCAATTTTTTATTCCATAAAGTTGTGTTCACATGGAAGATTAATGCAAAAATCCTAGGGTTGCAAGGCTAAGGTTGTACTAGATTTGATTCTTTGAACCAAATGAAGGGCGGAGATGAGAATGGTACACGATCAAAGGGTTGAGAAAAATCCAACTTTTAAGCAAAAATCAAGGGAAAATCCTAGGTTTGCATGGCTATGGTGTACTTAGGTTTGATCTTGGAACAAATGGAGGGTTGAGATGAGTTTGTACAAGATTCATTGGCTTAAACAAATATAAAATGTACAAAAGAAGGACATGAGGTGAGGTTTTGCTTTGAAAGAGAAGAATCCCATGGATTTGAAGTACATAGGAAGATCAAGGCCAAGTACTAACCAATTTCTCCCTCCTCCTCTCCTTACAACCGGCCCCCCCTTCTCTCTCTCTCCCATGGCCGGCTGCCCCTCTCTCTCTCTCCCTCTCATTCACTTGCCAAGGTACAAAAAATGGAAGAAAACAATTAAAAAAGTAATATTTTTTGTACCTAGGATCAAAAATAGTCCTTTTGGCTAGGATTCTTTTCCCATACTACTAATAGACACATGGTACTTTAGGCATATATATATTATCCTTTCTAAGTACTTAGGAGACCAAAACCCCATTAGAAAACAATTAAAGTACTTTTGAGAATCTTTGTACCTTGTACCTTTCTTCTTAAAGTATTGCTATGCTTTCACATGGTTTAAAAGAAAATATTAAACTAACTAATACCTTAGTACTTTGAAAGATCAAAACTATTGTCCAATGGGTAAAATTCCCCCTAACATCTATTATCCAATGGACAATAGATATTAGGTCACTTTTTAATAAAAACTAGTCAAAGTACTTTTAAAAAGTCTATTATTTTTTTATATCCCAATATACTTTTAATATAAACAAATGGGTTTCTATTATCCAATGGATAATAGTTTCCCTAACAATCTTTGTCCAATGGACAAAGAATAAAATCAAAATAATTAAAAGAAAAAGAAAATTCAATACTTTGACTAGGGTTCAAAGGGGTCCAAAAGGTTTAATGAGGGTCAAAATGGTCCAATCATGGTGACTTGATGGCTTCCTAGTTTAGTCTCTCTAACCGGATAGTTATAAGCTAACTAGGTTGCTTAAATAGGACTAAAGCGCAAGAAATAAAAGTTCAGGGGTCCAAGTGCAGAAAATGAAAGTTCAAGGGCTAAATTGCAGTTATGACAAACTATCGGAAATTAAACCAATTTAAATAAATAAGAAATAAATTCAAGGGGCAAAAATGTAATTACGACGAAGTATAGGATTTTAAAAGTAAATCAAAACAAATTCAAGTAATCAATAAAAATTCAAATATTTAGCGAAATTTTTAACGACCAAAAATCAGGGTCGTTACAGAGTCTTTTGCTGGGTTTTGAATAAACTGGTCGTCCCTAACGACGAAGGGATAGATTTCGATGGGATCATCCCCAAGGAAATGTGTTCCCTCGCCGAAAGGGAAGACGAAAGGCATGCTCAGCCTATTAATTGAAATAGTAGTTTTCAAATAAACTAGAAAGATGAGGTAGACCTTTGAATGGTTCAAATTGGTTCCACGTTGTCCCTAGAGAAGCATTGGGCCTGGTCAGACAGGCTTGAAGAGTTTATTGACGTTTTGGCATGGTCTCACAAAGTCACGCCCGACGTTGATCCCAAGATAAAGGAACATCAAATCCTCCTGCTACAGAATGCCAAGCCAAAAAGCAAAAGCTCAGAAGACTCCAAGTCTCATACTATGTTCAAAGCAACAATAGCAGCGTTTTGCAAAACACATATTAGAAATTGTACAAAATGGCTTGGAACGAGGTATTTTAACTAAAGCACTCTGGACCCTGTGCTATCAACGCCATTTCATCTGGAGCTGCGGCCAAAGATCATCGACCTCAATGGCAACAATTCAATACCTTGGTCAGCATGGATCTGTAGACACCCCATTCTGGACTGTCCGGATTAGCTCTTTTATTGTCTTTGTTACCCCAATGATGATAAAAAGGTTGAAAACACTCCAAAGTCGATGGAAGGTCTTGAGCTTTGAGTGTTGGACTCTTCTCCTTCAAACCCATTTCAAATCCCTTCAAACCCTTCAAGACCAGAGCCACATGGCCCCCAGCAAAACCCTACCTTGCATACGCCAGGTTCTACTTGGCGTGCGCCAGTAAACTGCCACATGTCGTACATCGACCGTTGACTCAGTTTGACCTGGCGCACGCAGGGTATATAGCTGGCGTACGCATGGTCAAGGCCGGTCAAATCAGCACTTTTCTGTCACGTGCTCGAAACTTTGCAACCGTCTCAGGACGGCGCAGGGTCCCCTGATCATTGCATTCTGCAGGGGACGTCCCCCTCTCTCTCCTACATGCCCCATCACAAGTCCCATGCATTAAATGCATGGGAGGTTCCCTCTAACCTAACCAAACCCCCTTAACCCCAACTGATCAGCCCTAATCTCAGTCCCTCTCTCCTCTATAAATGCAACCCCTTGCATTCATTTGCAAGGGTTAACCACATTCAAGAAGCCCAAGCCTTTTCTCTCTTCTCTCTCTTGTTCTTGTTTCTCCATTGGAAGAGTGAGAGATAGAGAAGCATCCCATTCCCCACCTCACTGATCAGTCACTATCTAACCTCCATCTTCAACCTTCAAAGCTCAAACCACATTCCACCCCTTTGCACCAAAGGTATACCACCTTTGCGTGGCTCTCTGTTTTCAACTCCTGAGGGGAACCAGAAAGGTTCTGGCTAGTAACTGATACTAGTCCAGGCCCTTCTCTGGTAAAATAAATCAATCGTAAGACACAACCCATGGCGCACGCCATCTTGATTAAGCCGTACGCCACCTATGGCTGTACGTGCATTGCTGGCGTGGGGATCATGGGGTGTCTGTTTATTGCTTATATCTTTTCTGTTATCACCTTGAGCATGCTAATAACCAGTTTACTGCTTTCTGTACTTTAGAACAGTTTAACTGTAGTTTTCAATACCTGCTCCTTTCTTGCTTTATAAGGCCTCTGGGGTGTTTCTGGTCATGTTCCAGAGCCCAGATGGTGTAAAGCCAAACACTGGACAACATGCAAGAGTAGCGTACGGCCTCCAAGGAGTGGCGTATGGCACGTATGCTGGGGTCCAGTGCCTGGCCCTTACACCATTGTTCAATCTTGGCCTCATGTTTCTCCCTACTCTATTTATGGGGCCTTTCTTCGCTGTTCTCATGGCCCTTCGCCACTTCTTGTGTCTGTGTATAAACTGCCTTATAAACTGCGTGGTTTGCCCTGGGTGTGCACTGGTCCGTTCCAGAGCCCAGAGGGTTGAGAACAAAGACTGTGAACAAACAATAAGTTGGTGTATGCCAGCTTTACGGTGGCGTGCACAAGGTATGGTGGCGTGCAGTGCCTTGACCACTGCGTGCCAGCATGCTGCCTACTCACGCGCCTGAAAAGCAGCGTACATCACCCTAGCAAAGCTGTTCACAGTGCTTGTTCTCAATCTATGTCCTTATGTTAATTCAATTCAAGCACATCATCATCCACAAACATTTTGTCATATAACTGTAAGCTGTTAACAGTATTAATCCCCATTAACTGTTCTCCCGCCCTAACTGGCTTAGAAATGATCAAAAGAGAGAGAGAAATGCAAACGTTTTACAAAATGCCTGAGTAGAGACCGATCTCCGGATTGGGCGAGAGGGGTGCCATAAAACCCTTCCCTTCTCGTAACCTGGCTCCTGAACCTCAGATATTGAAAGTGACGACGGACCAGTCTACGCCTTTTTCAAATCGAAGCAAACGTAGCAAAGTGTTTTCGAGTTCGGTTCCTTGGGTATTCTTCCGCTAAAACCCGAGTGGCGACTCTGAATCGAAGCGTTTCACCGCGCTATTTTCAAAGAGGGCCGCTCCCAACAAATTTTGAACAACCAAGAAATCCGGAGATTTTTGGGGCGCGTGCCCACAGGATCAATTCAAAAGCAACTTTTCTCTGAGAGAAGCTCGTTGGGTTGAAAACCCCAAGGGTGGGCAGTTCTAAGCAAAAGTTAGAGTAGCCTGCTAGACCAAAAACCTATGAAGGAGGTCTAGGCAAAAGTAAATGCAATATTTGAAAGCTCGCTAGACCGAAAACCCGAATAGGCGATTCTAGGCAAAAGTTAGAGCATAAAAGGTGAGATAAATACTCGAGTGAACCTTTGCCTGAACTTCGTTTTGACCTGATTCCCTAGCTTGGGATACGTAGGCAGTCTCTCTCGGAGACTCGGTCACAATCTATCAATCGGATCCATGGTTGACGTTTGGTACACATCAAAGGTCGAAGAGGATCGAAGATCAAATTGCATGGGAGGAGTTTGAAGGGGGAAACCCTTCGTCTTTCAATTTTATTTCAAACTACCATTTCAATGTCAAAGCTGAGCAAAAGCCTTAAAAGATTTTAAGCATAAAAAACAGAATGAAATGCCGGCGACGCCTAACGGCTCAAAGTTTATTCTAAGTTCAGCGAAGTCTGGTGAAAGCAGTTGCAACAGATTTGCAGTCACGCATGCTAGTTTGAGGTTCACGCGCACTTATTCATAGTTATGTGCATTGGTCTCAACCCTGTGCACGCTTTTTCAATTCGAGCAGTAGCTCAATAGCAGTCAGCTACCAACCTTTAGAGGGGCTTTTGCCAAGTTTGGTCATATCGTGCAGACCTAATGTGACTACACGGGGGTGTCGGTTTCAGTCTGGGCCTATATGTGTCATCGTTTGTGTCTTATGTCCATCGTTGCAACATTTTTCCAGTTTTCAGTCCATTGTCATTTCGGGATGTTTTTTTTCAATTTTGTTTGTTCGTGTAGGTCTTTGTGCCTATATTTTCCTTGCAAGCGTCAATTTCACCTGTTAAGGACTATTGTGAGTTTTGGCACTCTAATGCCCAAAATTTCATTATTTTTCCGCGTGTCTAAGGGCCCGTGTCGTATCCTGGGGCTCTTCTTCCTTTTCGTTTGAGCTAGGCGAGTTTGTGCATGTGCACATGTCTGTGTGTCGACTCAGTTCAATTGTCAATGCAAATTAGATAGTAGCAGATGGTTTACATATCGATAAACTGGAAAATGCAATTTTTACATTGCTACCTTAGTATCTGTAACCCACAAGCTGTGGAATCTTGTGGACGGGCAAGGGCATGTCGGCCCAAGGCCAAGCAAAGCATATCTCTGGGGCACGTCTACCCAAGCATCGAAGAAAGGGCACATAGGCCCATTGCTGTTACTATATCAATTGGGCACACTTGCCCGCTCAACATCTATCTATCTGGGTGCGCATCTCCAGGGCAAAAGGCAATAAAGTAATGGGGATCAGTGATAGTCCTTAAGCATCGTTGTCCTCTTAGGAGCCGCCCTTAGCTTGTGTCTGCATTTTCAATTTGTGCATTCATATTGTATACAACATTGCATATTGTGTATCTAATGTTTAAAGCAGGAAAATTCTATCAAGTGTCAAACCACGCCTATACGGTATCGAAGGCAGTAAGTAAACAGGATTTTGGAAATGATGCATGTGGCCTAGTTCCTATTGGGACTGGAGCCAAAATCGCTTTTTTGGAATAGTGCAAATATGGGGGAGTGCCACACGCCGCTTTCCTTATCTCGCTCCCCATGGTAACCACCAAGCACATGGCCTTGCCGTTCTACTCTGCTTGCACTTAGAATGCACTTTGGGGAATCAGAATTCAATCCAATTCAATGGGATAATCATCCTGAAGCATTATTCGCCCGATCCAAATCAACGACAGTCGGTCCTGTTCAAATCTCAACGGCTTGATCATTTTGCACACTGATCTTCCCGTCTCGAATTCAACGACAGCCGGTCCTGTCCAAATCTCAACGGCTTGATCATTTTGCACACTAATCTTCCCGTCCCAAATCAACGATAGCCGGTCTTGTCCAAATCTCAACGGCTAGATCATTCTGCACACTGATCTTCCTGTCTCGAATTCAACGACAGCCGGTCCTGTCCAAATCTCAACGGCTTGATCATTCTGCACACTGATCTTCCCGTCCCAAATCAACGACAGCCGGTCCTGTCCAAATCTCAACGGCTTGATCATTCTGCACACTTATCTTCCCATCCCAAATCAACGACAGCCGGTCCTGTCCAAAGGCTTGATCATTTTGCAGATTGATCTTCCCGTCTCGAATTCAACGACAGTCGGTCCTGTCCAAATCTCAATGGCTTGATCATTCTGCACACTGATCTTCTCGTCCCAAATCAACGACAGCCGATTCTGTCCAAATCTCAACGGCTTGATCATTCTGCACATTGATCTTCCCATCTCGAATTCAATGACTGCCGGTCCTGTCCAAATCTCAACGACTTGATCATTCTGCACATTGATATTCCTGTCCTAAACCAACGATAGCCGGTCCTGTCGAAGTCTCAACGGCTTGATCATTCTGCACATTGATCTTCCTGTCTCGAATTCAACGACAGCCGGTCCTGTCCAAATCTCAACGGCTTAATCATTCTACACACTGATCTTCCCGTCCCAAATCAACGATAGCCGGTCCGGTCGAAGTCTTAACGGCTTGATCATTCTACACATTGATCTTCTCGTCTTGAATTCAACGACAGCCGGTATTGTCGAAATCTCAACGGCTTGATCATTCTGCACACTGATCTTCCCGTCCCAAATCAACGACTGCTAGTCCTGTCCAAATCTCAACGGCTTGATCATTCTGCACACTGATCTTCTCGTCTCGAATTCAACGACAGCCGGTCCTGTCCAAATCTCAACGGCTTGATCATTCTGCACACTGATCTTCCCGTCTCGAATTCAACAACAGTCGGACCTGTCCAAAACTCAACGGCTTCATCATTCTGCATATTGATCTTCCCGTCTCGAAATCAACGACAGCCGGTTGTGTCCAAATCTCAACGACTTGATCATTTTGCACACTGATCTTCCCGTCTCGAATTCAATGACAGCCGATCTTGTCCAAATCTCAACTGCTTGATCATTTTGCACACTGATCTTCCCGTCTTGAATTCAATGACAGCCGATCTTGTCCAAATCTCAACTGCTTGATCATTTTGCACACTGATCTTTCCGTCTCCAAATCAACGACAGCCGGTCCTGTCAAATTTCTCAAATGTTTGATCATTTTGCACACTGATCTTCTCATCTCCAATTCAACGACAGCCGGTCCTGTCTGAATTTCAACGGCTCGATCATTTAGACTAATGATCCACCCACCCAAATCAACGACAGCTGGTTTAGTCCAAATTTCAATGGCTCGATCATTTTGTATAGTTATCCACCCATCAAATTCAACAATGATCAGCCATATCATCAAGCCGCCATGGCTGCAAGTGTTTCACAAAGCTTCCTGAACTTTTTGGGTTTTGGGGGATTCTCATTTTCAGCCGCCATGGACACTCTAGAAGTTCTATGAATCTGAAAATACGTACGAAACCCTAATGGCAGATAGGTCTGAAGACGAAAATCTCAGAACGAAACAAGGAAAAAGGAATGAGAATCTTACGAGAGTATGGCAACGGTTTCCAGGCGCGAGATTGTGTTGTAGAAGGCGGCGATGGCAGAAGAGGAGAAAATTTTCGTCTGGTTTGAGAAAGAGAGACGATGGAATTGGATTTTTTGTTGGAAAACCCCAAAAGACCCTAGAATGGGTATAAAGGAGAGACAGAAGTGAAATGTCACCCTCCACACCGTTACAAGAAAAATAAACGGAAAGAGGGCTTCGAAGGATGTCGTGCTGACGCTGTTTTGGTTGAAACGTTAGAATTAAATGCAAGACGTACAAAATACGCCACATGGAGACTTTTCTCGAAAAGGCGTAAAGGTTACAGCGCCAAAAACCATTAATGGTTATAAACGTCATGTTTATATGAGGTCACAACAAGATCGCTCAATGTTTAAATAGCTTTACCAGTTAATCTCGGACAGTATAAACGGGCAGAGCTGGGGAGCAATTTAAGAAGGTATCCCCAAACAAGTACAGTAGGTAGCCAAACAAGTGATATAAAGGAGTGCATGGTAAATACGACAGGTCATATCGCCGGGTAGGGCGGTGAACGGCAATATGGACCAGTGACATATGAAGTCACTAGTCCAGACAATCTGCTCGGCATGAAAAGACAAAAGACATGAGATGCCATGGATCTAGATGCATGATTAGGACCAGTGACATGTGAAGTCGCAGGTTCGGATGGACTGTTCGGCAATGATAAGGCCGAACAGAGAATGGAATCATTAAGGAGGCAGCTTTAAATGATAAGATGGCAGAAACGTTCTAGAAAGTTCCAGAACGGTGCTACTCACTAGAGGATAAGATCCCGAGTATATAGGATCTAGGAAAGAGACCCAAAGTGGATGGGATGTTCGGCCAGTTATGAAAAAGAGTCCTAAAAGGACTAATAAACCGATAAGGAAACGAGAGTCCAAGATATCCTGAATTCCTATACGAGATGGGAATCCTAGAACAAGAGGGATGCTTGGGCAGCAAGCATACGTATGTCTATAAATACGAAGCAAACCTGGGGGTAAAAGGTGCGCAAGTGATTGCACTTACATTGTTTTCCTACTGATAATTAGGGTTCATTGCTAGTACGTGATACTAACTTAAGCATCGGAGGGCCTTTGCTACAAGGAGCAAAGGTGCGCTCACCCCTTGTCTGTTTTGCAGATTAGGGTTCCGACGACGAACTAGGGTTCTGGTGAGGAGGAACGAGTAAGCCGTTGCAATCCAGAGTGATCCAAAGTATCAGCTGTTTTCATCCCCCTACACTGGTCATGCTAGCTCAGTTCTAGATAGCATTGGCGTTCAAATCAAGGCTCAAAAGGATGTGATCCCGATGGTTTTGGCTGAAACACTGATGGGCTTGGATAAAGTTTTCTTTGGAGAGACTAAGACTTTCGGGGGTAGTCCTCTCCTCTTACAGGTTGGCTTCTCACTCAGATCTCCTTTTTCGGCTCTTTCTCATGTTCTCAATTTACCTCAACGCTCGGTTAGGCTTTCTATGGTTTCTGACTTGTTTTTCTCTCCTTTGTCGATTTGGCTTTGTGATAAGGTGAACGTGCATTGAGTTTGAGTTTGCAGACAGGCGGATACCCGAGTGGGTCGACTTCTTAAGGCATTTGCAAGCTGAGACCATTTCATGGACGTGTTCATGGCTAGACCTCCCTCCCATGACTGTGCATTTTATGGGCCCCCAGTGGGTCATCCTTGCCGACTTGGAGGCCTTTACTTTCTACATTCCGTACCAGATTCAGCATCAGCTCGGCCTTAGGCAAGAGGTTCTAGCAGAGGTTTTGATTGATGTCATTTTGCCCTTGTTTTGCCATTCCATTCTTCGCAACTACCAGCGGTTTTGGGGCACTCATGAAGTGACTGATGCGCACCTTTATCCTTCTGTGATGGTTCGGGAGTTACCAGAAATGGCTAAGGAGGGATGTTGCAGCACGAGCTAGAGCTCAAGGAAACTGACTCAATCCTACTACCCTAATGATGAAATAAATTGCGGACCCACTTTGATCATGTTGTTCTCATTTTTGTGTTTTCTGAAAGTTATGCTCAGCCTTATGTATTAGAAACAGTTATCATAATAAAATGAGTTATGGAGGGTTTCCCCTTCCTTGATTCAGTACATTGAACTCGTACAACCTGGATTTTTGTTTTGAATGATGGTGATCGGGCCTAAGAGTGAGGCTGTCTACGTATCCTTGTAGCAAAGGAATCAGGTCATAACGTAGTTCAGGCTAAGGTTCACTTTGGTTTTGACACTCTCCTTTTGCTCTCTAAATTTTGCCTAGCACCGCCCTTTCCGGTTTTCGGTGTAGCGAGCTCGTTCATTATTTGCCTTAACTTTTGCCTAGGATGCCCTTGCAGGTTTTCAACCTAGCAGGCTTTTGCTCTACTTTTTGCCAGGGTCGCGTGACCTTGCCATTTCCAGCCCAACGAGCTTCTCTCAGGGGTAATAGCATTTAAGTTGATCCAGGTTGACTAGAGTTGCGAATTCGTTCCCATCCAAGTCAATGAGCTGCGTGGCTCCTCCGGACCTCACACTCGATCATGGTACGAAGAGATGAAACTTCTAACTCAATAGGGAGCACAACCTCCATTCCTTAGACCACAGAGTAAGGGGTTGCTCTAGTTGGTGTACGCACAGACGTGCGGTATCCCCATAGGGCCAATTGCAACTATTCATGCCAATCTCTTGCGGACTGAATGGTCTTCTCCAGAATGGCTTTGATCATTTTGTTAGCTGCTTCCACAGCTCTGTTGGTCTGTGGCCGATAGGTTGTTGACTTGTGTACTTGGATTTGAAATTCATCCAAGACTTCCCTGGCTCGTCCCTTGAAGTGAACCCTATTGTCAAACACGAATGCTTGAGGGACATCATAACAGTAGATGACATTTTGCTTAATGAAGTGAGCAACTTGTACCGTGGTTAAAGTGGCATACGAAGCAGCTTCTACCCATTTCGTGAAGTAATCCACAGCTATGAGGATGAACTTACGACCGTTGGAGGCAGCTAGCACGATTCTTCCGATGAAGTCAATTCCCCATACTGAGAAAGGCCAAGGCGAGGTCATTTGATGCAGTTCAGATGGTGGAACATGGGTTAGATTGGCATGGATTTGGCATCTGTGGCATCGCCGCACGTATTCAACACATTTTGTTTCCATGGTTGAGCAGAAATATCCCTGTTTGAGAATCTTCTTGGCGAGCATCATGCCGTTCATGTGAGGGCCACACACTCCTTCGTGAATCTCTTCCATCACTCTTCTTGCCTCTGCACCATGGATCCATAACTTGTGCATGCCACAGTGTGATCTCCGATATAGATTTCCTCCACAAATGATGTACTGTGCGGCCATCCTCTGAAGGGCGATTTTGTCCTTTTTACTTGCTTCTAGGGGATATTCCCCTCTTTCCACAAATCTCCAGATGTCATAGTACCCGGGGTGGCCATCCTCGGGCTCATCAATAACCATAACATGTTGGTATACTGGCGTATCTCTTTGTTCGATCACAATCGGCCTTAACTTCACACCAATAGGGATTTCGACCATGGATGCTAGTGTTGCTAATGCGTCTGCGAATCGATTTTCGAGCCTTGGTACATGAGTGAAGGTCACTTTGTTGAAGTGAGGGATGAGGTCTTCCAAATCCTAATGATACGGCTTCAGCTTTTCTTCCTTGACCTTCCAGTCACCATTAGCCTGCGACACTACCAGGTTGGAGTCCTCTACTACCTCCAACTTCTCTATTCCAATTTCGATGGCTGCTTCCATGCCTACAATGCAAGCCTCGTACTCTGCTTGATTGTTGGTGACTTCAAAGTTCAACTTGAATGCGAGCGGAAAGTGAGATCCATCAGGTGCTATTAGCAACACACCAATTCCAAACCCTCTTTGATTAGTAGCTCCGTCAAAGTACAATTTCCAAACATCTTCGGCTAACGTCATTATGTCTTTGTCAGGGAACATAAACTCAGCATCTTCACCTCCCTCGATTGGGCTGTCAGCCAAGAAATCAACAACAGCTCTTCCTTTTACAGACTTTCTGGTGACATGCTTTAGCTCAAATTCTGACAACATTAACAACCATCGGGCCATCCTTCCAGTGAGGGCCAGTTTCTCAAACAGGTACTTGAGGGGATCCATTCGAGAAATGATCCTTATGGGGTAAGTTAGCATGTAGTGCCGCAATTTCCTAGAAGCCCAAACGAGTACCCAATACGTCTTTTCCAATAGAGTATAACGCTTCTCGCATCTGACCATCTTTTTGCTGAGGTAGTAAACAGCCTTTTCAACCCCATCGTCTCCTTCATGTGTCAACATGCACCCCATAGAAGTTGGAGTGACCGACAGGGAGGATCAAAGGTTTCCCTAGCGCGGGGGGCGTTAAAACTGAAGGATTTTGCAGGTAAGTTCTAATGGCGTCGAAGGCCCTCTGGCACTTGTCATCCCACTTGAATGGCACACCCTTCTTAAGCAGGCGGAAGATAGGTTCGCAAGTTGAGGTCAGCTTGGCAATGAACTGGCTGATGAACTGTACTTTGCCGAGAAAACTCCTCACATCCTTTTCAGACTGTGGTGGCTCCATTTCCAGAACAGCTTTGATCTTGGTGGGTAGACCTTGATACTTCGGGTGGTAATCATGAATCCGAGCATCTTCCCAGCTGTAACCTCGAACGTGCATTTGGCCGGGTTCAGGCGCATCCTGTACTTCTTGATTTTCTCGAAGAACTTTTTGAGTGCTGGTAGGTGTTCTTCCCATTCTTTTGCCTTGACGATCATATCATCGACGTAAAGCTCCACTTTTTTGTGAATCATGTCGTGTAACAAGGTCGTAGCAGCTCGCTGATACATGGATCCTGCATTCTTTAGCCCAAAAGGCATCACCCGGTAACAATAAGTTCCCCACTCAGTGATGAACGTGGTTTTCTCCCGATCCTCTGGGGCCATGAGGATTTGATTGTATCCTGAAAAACCATCCATAAAAGAGAGCAAAGCGTGTCCAGCAGTATTGTCAACCAGCACATCGGTGTGTGGTTCGGACTTACTTTGTTGAGATCCCTGAAATTAATGTAGACCCTAATCCTTCCAACCTTTTTGGGGACAGGAACAATGTTTGCGACCCGTTGAGGGTAATCAGTTACCATTAGAAACCCTGCATTAATTTGTTTAGTGACTTCCTCTTTTATTTTAAGCACCCAATCAAGTCTCATGCGTCTCAGTTTCTATTTTACAGGTTTTGCATCAGGATAAAAGGGAATCCAATGTTCCACAATTTCAAGATCGATTCCGAGCATATCAGCATGCGACCATGCGAAAACATCTTCGAATTCTTTTAACAAGCTTATGAGGGCTTGTCGTTCTTCTGCGAATTGCGCGGAACCGATCTGAATCATTTGGGGATTCCCCTCATCCCTCAGATTTATTAAGACAACTTCTTCTTTTACAGGCTGAGCATGCCTTTCACCTTCCCTTTCGACTAGAGATCGAATTTCTTTAGAATATCCCCATCGAAATCGGTCTCCTCGTCATCAGGGTCGACACAATTTATTTCAAAATCAGAAAAGTAAACGAAATCAGGTCCTTTCATTGCATCACTAGCAAAGGCCTCGATGACACCATACACACGGGTAGACTCAAACTCGAAGTATAGATGACGAGGAGTTGGGCCTAGAGGCTCCAACTTGAACTCGACAGACTTAACAGACTCAGAAGACTCGGAAGACTGGGAGGATTCAGACTCAGATTCAGATCCATGGTGAGTTGCGCTTGGTAAGAAAACCCAATTCTTGTAATCCCCAGTGGCATCCATGAGGAACGAACTTGGGTCTTCAAGGACCTTTTGTCCTAGCATCTGCACTTTTGCTTCCATGACTGTACTCTTTGGTTCGTCCTCCCTGAACAGGATTGTCAGACTCCCTTTATCGAAGACCTCGGCCCAACCAGTTGGTTCTGTAGACACCCCAATCTGGGCTTCCAGATTAGTTTACTTACGGTTTTTGATTCCCCGATGATGCAACGGATCAAGAACACCCCGGGAATGATAAGTGTTTGAGTTTTGAGTGTTTGATACCCTGTTTGAACCTTTGAACCTAGCCTAAGCCTTTCACAACCCCAAAAACCTTATTGACACGCATTGGTTGAGACCCAATGCGTGTGGGTCAAAGTGCCAAGTATTGGTCAAATAGTTAGGTTTGACCATGGACCAATTCTGGGTGGTTTGGACTTGCCACGATAGTCAAAAATTGGGGCGCGATGGTCAACCTATGGCGTTGACTGTTGCGCGATTGTCCCACTCTGTCGCGCGATGGTCAGCGTCTGGTCAAACTAGCTTTATTCAGCATGCAGAAGTCATTACCAATGGTGTACAGCTCGTTAGAAGCTTCTATTTTGCCCGAAAAACAGTATCCGAACTGGACGTGTCCACATCCTCCACATCTCCCACCAACCTTTCCAAAGGTGGAAACTTGTCCACCAAGCCCCCCAACCAGCCATTGCTTGGCTGGTTGCAGCTCCATACCTACCTTCTCTTTCCCTATAAATACCCCCTTTGTTCATCCATTCAAAAGGGTTAACATTTTTCTAAAAGGTTCCAAAAAAAATGTTCAAAGGGTTACAATTTTAAAGGGTTACAAAGTTCCAAGTTTTAAAGCCCTAAGTTACACCCTCAAGAACATAGCTTGTTCTTCATCCATTCAACCACTAAATCAGGCCTTCAAATCTCAAAACTCAATGCACTTTCAAACCCAAAAAGCAAAGGTATAGCTTACCTTTGTTCTGTTTTCTGTTCTGATCCCTGAGGGGGGCTGGTAGGGCCAAGGCTGGTAATCAATACCAGTCCTGGTCCTAAAGCTGGCAAGGTTTCAAAAATCGTCATGGCAAGAACCAGCGTGCGACGGCCCCATATACGCGCGCGGCACTCTCACTTCATCGCGCGATGGTCCTCGTGGGGATTGGTGTCTTGCTGTTTTTGTGTGTTTATTTATATGTAGATCACTGTTATGCATGTTAAAAACTAGTTTACTGCTTTTCTTTGTTTAGAAAGTGCTAGTTTGTAGTTAATTTGCATTTATGCTATTTATGGAGTACCCTTGGGATCATTCTGGACCTATTCCAGAACCTAGAAATCTGTAAACCAAACACTGGTTAAAAGACTCAGACCATCGCGCAACAATCTGAGACCATCGCGCAACAGTCTAAGACCATCGCGCAATAGACTGACTCCATCGCGCGATGGTTTGCCTCTGACCAGTGAGTGGCCTTGCACGGGTAGCTTGGATTTAGGTTGTTATTCGTTCCCCACACTGTTTATGGGGTGCTTTATTAATTTGTAGGGCTTTACAGCCTTAAAACTGTATATTTTGCTGTCATATGTACTGCATGGTTTGTCCTGGGTGTGCACTGGTCCTTTCAGAGCCCAGAAGGAGATAAAACTTAACCTGTTGGGAGGATATCAACCGTCGCGCGATGGAATGGATTTGACGCGCAATGGTGGACTTGCATGCGGGCAGATCCATGCATGTCTATTGGCCATTATTTGTGTTAAACTCATTCCAATGCACTGTTTTGATATCCAATCTTAGTGTTAGATTTTATCTTGTTTATTTTCTAACATGTCATGCCATCCATGCTATCATCTATCACATCTTGCAAATATATTACAGTTTTAATCCCCGATTAACTGTTCCCCCGCCCTAATTGGCTAAAAAAATTGATTAATCAAACAGAATCGCAAATAAACATCTTTTGCAAATGCCTAAGTAGAGACCGATCTCCGGATTGGGCAAGAGGGGTGCCATAAAACCCTTCCTCTCTCGTAACTTGGCTCCTGAACCCAGTTATGGTTATGACGGACTGGTTCCTTAACTTTTTCAAATCAAACAGCGCGGCAAGTGCTTCGAAATACGGTTCCTTGGGTGTCGGACCTTCAAAACCTGAGTGGCGACTCTGTATTTTCGCGAGCACTTGTCGTCCAACTTAAAAAGCGCTCTCGCGAATCGGCAGCATTTTTGTCTTCTCAAGGAGGGGAACGAAATCCCTTCCCGAGAAAAGAAAAATCGGGCACCGCATGCCCACAGTGGCGACTCTGCTGGGGATCGAATCAATATTGGTTTATATTTAGAATTTAATACACTTGAGAACAATCCCACAAAAGTCTGTCAAAATAGTGAGCTTCGCGCTGCTAAAGAAAGGATTGGTGATTTAACAGGACCTCGTGTCCAGCCATCCTGACTTGTGCTTTTCGGATTGTTCTCTTGTGTAGTTTCTTCTAAGTATTGATCAATAAAGAGAGCCAAATTTGAAAAGGCATTTGCGAATTTGCGATTCTATTCTATTAATCAAACTTTTTTTAGCATCTTCATTTGCATTGATGTTGGATAGCCGCGTTGGATCGTTTTGGCAAGCCGGCACGGTTTACCGGAGCCCGGGGACCCCGAATGACCAACAACCTTCGACGATGATGAGTCATTCTACCGTTCGACTGTTGCTCTGCGATTACGCGGGTAGTGGGAGATATATCTTGGCTCTAGTCCAAGGAACCTGTTACAAGCCAAAATCAGCCTTTGCATTTACAAAGCATTAGCACTCTTCAAACTAGGACAGGTACCTACAGGGTAAGATCTATTTGCATCTAACCCCCATATACTGTCGACGTGTTACTGCTTTCCCTATCGCATGCACTGTACATACATGTCTTTTTGCGTAGGAGCATGTTTAGGGCGGCTTCTAGGTTGTCTCTCTTTCGAGTTTGTCTTATGCCTATTAGGATGCTGCTAGACCCGATGAGGAGTCATGCATCTTGATGTTGCATGTTATCAATTTTCAAAATCCTTAGATCAACAAGACTTTGGGAAATCAAACCTTTTTAAGTTCTTGGCTCATGCCCGATTGAAGTTTCAATTGAAAATAAGGAATCACAAATTATGGATGCCATGTCACTGGCACTACCTAGGTTGAAGTGCGAAGTCACTATACACCGCGGCGTACAAAGTTAAGGTGCCATGCCATCAATACTGAGTTGTTCCAAATTCAAAGTTGAAACTTCGAAAATGAAATAGACAAATTCTTAGTCTATTTTGACATCTCTTAGTGTTAGTTGATCTATTCAAAGGATACACCTCGAAAAGAAATCTGAGGATTTTGGCATCATTCGAACGTCATGAGACAGACTTGTTTGTAGTTGTAGAGTCTAGGAGGACACTGATGATGTCAACATGTACATTGCATTCTAATGGCTGCAGGAACGTCACTGAGCTTTCAATTACTTTACTGTCTAGTTTGGAACCATCACACCGAACAAGAGAATACCGAAAGGAAAAGCCAAACCTACTTGGGAACGTTTTCATTAGAATCCGATTCGAAGGCTTATCAGGTTAGATTCCCTGTCAGTCGCAACGAAGGCTTCTCCAGGTTCACTATTGGCCACCCTACAGTCGGGTTTGCCATCGATATTGCAAAAAGCCACGCCGCCGGCTTCCCCATCTTCAGTGTCTTCATCAAGCTCCACTGAAAAACCTATCATGGCAGATCAGCCGCAGCCGCTCACTCTGGAAACCATGCTCATGAACCTCCAGTATAGTATCACTGCTATACAGCAGAGAGCCACTCAGACCGATGCCTCCATCACTCGCTTGAATGACCTTATCAACACTCGTCTTCCACTAACAGCTGAAGAGGAAGACGAGGACGATGAGGATGTTCATGCAGAACCCGTCTTTGTCGAGGATCCAAACTGTGAGGGCCAACTCATTGTTCAGCCCACCCCTAGAGAGGCTCAGGTCCCTGTTCCAAATCCAAACCTTGCTGTTGTTAGGCCTATTCAAAACCCTAATATAGCTGCTCTCATGGCCAAGATGGCTAAATTGGAAGAAGTTGTTTCAAAATCTGAGAAGATCAGCGCAGGAGGAATTGACCTGGATCGTCTCTGCTTGTATCCCAATGCAAGGCTCCCCGAGCGGTTCAAAATGCTTGACTTCGTCAAATTCGATGGGAGTGATGATCTGAAGACTCATCTACTAGGCTATCATGCTGCCCTGAAGCTGCTAGGTGTGGAAAGTGAGGCCATGTCTCAGCTTTTCCCTCAAACTCTCTCTGGGCCTGCCTTCCATTGGTTCATGTCGCTTAATATCTCCAAAAGAAGAACTTGGGAGGATATTGGGGCTGCCTTTGTTGCACAGTACAACTGCAACTTTCAACTCAAGATGACTACTCGTGAGTTGGAGTCCACTAAAATGGAAGCAAATGAGTCCTTTGCGGATTTTGTTAAGAGGTGGAGAGCCAAAACTGCATTGATGATTGATCGCCCAAGCGAGTGGGATCAACTTCGCATCATCTCCCGCAATCTCCAGCCAGATTATGCCAGGCACCTGGTTCTTGTTCAAGCGTCTGCTAACTTTGAAACCTTCTTCGACTTTGGCCTAGCCATTGAGGATGCACTACAGAGTGGAATTTTGCCTAGGGGAGAGTCTTCCTCACAAAAAGCTAGGCCGAGGGCTTACTCTAGAAACAGTAGCACACTGTCTGGTGGCAGCAATTACGCCAATTCAACTACAAATGGGGACAACGCTGCTGCTTCCCCCAACCATACAGCCGATGTCAATCAGGTTCAAAATGCCCAAAGCTACCGGGCCCGAACCCAACCTCGGAGTTTCTCTGACTTTGAGGCACCTCTATCCGCAGTGATGGAAAAACTCGTCAAGTCTGGGCATCTCAAACCCTTGACCCCAACTTCTCCACCAAAAGTCCTACCTTCTGGTTATAAGCCTCACCTCTTCTGTGCCTTCCACCAAATGTCTGGCCATCCCACTCACGCATGCTATTGTCTTCGACATGAGATTCAAGATCTCATTGACAATGGCACGGTTAAAGTTCCACCAAAGCCCAATGTCATTTCCAACTCTTTGCCTCAACACAACTCTGACCCTTTGGTTGGTCGAATATCTATTTCCTCCACTCAAATCAACCCGAGTTCCACCATATTCAACCCTAGCCACTACATCGTCCCAGCAAATCAACCCAAACCCATCGTATCCATCCCGTTCGAACCGGAGGTTAACATGATGACTATAGGTTGGGCAATTGAGGTCTTCACTGTCGACACCTGGATTGACAGTAATGAGGAGCTTACAAAGGAGCGAACTGGCCTGTTGAGGTCCATTGTTCATGGGAGCACCGAGTAGGTTTGGTCAAAGAAGCTGGGGAAGCCGAAGTGCTGTTGCTTGGGCCTAATGTCTTCAAGGATTCTACCTCTCTGCGAGGAAGCTAAGGGTAGCTGTTAAAACTGCATTTTCAAAACTACATCTAGTTTGCATTGGTATTTTGTTTGAGTCTGACATAGTATCTGTCAAGTTGTATAAGTCTAGCTCTGAGTCAGAGGTTGTGCCTCTTGGCCCTCCATGTTGTAGCATCTATTCAAGTCTTTTGTTGTACTTGGCAACCCCGAGGGGCTTTCATTTTGAATGCATTATCTTGCTTCTAAGTATTTCGCTGGCTTTTGAATAAACTGTGTCGACCCTGACGACGAAGGGATAGATTTCAATGGGATCATTCTCAAGAAAATGTGTTCCCTCACCGAAAGGGAAGACGAAAGGCATGCTCAGCCTATTAATTGAAATAGTAGTTTTCAAATAAATTTGAAAGATGAAGTAGACCCCTAAATGGTTCAAACTGGTTCAACATTGTCCCCAGAGGAGCATTGCGCCCGGTCGGGCAGGCTCGAAGAGTTCATCAATGTTTTGGCATGGTCTATCAAATGACATGCTAAACGTAGACCCTGAGATAAAGGAACATCAAATCTTGTTGCTATCAGGTGCCAAACCATGTAAAGCAAAGCTCAGAAGGTCCAGCACCGCAAACCATCCTCAAATTTGCAGGAACAGCGTTCCGCCAAGCACAAATTGGAAATTTCAAAAGTGGCTTGGGCCAATGCATGTCAATTGAAGCACTATGGACCTTGTATCCATTTCATCGACCTCGACAGCAATAAATTCAGTACCTTGGTCAACTTGGATCAATTCAAAAGCCCTTTCCCTGAGAGAAGCTCGTTGGGCTGAAAACCCCAAGGGTGCGTAATTCCAAGCAAAAGTTAGAGCAGCCTGTTAGACCAAAAACCTATGAAGGAGGTCTGGGCAAAAGTAAAGGCAATATTTGAAAGCTCGCTAGACCGAAAACCCCAATGGGCGGTTCTAGGCAAAAGTTAGAGCGTAAAAGGTGAGGTAAAATATTCGAGTGAACCTTAGCCTGAACTACATTTTGACCTGATTCCCTAGCTTGGGATACGTAGGCAGTCTCTCTTTGAGACTCGGTCACAATCTATCAATTGGATCCATGGTTGACATTTGGTACACATCAAAGGTCAAAGAGGATCGAAGATCAAGCTGCATGGAAGGCGTCTAAAGGGGGAAACCTTTTGTCTTTCAATTTTATTTCAAACTACTATTTCAATTTCAAAAGCTGAGCATAAAGCCTTAAAAGAATTTAAGCATCAAAAATAGAACGAAATGCTGGTGAGGCCTAACGGCTCACAATTTATTCTAAATTCAGCGAAGTCTGGTGTGAGCAGTTGCAATAGCTTTGTAGTCATGTGCGCTAGTTTGAGGTTCACGTGCACTTGTTCATACTTATACGCGTTGGTCTCAAACTTGCGCGCGCTTCTTTGATTCGAGCAGCAAATCAATAGCAGTTAGCTACTGCCTTCGAGTCCTGTTCAAGGGGCTTTTGCCGAGTTTTGTCATACCGTGCAGGCCTAATGTAACTGCACGGGGGTGTCGGTTTCAGTCCGGGCCTATATGAGTCATCATTTGCGTCTTTTGTCCATCTTTGTGACATTTTTCCAGATTTTCAATCCATCATCATTTTGGGATGCTTTTCCTGGTTTTGTCTGTTGTACATGTCATTGTACATCTATTTTGACCTTGCAAGTATCAGTTTCACCTGGCTAAAGGACTATTATGAGTTTTGGCACTCTAATGGCCAAAATTTCATTATTTTCCATGTGTCTAAGGATTCGCATCGTATCCTGGGGTCTTTCTCCTTTTTTGTTCGAGCTAGGCAAGTTTGTACATGTATGTGTGTCTGTGTATCAGCTCAGTTTGCTTGTCAATGCAAATTAGATATTAGCGCATGGTTTATATGTCCATAAACTGGAAAAATGCAATTTTTACATTGCTACCCTTGCATCTATAATTCACAAGCTGTGGACTCTCTTGAGTCAGCAGGGGCACGTCAACCCAGCGCCAAGTAAAGCATATCTTTGGGGTTTATCCGCCCAAGCATCGAAGAAGGGGCATGTAGGCCCAATGCCACACCGCTATATGTCAACTGGGCACGCCGGCTCGCTCAACGTCTCTCTATCTGGATGCGCATCCAGAAGCAAAAGATAGTAAAGTACTGGGACTCAGTGATAGTCCTTAAGCGTCGTTATCTTCTTAGGAGCCGCCCTTAGCTAGGGTCTGCATTTTCAATCTGTGCATTTTGTTAGTGTACATCTTTGCATACTGTATATGTCAAATGTTGAAAACAGGAAGGTGGGCAGAATGGTTACCATCAGGTCTTTGTTTCCCAAAGGATGCAATGCAACCTCTTGCGATTATGTTTTGTTGGTCAGCGGATGCGAAGAAATCTCCCTGAGTCCACAATTTGTTTACCGAAGGATGCAATGTACTCTCCTGCGGTATTGTTATCATTGGTTAGCGGAGGTAATAGAAATCTCCCTAACTCTCGATTTGTTTACCGAAGGATGCGATGTACTCTCCTGCGGGTTTGGTTATCATTGGTTGGCAGAGGCAATGGAAATCTCCCTAACTCTCGTTTTGTTGGCCAAAGGATGAGATGTAATCTCCTGCCGAACCAAATCAACGACAGCCGGTCCTGTCCAATGTTCAATGGTTCGATCACTTTGTATAGTGATCTGCCCTTTCAAATCAATGACAGTTAGTCCTGTCCACTTTCCAACGGCTCGATCATTTAGACTAATGATCCGCCCATCCAAATCAATGACAGCCAGTCCTATCCAATCTCCAATGGCTCGATCATTTTGTACAGTGATTTGCCCTTTCAAATCTACGACAGTCGGTCTTGTCCGATTTTCAATGACTCGATCATTTTGTATAGTGATCTGCCCATCCAATCCAACGATGGTCAGCCATATCGTCCATCTCCGTCTCAGTGATTCAACGATGGTCAGCCATATCATCAGCGATGGTCAGCCATATCATCAACGACGGTTAGCCATATCGTCCTTCTCCATTCAGCGATAACAATCTGCCATCGTCTGTCTCAGTCTATTCAGCGATGACAATCAGCCACGTCACTTGTCTCAGTCCATTCAACGATGGTTAGCCATATCATCAATGTCGGTCAGCCATATTGTCCTTTTCCATTCAGCGATGACAATCAGCCACGTCGCTTGTCTCAGTCCATTCAATGATGGTCAGCCATATCATCAACGACGATCAGCCATATCGTCCTTCTCAGTCATTCCGCGATGGTCAGCCATATCATCAACGACGGTCAGCCATATCATCCTATCCACCCACCAACGATCAGAATATCATTCGATGGTCTGCCCATCTGCAACTAATTGTTCCCCAGGAGAGTCTGCCTCAGCCTGTCCCGTCCAAATCTTCAATGACAGCCTGTCCTGTCCAAATTTGATCAACAAGCGGCGATTCACTCATCAATTCTACTTCCATCCCCAGCAACGGTCCGCCCATCCTTTCAACCAATCAGGTTCTTTAAGTTTACTTGTCTACTTTCTTCTGTTCTAGAAGCCTTGAGGGGTGTCTAGAATTCTTTGACGTTACTTGTACCAAGTCGATGGTGCTTCACGTGCCGTCAAAGAGGGGCTACCGTAGACACCCCAATCTGAGCTTCCAAATTATTTAGTTACGGTTTTTGATTCCCCGATGATGAAACGGATCAAGAACACCCCGGGAATGATAAGTGCTTGAGCTTTGAGTGTTTGATACCCTATTTGAACCTTTGAACCTAGCCTAAGCCTTTCAAAACCCCCAAAACCTTATTGAAACGCATTGGTTGAGACCCAATGCGTGTGGGTCAAAGTGCCCAGTATTGGTCAAATAGTCAGGTTTGACCATGGACCAATTCTGGGTGGTTTGGACTTGCCACGATAGTCAAAAATTGGGGCGCGATGGTCAACCTATGGCGTTGACTGTTGCGCGATTGTCCCACTCTGTCGCGCGATGGTCAGTGTCTGGTCAAACTTGCTTTATTCAGCATGCAGAAGTCATTACCAATGGTGTACAGCTCGTTAGAAGCTTCTATTTTGCCCAAAAAACAGTATCCGGACTGGAGGTGTCCACATCCCCCACATCTCCCACCAAACTTTCCAAAGGTGGAAACTTGTCCACCAAGCCCCCCAACCAACCATTGCTTGGCTGGTTGCACCTCCATACCTACCTTCTCTTTCCCTATAAATACCCCCTTTGTTCATCCATTCAAAAGGGTTAACATTTTTCTAAAAGGTTCCAATAAAAATGTTCTAAGGGTTACAATTTTAAAGGGTTACAAAGTTCCAAGTTTTAAAGCCCTAAGTTACACCCTCAAGAACATAGCTTGTTCTTCATCCATTCAACCACTAAATGAAGCCTTCAAATCTCAAAGCTCAATACACTTTCAAACCCAAAAAGCAAAGGTATAGCTTACCTTTGTTCTGTTTTCTATTCTGATCCCTGAGGGGTGCTGGCAGGGCCAAGGCTGGTAATCAATACCAGTCCTGGTCCTAAAGCTAGCAAGGTTTCAAAAACCGTCATGGCAACAACCAGCGCGCGACACTCTTACTCCATCGCGCGATGGTCCTCGTGGGGAGTGGTGTCTTGCTGTTTTTGTGTGTTTATTTATATATAGATCACTATTATGCATGTTAAAAACTAGTTTACTGCTTTTCTTTGTTTAGAAACTGCTAGTTTGTAGTTAATTTGGATTTCTGCTATTTATGGAGTACCCCTGGGATCATTCTGGACCTATTCCAGAACCCAAAAATCTGTAAACCAAACACTGGTTAAAAGACTCAGACCATCGCGCAACAGTCTGAGACCATCGTGCAATAGACTCACTCCATCGCGCGATGGTTTGCCTCTGACCGTGAGTGGCCTTGCACGGGTAACTTGGATTTAGGTTGTTATTCTTTCCCAAAACTGTTTATATGGTGCTTTATTAATTTGTAGGGCTTTACAGCCTTAAAACTGTATATTTTGCTGCCATATGTACTGTGTGGTTTGTCCTGGGTGTGCACTGGTCCTTTAAGAGCCCAGAAGGAGATAAAACTTAACCTGTTGGGAGGATATCAACCCTCGTGCGATGGAATGGGTTTGACGCGCGATGGTGGACTTGCATGCGGGCAAATCCATGCATGTCTGTTGGCCATTATTTGTGTTAAACTCATTCCAATGCACTGTTTTGATATCCAATCTTAGTGTTTGATTTATCCTGTTTATTTTCTAACATATCGTGCCAGCCATGCTATCATCTATCACATCTTGCAAATATGTTACAGTTTTAATCCCTGATTAACTATTCCCTCGCCCTAATTGGCTAAAAAAATTGATTAATCAAATAGAATCGCAAATAAACATCTTTTGCAAATGCCTAAGTAGAGACCGATCTCTGGATTGGGCGAGAAGGGTGCCATAATACCCTTCCTCTCTTGTAACCTGGCTCCCGAACCCAGATATGGTTATGACGGACTGGTTCCTTAACTTTTTCAAATCAAACAGCGTGGCAAGTGCTTCGAAATACAGTTCCTTGGGTGTCGGACCTTCAAAACCCGAGTGGCGACTTTGTATTTTCGCGAGCGCTTGTCGTCCAGCTTAAAAAGCGCTCCCGCAAACCGGCAGCATTTTTCTCTTCTCAAGGAGGGGAACGGAATCCCTTCCCGAGGAAAGAAAAATCGGGCACCGCATGCCCACAGGTTCCACCGGCTTCTTTGCAACCTCAAATTCCTCATCACTTTCTGGCCAAACATCGTCGGCGAATATCTCGAACCCCGGAAGCATAGTATTGGTTTCTTTGTCCCAAAATGGTTCCGGCTGTCCTTGATGGATTTGTTTTGCCTTTTTCTTAACAAAATAATCCTCCATCCTATCCCCCTTTTTCACCTTACTACTGTTTGAGTCTAAGTAACCAAGGCCAGTAATGCGCATCAGGGTTCCACAAGTTTCGAACTTTGCAGGACCTTGTAGGTTTCTTCCCAATCCTAGCCCCGGCATGTAGGACATCTTCTTCATTATTTTAAGGCGACATTGCTGATGAGAAAATCATTGTAAATTCTGACTGAAAAGATAGAATTGGAGGTATCTAGCGAGAAGCCTCCCAGAGCAATGTCTTCTTTTCCATGTTGGATTTCCAAGAGTGGTCTTCAGTAGGTGTGTGGATTCCAAAGTCTCCATGGATAGTGAGCATGCCCGTTTCATGTCCCAAATGAACCTTTTGATGAAGAGTGGAAGGCATGGCCATGATATCAGGTTGATGCAGCCAGGGTCTTCCTAGCAGCAGGTTGAAGGAAGCAGGGATGTTTACCACATGGAATTCCACCTCAGTTTGGTACGATCCGAAGGTTATTAGTAGCATGAGGGTCCCAACCACATCCCGACGTGTATTGTCATATGCCCGGACTTTGACTTCTGAGGGAGAGAAGTCCTTATTTTTATACCCCAAGCAGTAAGCAATGCGGAGTGGGCAGACATTGATTGCGGACCTATTGTCAATCATGATTACTGGAACCCATTTATCACAGCATTTCAGAGTGACATGAAGCTGCTTGTTGTGATCTGTTCTTTCAGCGAGCAGTTTTCGATCGGTGAAGGTGATAACATGTTTGATGGGTATGGTCTTGATAAGGGCTACAAGATCTTCGGGAGTTATGGTCGAAGGAACTTCCAGGTGGGAGAGGGCTTGGATGAGTCCCTCACGATGGCGGGTAGAGTGAACAAGCACATCCCAAACAGACATTTTAGCCTGAGTCTACTTGAGTTGTCGCTTAGTTGCTCCTTCGGGGTTTTTCTCAGGATGAGAGGGTTCTTTGGCTGGTGGGACAAAAGGTTGGAAGGTGTTCTTGACTGGGGTAGTGAAAGGGTCTGAGGGTTCTTTGGCTAGTGGAGCTGCGGGGTTAGAGGATTCCCCGACTTGGAGGTTGGGAGGTTGATGGATACGCCAACTGCGAATTAGATGATCAATCTGGCGGTACTTTGATTCTTCACTCCATAAATCAACGGGGGCTTTGCGCTTGGTCCCAATGGTGGTATCCTGGATATTAGAGGCTAGGTCGGTGATGACCAAATCTTCCCAAAGGTCCTCTGGTTTCCACTGTTCGGCTTCCATTACTGCCCTGTTCACAGTCCATTCCTCGTTTCCCACTTTTATGTTGACGACTTCAGAGTTAGCCCAAGGTCCTGCCTTGGCTCCTGGTTCATCCTCCCATAAGTTCATCATGGCAACATCAACTTCTTTCAGTAAGGTGACTGATGGTTCTGACTCCGCTTGTTCCTCAAGGTAGTCCATGGGATTGAATTCACTACTGGCCACTTTTTCTTCTAATTCCGGGAACCCAGGATTTTCAGGCCATGGAGCATACCCAAAATTATTGCCGACGTCATATTTGAAGACGTTTGGGTGGAATTCCAGCCAAGCATAAGTTGTTGTCTCTGGCTGGTACCCTTTATCAAACATTGCCGGCAGGGAGAACATATCCTATGGATCACTCAGGGCCAAAAGTTGATACTCGCTCGGGGTTGGGTCCCATTCCCATCCAAGATAGTTTTTGTATTGGCCCTCGAACATCATGTTTAGAGAAAACCCGTCTAGAGGATCTGCATGAATGTTCTGCCAATCAACTTCTCATTCTGGCTCGAATGGCTGTTCCACTTTCCTTTGCAAATTGGTTACTTCGAATGCTTCTCAATCAGTAATAAGATCTCTCCATGCGCCCTCCCCATCCCATAAGAAGCAAATGGCTGTTTCTTCGAGGATTCTTACCATGGGTTTGGGCTCAGTATCAAGAGTGATGAAGAGGGTTGGATCAAAGTCTTGGGTGATTATTTGAGGTCAAGGCAATTTGGTTGACACAGAAGGAGGTGTTATGCTGTGGCAAAGGGTTTGAGATGGTATTTGGCTTATCAAGAGGTGGGGTTTCAATAACCTTATTGTTAATGAGATTTTGAATCTCATGACGAAGGCGGATACAGTTGTTAGTGGTGTGGCCAGGCATCTGATGGAATTTACAGTGAACACTCTGGTTTAGGTTTGGTGGAATGGTTATTCGTGGTGGAAGAGGTTTTAGCACTCCGGCTTCCGTGAGTTTCTTAAGTAACGCATATCTTGGGGTGCTGAATTGGGTGAAACTTCGGTTTTGGGATTTTGGTTTTCAGAAATCTGGTGAACTTCCACAGGTTTAGCGGATGAGGTTCCGTCCTGATTGGCATTTTCGAGAAGGACATTGCTGTTGCCGGAATATATCCTTTTGGACTTGGATCCTGTCTCCCTCTTTTCCAAAGTGCCATCCCGTAGAGCTTCTTCTACGGCCAGACCAGAGTCATAGAAAGTTTCAAAATTTGGGGCAGCTTGAGAGAGAACCATGCACAAGGCAAAGGAGCTTGGCCGGTTCTTGGTTATGATTTGTATCTGTTCATTGAGATCTAGCTTGTTTTGCATTTGCGCAGCCTTGGCCCTCCAACGTTTCACAAAGTCGGAGAAACTTTCTTTTTCACCCATCTTGGTGCTTTCTAACTCCCGGGTAGTCATTTTTAGATCAACGTTGAAGTCATATTGGGCTAGAAAAGCCGTCCCAATGTCTTCCCAAGTCCTTTTCTTTGATGGCTCTAGAGTAAGGAACCATTGCAAGGCAGGACCGGACAAGGATTCATGGAATAACTACACCATAGCTTCTTTTTCAATTCCACGCATGGAAAGACAGCCAACATACCCTTGAAGGTGCGCCCTCGGATCACCGGTGCCATCAAACTTGGCAAAGTCCACACCTTTGAACTTTTCCGGTAACTTGGCGTTAAGAAATAAGCACAGCTTGCTTATGTCTACTTCTCCCTTCCCAAGTCGTCGAGTTTCTTGAACGGACTCCTCTAGCTTGCTAATCTTAGCCATAAGAGTGGCCATCTTAAGATCCTTGGTGGGTTCCTCTTCCTTGGGCTGCTCAGGCTGCGGATGAGGCCTGCCTTGAAGTTTATCACTAACTTCTTGCATGGCTACCATCATCATGATCATGTCATTCTTCATAGATGCGATAGAGGTCTTAAGTTGCGCATCTACATGAGTCAGGGACTGTTTAAATTGAGCATCTAGAGTAGCAAGGTTTTGCCTAAGCTCTTCTACCCCATTTCCTTGGTTAGCCATTAGCAAGGGATTGTCGGGCGATGTTTCTATCGAGGGTTCTTGCGGTCATTCTATTAACGGTTGCCCTTCCTGTACTATTCGAACCCCAAACAATTCTATGCCTTCCAGGGTGTCTATGCGAACCAGTCTTCGAGAGGGACGAAACCAATTGAGTACAACCTCTTCTTGCGGTAGACCAATGTCTCAGAACAGGCAACAAAGCAAAAGGGGGAACTCATCACGAATGTTTGCCCTTCCCTCGATCGAACCTCCTAGAAACTAGTCTTAAGACCTACCATGATCCAGTCTTCACTTAAGGTGCTTGCACAGAAGATTTCTGACAATCCGGGTAGGTTCTATCAGGTAGGTCTAATTCCGAACGTTTCGGAATCAAAGCCAATCTCCTTGACCATCTGAGACAGGGCAATATGATTATCGAAATCCAGATATGCACACCATTAAGGTTCGTTCTAGACCAATGGAGCCGTTCGGGCACGGCAAACACCAGAGGTATCGCAAACTCCATGGATTTAGATTCTCCTAGACTGACCGAATCTTAAGGGAGTCCTACCCCTAGCCTGCAGAATGCAATGATTCATGAATGATATGTATGTATAGTAAAGGTAAACACATAAACAGGGTATATCACATAAGTCCTAGCCATGGGTTCTTGTCCTAGTTGGGATGGTTCTACGGTTATGTACAAGTTCAAAGGTTGGTTTGGGTCTCAAAAAGGGTTCCATAGACTAGAGCCAAGATGTACTCCCTATGTCAAGTGTATTGCAAGACAATGGTCGAAAAGCACCATGGCTCATCATCGTCGAGGGATGCAAGGTATTCCGGGAGAGCTTGTCGCCGGCGAACAGGACAAGATTGTCGAAACACACTGGCGAGGCTTGTGCAGTGCAAAGTATACACGGTAAAAGAGTTTTTATTTTCCAAAAGATATTGAAAATTCCCCTTTTGAAAGTGTTTTTCAAGCTTGACTCTCTCTATTAATCAATACTTTTAGAGAAAACTACACAAGTGAACAATAATAAAAGTCCCAGTCTGGAGTGGTCGGATGTAAAATCCAATTATGTCACCATTCAGTTCTTCAGCAGCGTGGAGCGTACTATTTTGACAGACTTTTGAAAGATTGTTCATTCATGTATTAATCTCCAAAATTTGATTAATGCAAAGCCCCAGCAGAGTCACCACTTTAGGCTCCTCGACCGGCCCGCACCCAAAAGAGTCGCCACCCGGATTTTTGAGAAGGATGATCCGAGAAACCGAGAGTCCGTTTGGAAAAGATGTTTTGGTCCAATGAAAACGTTAAGATTTTAGGTTCGGAAGCCACGATACGAATGGGGAAGGTTTTGTTAAACAAAATGCACCCCACTCGTCCGGTAAAACCGGTCTCTACTAAACTCTTTCAAAAAGGGGAAGTCAAAATATCTTTTGGAAGATCAAGATCTTTAATAAACATGTAAAAAGGAAAGGGACATGGAAAATATATCACATCAACGTGCACGTGATGCCATCTGTATAAGGATGGTAAGGATGATGCAAAATGAAAGGATTTTTTGACAAAAAACTGTCTGGATCTCAGTCTCCTTTTGCACGACATATTATAATACTGTGCATGATTTTACAATATGCCGTGCATGGTATCTGCTTAGTTTTCAGGTTATTGTAAAGTTTTAGAATACCGCCCGGCATATTAAGTACCACGCACGGGGTTTTCAAATATCATCAAATGGTGTTTTTATCACTGGATCATCCTGAAAAACATCATTTCTTCAAGCCATGAGTGTAAATCACCTTTTCATGCTGTTGATCATTCGCAATGATTTTAGAAAACTTTGTTTATAAAACCGAACTTGGCTTGTAGATATGGCCTTATTTTGAAAGCACCAACTTATGATATTTAGCAACAAAACAGGCCTGACAGAAGAAAGCTGTGATACAGACAGTTTGAACAAGACAATAGCAGCTATATGAAATGTCATGCATCTAACTATGATATGCCGTGCGACGCATCAAAGCGCCGCGCGGCGTAGCATACTCAGCACAGAGGCTTATATTTGTTTTTGAAAACGGTTTTAAGCCAAGGTCCAACCAAAAGGGAGTTGATCCGGACTATAGAAAGGTTCACTCAGGGGTGAGGATAGGGCCTACCCGAAGGAAACTAGTTTATACATTTGATTTTTGAGCTTGGATGAAGACGAATGGCTATAGGTGAGTGCAATCAAGACCGGTTGAGAAAGGAAAGTCATGGATGTAAGTAATAGATGGGTACAATGGGTGGTTGAAGCATTTATGTGAGTGAAAGACCCATTTCAATTATGAGGAGAAAAATGGAGGATTTTGAGAAAGAAAGACCCTAAAGAATGTTTTTAGAATAACTTTCTCAAGGCTTAGGAGTGAGGAGTGGGTGTGACAGCATGATGAGAGAGAAAGAGAGTTCAGGCCCCTTTTCTCTTGAATGGAGGGTTGTATTTATAGGCAAGAGTCAAGGATTTTGAATTCAAATGGGGGAGGTATTTTCTGGGCGGGCCAAAAGTGCTTTTTCAGCTGAGCTAACTTGTAGCTGTGGCTCAAAGGGGTGTGGCCGACAGCCAGGTAAGCCAGTCAAAACCTTATCCAAAATGCTGTGCGATTGACCTCATGACCTCGTGCGGCATTATGAAATTTAGTATGCCGTGCGGTACAGAGATGTGATGTACGGTACTAAGGGTCCAGTTCTGGGCCCTTGGTTTTCTTTTGGGCTTTTGGTTCAAGGGAATCTTTCATCCAAGCTCTTGAAGGTATCGTTTCCTTTGTTTCATCATCGGGACATTTAAAGAACCTCTGAGGTCCGGATTGGGGTGTCTACAATACGTTTTGGTCCAACGAAAACGTTAAGATTTTAGGTTCGAAAGCCACGTTACGAATGGGGAAGGTTTTGTTAAAGAAAATACACCCCACTCGCCCGATAAACACGATCTCTCTTTAATAAACAAGTAAGAGGAAAGGGACATGGAAAATATATCATATCAACGTGCACATGGTGCTATCTGTACAAGGATGGTAAGGATGATGCATACTGAAAGGACTTTTTGACAAAAAACTGTCTGGATCTCAGTCTCCTTCTGTATGGCATATTGTAATACCGCGCACGGTTTTACAGTATACCGTGTGGGGTGTCTGTGTAGTTTTCAGGCCATTGTAAAGTTTTAGAATACCACTCGACATATTAAGTAGCACGCACGGGGTTTTCAAATATCATCAGATGGTGTTTTTATCACTAGATCATCTTGAAAACATCATTCCTTCAAACCATGAGTGTAAATCACCTTTTCATGCTTTTGATCATTCGAAATGATTTTAGAAAACTTTGTTTATAAAATCGAACATGGCTTGTAGATATGGTCTTATTTTGAAAGCACCAACCTATGATATTTAGGAACAAAACAGGCTTGACAGAAGAGAGTTGTGATCCAGAAAGTTTGAACAAGACAACAGTAGCTATATGAAATGACGTGCATCTGAGTATGATATGCCGTGCGTCGCATCAAAGCGCCGCGCGGCGTAGCATACTTGTAGACACCCCAATCCGAGTCTCAAAAGTGCTTTAAATATCCCGATGATGAAACAAAGGAAACGAATACCTTCGAGAGCTTGGAAATGGGACTCTCCCAAAATTAACCCAAAAAAGCCCAGAGCCAAACCAAAGGCCCAGAGCCTAACCAAAAGCCTAGAGCAAACCCAAGGGCCCGGGACTGGACCCTTAGTACCGCACGGCACACCTCTACACCGCACGGTATAACAGATTTCATTACGCCGCACAAGGTCATGAGGTCAGCCGCATGGCATTTTGGGTAAAGTTCTGACTGGCTCAGCTAGCTGTCGGCCACGCCCACTTGAGCCACTGCTACAAGCTAGGTCAGCCGAAAAGGCACTTCTGGCCCGCCCAGAAAATACCTCCACCATTTGAAATTCAAAATCCTTGGCTTTTGCCTATAAATACAACCCTCTACTCAAGAGAAAGGGGCCCGAACTCTCTTTTTCTCTCATCATGCTTTCATACCCACTCCTCACTCCAAAGCCTTGAGAAAGTGCTCCCAAAAATATTCTCAAGGCTCTTTCTTCCTCAAAATCCTCCATTTTTCTCCTCACATTGAAGTGAGTCCTCTTGCTCACTTCAAGACCTCCTACTTCCCAAAGATCTTCTTTACCAAACCATTCCCACCGTTTCTCCTCGATCACTTTCATCTGCTTTCATCCGAAGTCATCCATTCCCATCCAAGCTCAAAGATCAAAGGTATAAACTAGTTTCCTTAGGATAGGCCCCGTCCATATCCCTGAGGGAACCTCGCTGTGGTCAGGATCGGCCTCCTTTGGGTCAGATCCTGACTTAAAAAACCATTTTCAGAACAAAAGCAAGCCTCTGTGCTAAGGAAGCTACACCGCGCGGCGTCTTGATGTGTCGCGCGGCGTAGCTAACTTGAATGCATGGCATTTTAAGTTTATTATTTTCTTGCTCAAACCATCTGAATCACAGCTATCCTCTGTCAGGTCTTTTATTAAAATATCAGGCGTAGATACTCCTCGAAAAAAGACCATATCTACAAGCCATGTGTAGTTCTTTTTTTTTAAAAAGAAAATGAAGCTTCTTTGGTTATTCAGAAAGATCGAGGAAGTAAAAGCTATTTTCTGTTCATGGCATTGGGAAAATGGTGTTTTTCAGAGACATCTAGAAGTAAGAACATCGTTTGGTGTCAACGAAAACCCCGCGCGTCTTATCCAAGACACCGGGCGTTTTGAAACATCGTGAAAACCTGAAAACGAAGGGGGAACCCCGCACAACGTTATGTAAAATCGTGCGCGGTATTACAAAATGCCGTGTACAAGGATACTGTGATCCAGACAGTTTCTATCGAAAGTTCTTTTCATTTTGCATCATTTTTATCATCACCGTACAATTAACACCACGTGTACGCCAACGCGATTTATTTCCCTTGTCCCTTTCCCCTTTGCTTGCTTATTTAAGAGTTTGACTTTCCAAAGGATATTCTAAATCCCCTCTTTTGAAAGGTTTAGTAGAGACCGGTTTTACCGGGCGAGCGGGGTGTTTTTCTAACAAAACCTTCCCCGTTCGTAACGTGGCTCCCGAACCTAAAATCTCAACGTTTTCGCTAGACCAAAAGCCTTTCTTTCTTTTCAAAACAAACTCTCAGTTTCTCGGATCATCCATCTCAAAAATCCGGGAGGCGACTGTAACGCCCCGAATTTCGGAAACGTTAAATAAATATTAAAAGACAAATTTCTCAAAAGATAAATCCGATTTACTGCGTCAAACGTTCTAAAAGCATACATCATAATATTACAGCCATATCGAATTAGGTTTAAAGTTTTCAAACAAGTCAAGTTACTACACTTTCCAAATTTAAACATTTAAGCTTTCAAAATAAAAGACCAATTTTCTGCCAGAGCATCTAAGCGTATGGCAACCATGGTTCCTCACCCTCGTCTGTAGCAGGGTTGAAGTTGGTCTCCTCGAGTGGTACTTCCGTTCCGTCTTCAGTACCTAGCATTCGAGTTACCAGGGCAACATAGTACCGTGAGCAATGATGCTCAGTAGCCAAACCTACCCGAACCCATAACTTATAAACAAGGGCATGAACAATACAGTTAACGTAAGAACAAATAAAGTAGCAAGCAATCAATTTCAATTACTAGCCTTTAACTTCGTGAAATCTAGAATCTCAACCCTTGAGAAACATCCTCCCATGGTAACCACTAGGACTATGGCAATTCGTGATACCGCTCCCCCTTGCTTGCCCTAACCGGGAGCCCCGATGAAACGACCTAGGTTATTTACTTAGTCGGAGTCATCGGCCGCCTCACAAGGATTAATTCCCCAGGGAACTAACCGTAACCTTGGGAGTATATAGACCATAACCTGGTACTATAATACATATCACCCTTATATCTCCTATTCAAAAAGAGCGATCACACAATGCCATATCCTAAGGTTTCGAATCGACATTTAACTGCCATACCCTGGCTTCATTTCTCTTCTCCCAAACTGGACTCTGTGGATAACTTCCAACAGATCTAGATTCACTGGATAACCTCCAAGAATCCATTAAAACCTCATTCCTCTTGCTAACCGCCAATCACATCATCTCCTATCTTTTTCAATTTCCTTTAACTTAAAATTGTCTATGTGACCCTCTCTACACGTACACCAATTCCCAGTGAACCTAATGTCCATTCTAAGTTCTCGTGCAATAGGGTGGATAACATTCAATCATAATAAATCACAAAACGGAAATCATGTCGTTACCAAATAAAATTTATATAACACAAGAAGCATGTAACAATAAGAGGCATAATGATCATGGTACAACTCGTTAAATATCTTAACTAGGCAAACATCTTATTAGGAAAACTGTAATAGCAATAGTTACCAAATTCTAAGAAATTTGTTAATCATGTTAAAAGGATCAAGTTAGGAACATACATACCACATAGAACGGCACAAAAAAGATATCTAGTTACAAGCATTTTTAATAGTCTATACAGATTACTCATCAAATTCATTTGGTACGTTAACATGCGAACAAACATGGATTTGCTTGTTTATCCAACTTCAAGTTTTCCGATTAACCCAATATAAACTTTTCAAATAAATTATACCACATGTAGATCAATAGCCAAGTTTACGTTTTAAGCAGGAGCTACCACATAATCACCATATTAAATCATAATGCTAGTCAAACTTAAGGTACTAATATTTACCTTATTATGTTTAGCACAGTCAACTTCTTTTTCAAATATGAGTAGCTTAATCAAATCTCACTTATTCACTTGTCTAATCTACAACAAAATGAACATATTAATAACATTATATACTTAGGGAGGTAAGCTTCAACTACCTCTTGTCCAGCGAACGGGGTTTTGGAGAGATTTTGGTGGTGGTTCGGAGCGGCGGCGGAGCTCGGTCGGATGGTGACCCGGCTATGACGAGAGGTGGTGATGCGGCTCCGGTGGGGGAATGGCCGGTTGCCACTTCTCTCTCTCGCTGCTCTCTCTCTCTCCCTTGCTGCTCTCTCTCTCTCTTCTGAATTTTCCAAAAGAAAATAAAATGGGAAGGGGGATTTATTGGGTTTTATTTTTGGAGAGTATGAGGGAGGGCAAGAACCAATAGATAAGAAATTTGTAGTAGGCTTTAGCCTTAGGGTGGGTTGTCGAATTTTTGTGGGAGGTGAAAGATGATGGCAGCCAAAAATATGGAGGAAAGTGGGGATGCGATGGGTTTGTTTCCCCTTGGCCAAAACAAAGAATAGACAGAGATAACAAAATAAGGAATAAGAAAAATGTAAAGGAGGTTTGGTTTTTTGCCGTGAAAATGAGGGAGAGAATTGGGGTTTGGGTAAAATGATCCAATATTCACACATGCACACAATAAGGAATTTACTCGTCGGACACACGCACACACAACCGATTACAGAATAAAATTTGTAATGACGACATAAATAATTTTTCAAACAAAAATAATATTTTTGTTTTGTTTATTATTATTATTTATTAAAAAAAATACCGGGTCTTTACAATCTATCCCCCTTAAAACAATTTCGTCCTCGAAATTAAAACATACTCTCTGGTGAATACAATTGTCAGTAGTTGGCACAAATCATGTCTTCTCGTTCCCCAGTTGATTCCTCCGATCCTCGGTGTCTCCATAGGACATTGACTAATTTGATTGCTCGCCCTCGGGTAACCTTTTCTCCCCAATCCTAAATTTCCACCGGCCGCTTCTCAAAAGTCGTATCCTCATCCAACGTGACTTCCTCCCAATTGGGCACATGAATGGGATGAGCCATGCATTTCCGTAGCATAGAAACGTGGAAGACGTGAATTTTAGCTATCTACGGCGGTGAAGCTAGGCGATAGGCTACCACTCCAATTCGCTCCAAAGTTTCGAAAGGACCAATGTAGCGAGGCGTTAACTTCCCTTTCTTGCCAAATTGAATGATCCCACGGCGCGGCTTAAAAAAAATACGTTGAAGGTCTATGGTCCCATCCTTTTGTCGATGTAACTCTTGTATAAGCTGAGTCATCCACGATCGTCTTCCTCGATCAATTATTGAAAGTTTGGTCCTTGTCTTTTAGAATGTGGATGGTACTTTTCTCTCGAAGAAAATGAGGAGATTACAAAAACTTCCAAGAGATTTCAAACATGAGTCAAATGTCCGAAGGTCAAGAACCAAATAGAAAGTAAAAACAGATCCTCCTCCACGATTCAAGGTGCAAGTAGTTTTGAGTTGGAGTTTGAGTTGGAACATGATGACAATGAGGATTAAGTTAGCTGAAGTAAACACAATGATTTGGAATAAGAGTTTCATCATTGTAATAGTTCTAATCAAATATTTAATAGGCGAGTAAAATAAACAAGTACTTGGGCTTCCAAACATTGCAATGGAATAAACAACACGAGTTCTCTTAGGAAATATAGGTCTACCGCGATAGGTTCTGAAGGATTGCAAGGCCCAACGATGAAACCGAACTAGATATTTATTTTGCACCACGTTGGCCAACATATTTCAAGACAAGCATCTATCTGTGGTTATCTCAAAGAAAGGAAGAATACTAATGCACAAGTGAAAGAGGTAAACAATGAATTTCGAATCCAAAAGTCGTTGATAGAACAATATTTAGATCTTACTAGCTCAAGACAAGATGCAAAGCCTGAAGGAAGTGAAGCATAACAACAATATGTACGTTCAAGGACTTCACACTCCAACAAATCGAACAAGGTTTACAAGACAAAAGTTTTGAAAGGTTCGAAAAATGCACGGATGTGATATCAAAAGAATCTGAAGCTTATAAGTGATCCCTATACCGAACAAAGAAGGAAAAAAAAATGTAGTGAGAATTAAGTGCCAAGAGTTTACGAGGAGTTCACTCTTAAAATTCTAGTTGAATTCATAGCTCTAAAAATGAAGAATCAAAGCGAATGTGATTTTAAGAAGAGTCAAGAGGGATTGAAAATAGTGGACAGTTAGAATAAAATCAATTAACTGAGATGTGGGGTTTAGATGAATAATTGTCAATAGCTCTTCTATCCCCTTAAAATAGCAAGACCTCCCTTCGACACCGAATCTCCACTACTTTTAGAGCAGTCGATAACAATGTGACTAGCGCGTAGCCGATGCATGATCAGGGTATCATCAAGGTTAACTATTGGTATATACTAGAGGTTACGTGTCAACGTAAAATTTACAACCCATTGAAAATTTTCCTTTTAGCAGTAAATTGACACTCATCGTCATTCCTCGATGTACGGCTTCTAACAACAAAGTATGTGCACATGTAGCAGATTTGAATGAATGCGATGCTCCAAAATAAAACTTCAACATAAGCGCTCAAAAGTATGGGGTTACCTTGTGTCACTAAAGGATTGTACTCCTCCTCTGTTCCCTGTAGTGCGAACACTCTGCCCGCATTTGGTTGATTCTGTCCATTTGACCAATTATTTTGAAAAGGGTGGGGTTGCTGATGCGGATTCTAGTTTGGCCTTTGCTGATTCTGACCTCTCTGCGGTGGATTTCCGAATCCAATTAACCTTGTTTGGATCTGCTGATTCCCTTTCCATGGTTCCCATTCTTCTTGAGATGAGGACAATTATTCTTGTAGTGACCTTCTTCATTGCAATTAAAGCACCTGATGGGACCATTGCGGTTCTGTCCCTGAATTTGGCCTCAGGTCTGGTTCAGGTTAGGATTTGGGTTAGGGTTCCTCCATGGTTGGTTGTTCCAATTGTTATTCTGATTGTACGGCTTGGGTGCGACATACCCCTGATTGTTATTGTGGATCGGCCCTCCAGATGCCGGTGTTACTTTTCTCTGATTCGAAATCCTGATCGAGTCATTGATCTCCCTTTCATTGATCAATGTGGTCTCTACCACCTCAGCGTAAGTCTGCAATCGCATCCCAACTACTTGGGTTCTGAGAGCGTGCTCCAATCCCCATTCAAATCTCCTTGCTCTAGCAGCATCATTGGGAAGGTATTCTGTCGCATAATGGGATAGCTCCTCAAAACGTGCCATGTACTGAGTCACGGTCATGTTTCCTTGTTTTAGTGCCAGAAATTGTTGCGCCATCTCATCCTTCATCGGGGTTGGGAAGTACTTGTTCAAAAAGGTAGTCTCAAACTGCATCCAAGTAATGGTTGTGAGGTTCAGACTGGGCTTGATGGCCTCCCACCAATAGTCAGCTTCTCCTTCCAGTTGATATGCGGCCAGAGCCACTTGATCAGCTCCTCGCAGAACTCCCATCGTGTCCAACATCTTCTTGACTTGTCGGATCCAAGCGTTAGCGGCAAGTGGGTCAGGTGCTCCATGGAAGGTTGGAGGTCTCTGCTTCCTGAACTCAGTGAACAGATGGGTACGGTCCAGGGCTGCACGAGGCTGAGGTCCTCGCGGATTAGCGACAACATTCTGGAGTATCTGGGCTACGTTCTCTAGGGCGGCCGCGACATTCTGATTTGTGTCCCCATTGTTGTTGTTCCCACCTGAGTTATTATTATGGTTGTTGTTGTTACCGCCGTTACCATTTCGTGTCCCCACCATCTACATTAGTCAGATTCGAATGTCAAAAAGGGGTTTCTATTTTTTGTAATAAATTTTCTTTTTTTAAAAAAAAAAATCATGTTCTTTTACTTATTGTACAAGTAGTTAAGATTCTACTAGTATTTAACTACACAAAATGCCACCTAAGCAAATAACGTGCTATATGCAAGTCAAACATGTGAGGCTTATGTTTTCTCATGGTACGCTTTCGAGTCGAAGTTAGACGACAACTATTAAGTACTTATAGACTAGACTTAAAAGTATACTAGGTAATATGTATGATTAACCACATAGAGATACGCATTCGGAAAGTGATCTATCCCAATCTACCCACGGTTGAGGGTTTGAACCTAAAGCTCTGATACCATGTTATAACGCCCCGAATTTCGGAAACGTTAAATAAATATTACAAGACAAATTTCTTAAAAGATAAATCCGATTTATTGCGTCAAACGTTCTAAAAGCATACGTCATAATATTACAGCCATATCGAATTAGGTTTCAAGTTTTCAAACAAGTCAAGTTACTACACTTTCCAAATTTAAACATTTAAGCTTTCAAAATGAAAGACCAATTTTCTGCCAGAGCATCTAAGCGTACGACAACCATGGTTCCTCACCTTCGTCCATAGCAGGGTTGAAGTTGGTCTCCTCGAGTGGTACTTCCGTTCCGTCTTCAGTACCTAGCATTCGAGTTACCAGGGCAACATAGTACCGTGAGCAATGATGCTCAGTAGCCAAACCTACCCGAACCCATAACTTACAAACAAGGGCATGAATAATACAGTTAACGTAAGAACAAATAAAGTAGCAAGCGATCAATTTCAATTACTAGCCTTTAACTTAGTGAATCTAGAATCTCAACCCTTGACAAACATCCTCTCATGGTAACCACTAGGACTATGGCAATTCGTGATACCGCTCCCCCTTTCTTGCCCTAACTGGGAGCCCCGATGAAAACGGCCTAAGTTATTTACTTAGTCGGAGTCATCGGCCACCTCACAAGGATGAATTCCCTAGGGAACTAACCGTAACCACTGGGCCCACAAGGAACTAACCGTAACCTTGGGAGTATATAGATCATAACCTGGTACTACAATACATATCATGCTTTTATCTCCTATTCAAAAAGAGCTATCACGCAATGCCATATCCTAAGGTTTCGAATCGACAGTCAACTACCATACCCTGGCTTCATTTCTCTTCTCCCAAACTGGACTCTGTGGATAACCTCCAACAGATCTGGATTCACTGGATAACCTCCCAGAATCCCATTAAAACCTTATTCCTCTGGCTAACCGCCAATCACATCATCTCCTATCTTTTTAAATTTCCTTTAACTTAAAATCGTCTATGTGACCCTCTCTACACGTACACCAATTCCCAATGAACCTAATGTCCATTCTAAGTTCTTGTGCAATAGGGTGGATAACATTCAATCATAATAAATCACAAAACGGAAATCATGTCGTTACCAAATAAAATTTATATAACACATGAAGCATGTAACAATAAGAGGCATAATGATCATGGTACAACTCGTTAAATATCTTAACTAGGCAAACATCTTATTAGGAAAACTGTAATAGTAATAGCTACCAAATTCTAAGAAATTTGTTAATCATGTTAAAAGGATCAAGGTAGGAACATACATACCACATAGAACGGCACAAAAAAAATATCTAGTTACAAGAATTTTTAGTACTCTATACAGATTACTCATCAAATTCATTTGGTACGTTAACGTGCGAACAAACATGGATTTGCTAGTTTATCCAACTTCAAGTTTTCCGATTAACCCAATATAAACTTTCCAAATAAATTATACCACATGTAGATCAATAGCCAAGTTTACGTTTTAACCAGGAGCTACCATATAATCACCATATTAAATCATAATGCTAGTCAAACTTAAGGTACTAATATTTACCTTATTATGTTTAGCACAGTCAACTTCTTTTTCAAATATGAGTAGCTTAATCAAATCTCACTTATTCACTTGTCTAATCTACAACAAAATGAACACATTAATAACATTATATACTTAGGGAGGTAAGCTTCAACTACCTCTTGTCCAGCGAACGGGGTTTTGGAGAGATTTTGGCAGTGGTTCGGAGCGGCGGCGGAGCTCGGTCGGATGGTGACCCAGTTGTGACGAGAGGTGGTGATATGGCTCCGGTGGGGGAATGGCCGGCTGCCACTTCTCTCTCTCGCTGCTCTCTCTCTCTCTCTCCCCCTTGCTGCTCTCTCTATCTTCTGAATTTTCCAAAAGAAAATAAAATGGGAAGGGGGATTTATTGGGTTTTATTTTTGGAGAGTATGAGGGAGGGCAAGAACCAATAGATAAGAAATTTGTAGTAGGCTTTAGCCTTAGGGTGAGTTGTCGAATTTTTGTGGGAGGTGAAAGGTGATGGCAGCCAAAAATATGGAGGAAAGTGGGGATGTGATGGGTTTGTTTCCCCTTGGCCAAAAAAAGAATAGACAGAGATAACAAAATAAGGAATAAGAAAAATGTAAAGGCGGTTTGGTTTTCTACCGTGAAAATGAGGGAGAGAATTATGGTTTGGGTAAAATGATCCAATATTCACACATGCACACAATAAGGAATTTTACTCGCCGGACACGCGCACACACAACCGTTTACTGAATAAAATTTGTAATGACGACATAAATAATTTTTTATTTTTGTTTTGGTAATTATTATTATTTATTAAAAAAAAATACCGAGTCTTTACAGCGACTCTTTCTGGGCGCGCGCCGGTCGGGGAGCCCACAGTGGCGACTCTGCTTGGTTATTCAGCCTCAAATGACAGCAGGGTGAAAAGGGGAGATAGGCTAGAAGATTATTTTGTCAAGGAAAAGGCAAAACAAGTGTATCAAGGGCAACCGGAGCCATTCTGGGTCAAGAAAACCAATACTTTCCTCCCGGGATTTGAGATATTCGCCAACGACGTCTGACCAGAAAGCGATGAAGAACTAGAAACCCCTAAGGAGCCCATGGGACCAACTGATTAGGTCAAAATCTTTGTTGAAGGGAGCCTGACAATCCTGTTTAGGGAGGACGAACCAAAAAGTACAATCGTGGAAGCCCTTGAAGATCCAACTTCACTCATCATGGATGCCATCAGAGATTACGAGAATTGGGTCTTTTTGCCAAGCGCAACCAACCACGGATCTGAATCTGAGTCTGAGCCATTCATGTCTTCTGAGTCTTCTGAGTCTGTTAAATCTTTGGAGTCTGAGTTAGGACCTCTTGGCCCAACTCCTCGTCTGTATTTCGAATTTGAGTCAACTCGTGTGTTTGGCGCCCTCGAGGCCTTTGCTAGTGATGAAATGAAAGAAATCGATTCCGCTTACTTCTCTGATCTTGAAATAAGTTGTGTCGACCCGGACGATGAGGGGACCGATTTCGACGAGAGTATTCCCAAAAAAATTCGGTCTTTGGTCAGAAGGGAAGACGAAAGGCATGCTCAGCCTGTAAAAGAAGAGGTTGTTTTAATAAATCTAAGAGATGAGGGGAATCCCCGAACAATTCAGATCGGTTCCGCGTTATCTGCAGAAGAGCGTCAAGCTCTCATCAGCTTGCTGAAAGAATTCAAAGACGTTTTCGCCTGGTCGCATGTCGATATGCCCGGAATCGATCCTGAAATTGTAGAACACCGAATTCCTCTTTATCCCGATGCAAAACCTATGAAACAAAAACTAAGACGTATGAGGCCTGATTGGATATTTAAAATAAAAGTGGAAGTCACCAAGCAAATCGATGCAAGATTTTTTAATAGTAACTGAATACCCCCAATGGGTTGCAAACATCGTTTCTGTCCCCAAAAAGGACGATAGGATTAGGGTCTGTGTAGATTTCAGGGATCTTAACAAAGCAAGTCCAAAAGACGACTTCCCACTGCCCCACATAGATGTACTGGTTGACAACACTGCCGGACACGCTTTACTCTCTTTCATGGACTGTTTTTCGGGATATAATCAAATCCTCATGGCCCCCGAGGATCAAGAGAAAACCACATTCATCACTGAGTGGGGAACCTACTGCTATCGGGTAATGCCTTTTGGATTGAAAAATGCAGGATCCACGTACCAACGAGCTGTAACAACTTTGTTGCACGACATGATTCACAAAGAGGTAGAAGTTTATATTGATGACATGATTGTGAAGGCCAAAGAGCGGGAAGGGCATTTACCATCACTCAGGAAGTTTTTTGAAAGGATCAGGAAATATAGGATGCGCCTGAATTCGGCTAAATGCACGTTCGGAGTTACGACTGGGAAGATGTCGGATTCATGATCACCACTCGAGTAATAGAAGTTGATCCTTCTAAGATCAAGGCTATTCTAGAAATGGAACCGCCTCGGTCTGAGAAAGAAGTAAGAAGCTTCTTGGGCAAAGTGCAATTCATCAGCCGGTTCATCACCAAGCTGACCTCAACTTGTGAACCAATCTTCCGCTTGCTCAAGAAAGGCGTGCCCTTCAAGTGGGATGACAAATGCTAAAGGGCCTTTGACGCCATTCGAGCTTATCTTCAAAACCCTCCAATTTTAATGCCCCCTATGCCAGGAAAACCTTTAATCCTATACTTGTCAGTCACTCCAGTTTCTATGGGGTGTATGCTGGCACAGGAAGGAGACGATGGGGTTGAGAGGGCTATTTACTACCTCAGCAAAAAGATGGTTGGATGCGAAGAGCGTTATACTCCATTGGAAAAGACATGTTGGACACTCGTCTGGGCTTCCAAGAAACTGAGACACTACATGCTGACTTACCCTGTGAGGATCATCTCTCGGATGGATCCCCTCAAGTACTTGTTTGAAAAACCAGCACTCACTGGTAGAATGTCACGGTGGTTGTTAATGTTATCAGAATTCGAGCTAAAGCACGTCACCAGAAAATCTATCAAAGGAAGAGCTGTTGCAGACTTCTTGGCTGACAACCCGATTGGGGGAGGTGAAGATGCCGAATTCATATTCCCCGATGAAGGCATAATGATGTTAACTGAAGATGTTTGGAAATTATACTTTGACGGAGCAGCCAATCAAAAAGGATTTGGAATTGGTGTATTATTGGTAGCACCTGATGGATCTCATGTCCCACTCGCATTCAAGCTAAAGTTTTAAGTTACCAATAATCAGGCAGAATACGAGGCCTACAATGTAGGCTTGGAAGCAGCCATTGAAATCGGCAAAGAAAAACTAGAGGTAGTAGGAGACTCTAACCTAGTAGTGTCACAAGCCAACGGTGATTGGAAAGTCAATGAAGAGAAGTTAAAGCCATATCATCAGGATTTGGAAGACCTCATCCCTCACTTTAACAAAGTGACCTTCACTCAAGTGCCAAGGCTCGCAAATCGATTCGCGGATGCATTAGCAACACTAGCCTCTATAGTCGAAATCTGTAGACACCCTATTCTGGACTATCTGAGTCAGCACGTTTGCGGTCTTTTTGTTACCCCAATGATGATAAACGGTCGAAAACTCTCCGAGGTCGATGGAAGGTCGTGAGCTTTGAGTGTTGGACCCTCCTCTTTCAAACCATTTCAAACTCTTCAAATCCAGAGCCAAATAAGCCTCAGCAAAACCGAACCTTGCTTACGCCAGCTCCTTCTTGGCGTGCGCCAGTAAATTGCCACGTGTCGGACATCGACCGTTGACTGAGTTTGACCTGGCGCACGGTAGGGTAAAGGTGGCGTACGCACGGTCAAGACCGGTCAAATCACCGCTTTTCTGTCACGTGCTCGAAACTTTGTAACTGCCAGAGTACACTGCAGAGCCCCCTGATCATTGCATTCTGCAGGGGACGTCCCCCTCTCTCTCCTACACAACCCATCACCTAGTCCCATGCATTTAATGCATGGAGCTCCCTTCCTAACCTAACCAAACCCCTAACCCCAGCTGATCACCCCTGGACTCAGCCTCTCTCCTCTATAAATGCAAGCCCTTGCATTCATTTGCAAGGGTTAACCCACATTAAGAAGCCAAGTCCATCCCTCTTCTCTCTCTTGTTCCTTGCTCTCCCATTGAAGGATTGAGAGATAGAGGAGCTCCATACACCCCTCACCATTGATTAGTCACTGCACAGCCTCCATCTTCAACCCCCAAAGCTCACATTCTCCCTTTCATCTCTTGCACCAAAGGTATACCACCTTTGCGCTGCTTTCTGTTTTCGATTCTTGAGGGGAACCAGAAAGGTTCTGGCTAGTAACTGATACTAGTCCAGGCCCTTCTCTGGTAAAATAAATCAGTCGTAAGATACAAACCATGGCGCACGCCAGCTTCAGTAGGCCGTACGCCACCTGTGGCTGTATGTGCACTGTTGGCGTGGGGATCATGGGGTGCCTATTTATTGCTTATTTTCTTTTCTGTCATCACCTTGAGCATGCTAATAACCAGTTTATTGCTTTCTGTACGTTAGAGTTGTTTAACTATAGTATTCAATATCTTTGTCTTTCTTGCTTTATAAGGCCTCTGGGATACTTCTGGTCATGTTCCAGAACCCAAATGATGTAAAGCCAAACACTGGTTAAAATGTCAAGCCTGGCGTACGGTTTCCATGAGGTGGCGTACGACACTCTCGACACAGACCAGTGCCTGGCCCTTACATCACCATTCAATCCTGGCCTCTTCATATTTTCCCACTCTGTTTATGGGGATTTCTGTTCCTTTTCATGGCTTACAGCCATTTTATCTGCCTGTAATCTGTATATAGTACCTTATAAACTGCGTGGTTTGTCCTGGGTGTGCACTGGTCCATTCCAGAGCCCAGAGGGTTGAGAGCAGGAGCTGTAAGAAATCAGTAGGGTAGTGTACGCCAGCTATTAGGTGGCGTGCGCAGGGTATGTTGGCGTGCAGTGGCTTGGCCCTTGCGTGCCAGCATGCTGACCGCTCACGCGTCCGAAAAGCAGCGTACATCATCCTGTTGAACATCTTACGGTGCTTGTTCTCAATCTATGTTCTTACGTTTCAATTCAATTTAAGCAAACAAATCATCATCCATAAACATTTTGTCATATAATTTGCAATTTGTTACAGCTTTAAATCCCCGTTATCTGCTCCCCCGCCCTAATTGGCTAAAAATGATCAAATGAGAGAAAAATGTAAATGTTTTAATAGAAATGCCCGAGTAGAGACCGATCTCCGGATTGGGCGAGAGGGGTGCCATAAAACCCTTCCCCTCTCGTAACCTGGCTCCTGAACCTCAGATATCGAAGGTGACGACGGACCAATCTACGCCTTTTCAAATAAAATCAAACCTTTTTTTGTCAAATCAAAGCAAAACGTAGCAAACGTTCTCGAGTTCGGTTCCTTTGGTGCCTCACCGCTAAAACCCGAGTGGCGACTCTGAATCGAAGCGTTTCGCCGCGCTATTTTCCAAGAGGGCCGCCCCCAAAACAAATTTTTACAAACCAAAATCCGGAAATTTTGGGGCGTGTGCCCACAGTGGCGACTCTGCTGGGGATCATTGCATTGATTGATATTTAGGCATTAATACATAAATGAACAATCTTCAAAAGTCTGGCAAAACAGTATGCTCCGCGCTGCTGAAGAACGGAATGGTAACGTAACAGGATCTCAGCATCCGACCAATCCGAACTGGGGCTTTTTATTGTTCACTTGTGTAGTTTTGTCCAAATATTGATTAATAAAAGTGAGCCAAGCTTCAAAAGGCATTTCCAAAATTTTGCGTTTCTCTCTCGTTTGATCAGTCTTTGGCATTCTCCATTTGCATCGATGTTGGATAAGCCCCGTTGAGGTGTTTTGGGTAACCGGCACAGTTTACTAGAGCCCGGGGTCCTCGAATGCCCAACAACCTTGGACGATGATGAGTCGTAATACCGTTCGACCATTGCTTTGCTGCACGCATTGCAGTGGGAGGTATACCGCGGCTCTAGTCAGAGGAACCCCTTTCAGCCAAAACCGGCCTCGCCATGCGTACGAAGCACTAGAACCTTTCAACCTAAGACAGGAACCTACAGGGTAGGATTACTTGCATCTAACCCCCATAAACTGTCTATATGTTACTGCTTTCCTTATTCGCATGCCTGTACATACATACATCCCGCTTTGCGTAGGAGCATGCTAGGGCGGCTTTTAGGTCTGTCTCGAGTTCGTCTCGTAACCGTTAGGATCCTGCCATGGACCGATGAAGAGTCGCGCATCTTAATGTTGTGCGTTATCAATTTCCAAAATCCTTGAGTCAGCGAGACTTTGGGAAGTCAAGACTGCTTAAGTCTCTTGTCTAGACCTAGTCGAGATTTCAAAACGGCAAATTAGGAACAACGGAAAGAACGTCGTGATACCCACACCATCCAGGTTAAAGTGCTAATCACTTACACCATCAAGGCTCCGGCAGCTTATGCCACTTCGGTTATGGTATCACGCCATCTGCACCAAGTTGTTCGACCTCCAAAGTTGAAACTTCGATAAAGGAGCGGTCAAAAGGCTTAGGTTGTCTTGACATCTTTTAGTATCCATCAACTCAAACAAGGATACACCGTCGAAAAGAAATCCGAGGATTCTATGGCAGCGTCCTAACAGCATGAGTTGGATTCCCTCTAGTGTTAGAGTCTACGAGGACACCGACGACGATGACATGCTCATTCTCTTTTCTTTCAAAGTTTTGCGAATAAATTGCTGCAGGATGTCACTGAGCTCTTATACTTTGCTGTTTAGCTGTATCATGGGAAGCTCCGAGTTCAAAAGCCAAACCTACTTGGGACCGTCTACGGGGGTTGTTTGAGGATTTGCTCTGGGGTTTGCTTTCGGGTCAGTTACAACGGAAGATCTGGCTTGCACTCAGTCAAGGGAGGACTCACCACCGACAACTCCGCACGAAACTCCGCCGTCTAGTCCGTCTCCTCCTCGAACACCTAAACCAGTCAAGACAGAAATTTGGGACATGGCCGAACTACCACCTCCGAACCTTGCAAATACATTGGCAGATCTCCAGCACAACTTGGCCATCATGCAAGAAAGGGCCGATCAAGCTGATGCCTCCATGGCCAATCTGCGTGCACTAATTGAGGAACGACTTCCCGCGAGAGGCGGAGATAGGGAAAGAAATGACTGCCAGCTTGTGGCCGAAGAAATTCCTCGAGATGAAACTCCTCCCCCAAGTCCCGAAATGACTGCTCTAATCGCCAAGATGGCTAAACTCGAAGAGACAGTGTCTAAAGCTGAGAGGATAGGAGCTGGCGGTTTGGACATGGACCGTCTCTGCCCATTTCCGAACGCCAGGTTGCCTGAAAGGTTCAAGATGCCAGATTTTGCGAAGTTTGATGGGACAGGGGACCCCAAGACCCATTTACTGGCTTACCATGGCGCTATGAAACTACATGGAGTAGAGGAAGAGGCTATGGCTTAGCTTTTCCCTCAGACCCTGGCTGGTCCGGCATTCCAATGGTTCTTGTCTTTTGACATCGCAAAGCGCCGGACTTGGGAGGACATTGGCACAGCCTTTAATGCCCAGTACAGCTACAACTCTCAGCTCAAGATGACTACTCGGGAGCTTGAGTCAACTAAGATGAATGCCAAGGAGTCTTTTGCGGACTTCATCAAGAGATGGAGGGCTAAGGCAGCTCTCATGACCGATCGGCCTAGCAAGAAGGATCAGATCCGCATCATTTCCCGCAACCTGCAGCCAGATTTCGCCAGAAATCTTGTACTTGTTCAGGGTGCTGACTTCGATACCTTCTTCGACTCTGGCCTTGCTATTGAAGAAGCCCTTCAAACGGGAGTCCTGCAGCGGAGTGACACCTCTTCCTCAACTTCAAAGTCCAAGCCCCGTGCTTACACTGGTAACAGCACTGCTCTTTTCGGCAGTAATAACTACGCCAGCGCAGCATCTGCTAGCAACAATGCCACACAGGGCTCTAATCACGTCGTTGACGTTAATCAAGTTCAAGCCCCTCAAAAGCCCCGGAACCGCAACCAACCCAGGAACTTCGCCAAATTTGAGGCTCCTCTCTCTCAAGTCCTGGAGAGGTTGGTCAAATCTGGTCATCTCAGGCCTTTGGACCCAACTCTTCTCCCTCAAAACCCCTCTCCAAGCCACAATTCAAGCGCTTTCTGCGCCTATCACCAAATGCCCGGCCATTACACCGATTCCTGTTACCGCCTCCGCCACGCAATTCAAGATTTGGTGGACAATGGCACTCTCCCGACCCCTCCTAAGCCTAACGTCATCACCAACTCCATGCCCAACCACAATTCTGACCCTCAAGTAAACCAGATAAACCTCAGCTCCACTATAGTCCAGCCTAGCTCCACCATATTCAACCCCACTGACCATATAGCCCCAGAGCATCACCCGAAACCTGTTGTGACCATCCCGGCGGAATTCAACGTCAACATGTTGGCGGTTGGCTGGGATATGGAAGACAAAGCAAGGGAATGGGCAGAACTTGCTAATGACTTGAATGAGCAGTATCACTTGGGTTTCCCTCAGAATCCCGTAATCGATCAAGAGCAGTTAGACCAGTGGGAGGAAGAATGGATCGCAACGCGAGCCGACCCGTTGGATGGCCTGTCACTATTCATGCTTTTCTACCAACCAGAGCCGGTCTTGCCCGAAGCGGAAAACGAGGAATACGTGTGGGGTGTGGAGCCCGATGATGTACAGCCCGTCGAACTCCAGGATCTCAGCATGGGAGAAGTCAACGCTAGCAATGGCATAGATGAGCAGAACTTAGACTTGTACGTCGAAAAGGGAGGTGCTTCCAATGAGCCCCACTGGTTGGGAGCTTTCCTGCCTCTGGTGGATACACTTTCGGATGCTATGCACGAGTACGACCTTGTGGTGGGGCCAACCTTCGACATCGTCCCTTTGGATCAACCACGTCCCTTGACATCTCCAAGTGAGGACTACTCAATCATGGTCCTCAACGCACCACCCGATGATCTGTGGGATGTGGATGAGATCGTTGACCTAAATGCGAACCCCCTCCTGGCCGACTTGTGGAAGGATGACAGAGTGGTCGACATGCAGGTCGGGGATGAAATTTGGACTGTCAACACTGCTTTAGTGGACGGAGGCTTTTGGGATGTACCGTTCGTCACTAATCCGGGGACACCTTTTGAGGCAGCTGCCGCACAGGATCCGACCTCTTGGGAAGGACAAGTCATGAGCGATTTGGAATGGATTACGGCTTCGGACCAGGTTGCATCGATCGACAAAGGGAAGGGCAAGCTAGAAGAAGTGCCTGCCGATTTCTGGGACTTTGTGGACACGTCACCTTGGTGGGAGGTTGCTAATGTCACTAGGAGCGGCCGGGTCTTCCAACCGCCCAATCTTTCGGGTGGAAGCTCGTCCAACCCCAGCAGTGATCAAAGACCCACTGTTCCCTCTGCGCAAAAGAACGCTCCGGCCATTCCTAGCGGGGTGCCTGAAGAGGACGTTATTCTTAAACAGCTGGAAAGGATCCCTGCCGCCGTCTCTGTCTGGGGTCTGATATCATCGTCAAAGGAGCATCGAGAAAGGCTGTTTGCAGCGCTAGCCCATCTTACTGTGCCAACCGACATCACCCCCGAGGCCATGGTTGCCCAAGTCTTGCCATTGCTTTCCAAGCATTCCGTCACTTTCACTGAAAAGGACCTGCCTGTCGACGGAACTGCTCATAACCGCCCGTTGCATATCACCATCAAGTGCAAGGGACATTGGGTGCCGACGGTGCTAATTGATAATGGGTCTGCGATCAACGTCTGTCCGATGAGGGTTGCTTACCGTCTGGGGCTCACCAAAGCTGACCTCACACCTTCCAATCTGGCAGTCAAGGCCTACGATAACACGCGCCGCGTAGTCGAAGGGACCCTCATGCTGAAGCTTGATGCCGAGGGCTTTGAAATGGATGTGGAATTCCATGTGGTTGACATCCCCGCCACCTTCAACCTGCTGTTGGGAAGGCCGTGGCTGCATAGAGCGGACATCATGGCTGTACCGTCGACTCTCCACCAGAAGGTCATGCTGGGGCTTCCTACCGGGACTCTAACTATCTACGGAGACTCCGGGATCCGCCCGCTCAAGGATGATGGGACGCCTGTTTTGGGAATCATGCACGTGGAGGAGGACTCAGACTTTGGGGGATTTGCTTTTGACACCTCCGGCTCATTCCTGTCCATTGTCATGGATGACGACTTCATAATCAGCTCTACTGCCCTCAAAATCATGAGGAAGATGTCATTCATGCCTGGCTTAGGGCTCGGGATCAACCAGCAAGGGATCGCTGAGTTCCCTGTCTTTCCCTTTACCGAAGGCCGCTTTGGCCTGGGATACACTCCCCCTACCAAAAAGGCCAAACTAGGGAAAGACACGGGAAAACCTCGGACCCTTTATGGTAACCCCGACAGCTATTTCGTCCATGAAGGAGGAGGCATTGCTTATCTGGGGCAGGCTGAACCTTTTTGGGATCAAGTGACTAGGACCTGGCTGCCGGGCTTTGAGATCTTCGCTGCCGACACTTGGTCTGATGACGAAGAGGAAATTGCAAAGGAGGAGCTGGCTGCAAAGGAATTCAAGAGGCAGCTAGTCGCAATCAAGGAAAGGGCTGACTGGTTGGTCGCTTTTGATCAAGGGGGTCTAGAGGAGCTGTTCTCCCAAGTGGGTTTGGTTGGCAAGGAAGACGAGGCTGAAGTGCTGATGCTTGGGCCCGACTCTCCAGATCTTCTCAACGATCCAACCTCCCTCATCGTCGAAGCAAAGGGTAGTCTTAATAACTGCATTTTTACTCCCCGTCTAACATGCATTGACGATGTATCTGAATCTGACACAGAGTCTGTCGAGTCTAAGTCTAGCTCAGAGTCGGAGTTTGTGCCTCTCGGCCCTCCACGTCATAGCTTTTCCTTTGAGTTTGAGTCGACTGTACTTGGCAACCCCTCTGGGTTTTATGAAATGAATGATCCTGCTTCCGACTACTTTGCTGACTTTTACATAAACTGTGTCGACCCCGACGACGAAGGAATCGACTTCGACGGGAACATCCCGGCCGAGTTGCGTTCCCTCATCGAAAGGGAAGACGAAAGGCATGCTCAGCCTCTAAAAGAAGAAGTAATTTCAATAAATCTGAAAGATGAGGATGACCCCCGTATGATACAAATCAGTTCAAACCTATCCCCGGAACATCACGCTGGTACAATTGAAGCGCTCAAAGAATACTTCGAGGTTTTTGCTTGGTCCCACGCCGACATGCCTGGTATCGATCCCGAGATAGTGCAGCACCGGATTCCGTTAATGCCAGGGGCAGTTCCCGTCAAGCAGAAGCTCCGAAGAATGAGGCCGGACTGGGTTCAGAAGATCAAAGAGGAGGTCACCAAGCAAATCGATGCAGGATTCCTGAGGGTTGCTGAATACCCCAAATGGGTCGCCAACATCGTACCTGTACCCAAGAAAGATGGAAGGATCCGAGTTTGTGTCGATTTTAGAGATTTGAACAAGGCAAGCCCCAAAGATAGTTTTCCCTTGCCTCACATTGATGTGCTTGTGACAACACGGCGGGGCATGCCTTGCTCTCCTTTGTCGACGGGTTCGCAGGATACAATCAGATCTTCATGGCTCCAGAGGATCAGGAGAAGACAACGTTCGTCACAGAATGGGGGACCTACTGTTACGTGAAAATGCCATTTGGACTAAAGAATGCCGGGTGTACTTTCCAAAGGGCCCAAACAACTCTGTTCCATGACTTCATCCACAAGACGGTCGAGGTGTATGTCGACGACATGATCGTAAAGTCAAAAGAGGAAAAGGACTATCTCCCTTCACTCAGACAGTTTCTCGAAAAGGCTTCGAAGGTACAATGTACGTCTCAACCCGCAGAAGTGCACATTCGGGGTTACGGCGGGCAAGATGTTGGGGTTTCTGATCACCAAGAGAGGAATTGAGGTCGACCCATCTAAGATCAAAGCGATTCTCGAAATGGAGCCCCCACGATCTGAGAAGGGAGTGCAGAGTTTTCTGGGAAAGGTTCAGTTTATCAGCCGATTCATCGCCAAATTGACTCCGACTTGCGAACCGCTGTTCCGCTTACTCAAGAAGAATGTCCCGTTCGAATGGACAGACAAGTGTCAGGCTGCTTTTGAATCAATTCAGAAATATCTGCAAAACCCTTCGGTATTAATGCCGCCTACGCCAGGACAACCATTGATTCTGTACTTATCTGTAACACCAACGGCAATGGGCTGTCTGCTAGCGCAGGAAGGGGAAAACAGAGTCGAGAAGGCCATCTACTATTTGAGCAAGAAAATGGTGGGAAGTGAGGAGCGCTATACCCCTTTGGAAAAGACATGCTGGGCGCTAGTTTGGGCTACCAAAAAGCTTAGACACTACATGCTAGCCTATTCGGTGAAGCTGATTTCTCGAATGGACCCCATCAAATATCTATTCGAGAAGCCAACGCTCACCCATAAGCTAGCACGTTGGTTGCTTCTGCTGGCTGAGTTCGATCTCCAGCATGTCACAAGGAAGTCAGTAAAGGGCCGCGCCGTGGCAGAATTCTTGGCAGATCACCCAGTTGAGGGGCCAGAGGATGTGGATTTCAACTTCCCAGACGAGGATGTGCTGACCGTAACTGAAGAAGTATGGACGCTGTATTTCGACGGGGCTGCTAATCAGAAAGGATTCGGAATCGGGGTGTTGCTAATCACGCCCGCTGGCGCTCATATTCCACTCGCTTTCAAACTAAATTTCGATGTTACTAACAATCAAGCCGAGTATGAGGCCTGCATCGTCGGAATGGAGGCAGCAATTGCACTGGGAGTCGAGAAGCTCGAGGTTATCGGAGATTCAAACTTAGTGGTGTCCCAAGCCAACGGAGATTGGAAGGTTCGTGAGGAAAAGCTGAAGCCTTATCACCAAGACTTGGAGGAATTGATTCCTCGCTTCAATAAGGTGACTTTCACCCATGTTCCCCGCTTGAGGAATCAGTTCGCCGATGCCTTGGCAACCTTGGCTTCAATGATCGAACTCCCGATAGGGGTCAAAATGCGGCCAATTGTGATCGAACAAAGGGACCTGCCCGCTTATGAATACATCAACGCCATCGATGATGTCGATGATGGCCTACCCTGGTACCATGACATCTGGAACTTTGTGGAGCGCGGGGAGTTTCCCGCTGGGGCTACTAGGAAGGATCGGATTGCTTTGCAACGTTTGGCTGCTCAGTACATCATCTGCGGGGGAAAGTTGTATCGAAGGTCTCACTGCGGGATGCACAAGCTGTGTGTGAATGGCGCCGAAGCAACAAGAATAATGGAGGAGATTCACGAAGGAGTCTGCGGTCCTCACATGAGCGGCGTCATGCTCGCAAGGAAAATCCTCAGGCAGGGTTATTATTGGTCTACCATGGAATCACAATGCATTGACTATGTGCGACGTTGCTACAAGTGTCAAATCCATGCTAATCTGCAGCATGTTCCTCCAACTGAACTTTTTGGTATGACCTCGCCTTGGCCCTTCTCAGTGTGGGGAATCGACGTCATCGGGATGATCAGACCCTCCGCTTCAAACGGCCACAAGTTCATATTGGTAGCCATTGACTACTTCACCAAATGGGTCGAGGCAGAATCTTACAAGACCCTGACAACCGTTCAAGTTGCACAGTTCATTCGAAAGAACATCATCTACCGGTATGGGGTCCCTCAGGCCTTTGTGTCAGACAATGGAAGCCACTTCAAGGGCAGGGTTTTGGAGCTGTTTGAGGAATTCGGGATCAAGATCCATCATTCAACAACCTATCGGCCGCAGAGGAATGGGGCTGTCGAGGCTGCAAATAAGAACGCTGAAATGATCATCAAGAAGACCGCCGAGTCTGCAAGGGATTGGCACGAATTGTTACCATTGGCCCTTTGGGGGTACCGAACGTCTATTCGCACTTCCACAGGCGCAACTCCGTTCTCCTTAGTTTATGGAATGGAAGCTGTACTCCCCATCGAGCTTGAAATTCCGTCTCTAAGAGTCATGGCCGAAAGTGGGCTCGAGGAAGCTGAATGGTTAAGTGGGCGGTTTGTCGAACTCATGTTGTTTGACGAAAGAAGACTTCGTGCTCTGTATCATGTTCAAGGGTATCAGCGTCGAATCGCCTGGGCATTCAATAAGAAAGTGAAGTCGAGAGGTCTGGTCGAAGGAGATATGGTCACAAAGGAGATCCGGGCTCCAGTGTTCGATCCCCGTGGGAAATTCCGGCCGAAGCGCTCTGGGCCGTACATCATCAAGACCATCCTATCCGGGGTGCTGCTAAGCTCATCGTACTCGACGGCAATGAGTTCAGTACCTTGATCAACCTGGATCAGCTCAAGCGTTACTACCCCTGAGAGATGCTCGTTGGATTGAAAACCACAAGGGTGGGCGATGCCAAGCAAAAATTAGAGCAGCCTGCTGGACCGAAAACCTAAGGAGGCGGTCTAGGCAAAAATAAATAAGCAAAATCAAAAAGCTCGCTAGACCGAAAACCTGTTAAGGCGGTTCTAGGCAAAAGTTAGAGCGTAAAAGGAGAGGTAAAATACACGAGTGAACCTTGCCTGAACTACGTTCTGACCTGATTCCCTACAAAGGGATACGTAGGCAGTCTCTCAATAAGATCCGGTCATATCCTATCAAGCTGATCCACGGTTCGCCATTTTGGGTTTGTACCAAGGCCGAGATAGTTCAAAGATTCAAGAGACGGGTTGAAGCTACGTTGGAGAGTTCAAAAGGGGGAAACCCTTCATCTTTCAACTTTATTTTGCAAAATTACTATGTCTAATACACAAACTGAGCATAAAAGCCTTAAAAGAAATGAAGCATGAAAAACAGAACAAAATGCTTGAGAAGCTTGACGGCTCACAGCTTATTCTAAGTACAGCAAAGTGGTTTGGAGTCAGCTAATATTTGTTCTTGCATGCACATCTGCTCTCAGCCACTGTCTATAGCGATTCTTTAGCCGAGGGTTGAAATCTGGCATCTCTGCCTGGAGAATCCTCAGGGCCCAGCGCCTCTGATAGCCGCCCAGCGTCTGAGCATTGAAATTGGGAAGACGGAAACCCCCGGTACTGATTTGAATATTCTCCTGCGAAGCGCCCAGTTGGCGAAGGATCCGCCCAGGGATATAAGACGTGAAGCTGGTCAGCCCCGCGATGACCACCCTGTCGAATCCGTCAGAATGGATGGTCATGTCTGGAAGATCCAGCCAAGGACACCTCCAAGCGATCTCATCGGGCTGCATCTCCTGCATGAATTCATACCAGCCCTCCACATCCAAGTCAGGGTACCGCATTTCCCTCTGATGAACCCGTTTTGGAAACAGATTCCAGCCCGCTGCCGGTGGATGCAACAGACTCAGCTTGTCCGACAACCACAGCTGCATGAGTGACAAAACAAGTAAGGAGTCAGATAAAGCCTGAGCGTAAAGACAAGTAAGAAGCTAGGAAGCAGCCAAAAGCCGAGTGTCGAGGTAAAACGAGAATGTGCGAAAAACCTAAAAAAGGTGAGCTGAGTGAGTTTACCTGAAGCAAGAGCGGGCTCCCGCTGAAAACGGCCGATTGGCCTGTACTCACTAAATCCAAACCCAGGAGTGTCTCAGCCAGGATCAAGGGAATCACAATCTTTCGATCCCCCATTTGAGCGGCCACGCTCACCAAGGAAGGGCTGACCCGCCCGTCAGAAGGAACGAGCAAATAGGCCGCAAGCAGGCAGATAACCAGGGCGAAGCGCCGACGTGCTTGAACTTCATCACTATTCGGGCTATCCAAGTCGACATCTGGGCTGTACATTTCAACCAGCCGGATAACGTTCACCTGGCCACCTTCCAGGATTGTGTTCGTCAGACCTCGAGAAATGCCAAGCGAGCTGGCCAGCAGTTTCGGCATGCTCACTTGATAGGGAGGAACGACGAGCGTCGGGGACGCGTAAGTGCGGAGGTACGCCTGGAATTCCTCCACGGTCGGGCACATCTCATCATCACCAAAGCGGAAGACATGGACATCCGGATCCCAGAATCTCAGGGCGGCCCACAGCAGCGTTGGGCGGATCGGCACATGTCGAAGAAAACGGAATGAAGAAAGCCCATGATATTGGAAGTTAAGCCAATCAACGCCCAAAAAGGACACTAGCCAAGGCCTGAGCAGTGTTGGGAGAGGATTGTCCATGGGCAAAGCTGAGTATATACTGGAGAAGAAAAGGGGTAATTGATGCTATAAATGCCCTGAAGGAGGCATCCTCAGCTTTATAGGCTCTCAACTTGCCGTTGTAAATCACATGGAGCATGGAACCAAGTAGCTAGCCTCCAAGGGAGCATCATGCTAAAGTACTCTGCCTCCCCTGAACCATCAGAAGCCGTGTTCAAACTGTGTAAGGAAAAAAACAAAGTGCCCCCCTGAAAAAGGACAGTTGGTCAGTCAAGTGGATTTGGCTCTCAGAACCCTGGCGTACGCCAACTTAATCCTGGCGTACACACATCGTTCCCTAACCTGGCGTACGGTTTCATAACCATGGCGTACGGTAGATTGGTGCACCAGAACACAGTTTGCAGCAGCCACTGCCTCCATTTGGTCGTTCTCAGTTCCGGGGTTTGCCTTGGTCATTTCTTGGTTCCCACAAGTCTCAAACAGCATTTGGGACTGCAGCGAGGCGTCGGATCATAAAAGCCGCGCCTGTCGAAGATTTTGGACCCCCGAAGGCCCGTGTCAAGCCAAAATCAAGGATACGGAAGGTCGAATCTCGTTTTGTAGGGTTAAGCCAAGTTTTGTTACACCGTACACGTCCCATAGGACTTGTGTGACTGCACGGGGGTGTCGGTTTCAGTCCGGGACCATATCGAGTCATCTTTTGCGTCTTATGTCCGTTTTTGCGGCATTTTTAGCTTTTTCTTGGTATTCGCCGTATACCGGGGCGTTTTTGTCGATATTGGCGGTTCGTACAAGTCATTGTACATCCATAGAGTCTTTCAAAAGTGTCAGTTTCTTCCGTTTTGGAGAAATACGGACTTTGGTCTATTAATGCCAATTTTCCCGTATCCTCCGCGTGTCTGGGGTATATCTCGTATCCTGGGGCTTTTCTATACCTTTTTTCTTCGAGCTAGATCCATTTTTGCACATGTGCAAGTGTCTGTATCGAGTCAGAACTATCGTCAATGCATGATTAGATATTAGGGGACGGTTTGTCCGTTTCCTTGAAGCACAAAATCCAATACCAAAAGGAATCAACAAACAGAAAACGCAGATATTAATACTACCGTGTCAAAGCCCTAAAAAGCAAAAGGTGGGAATGTATCAAACGGCACATCGGCCCGAGCAAACTCAAAAGTATCAAGGCACACTTGCCCAAAAGTCAACAGGCACGCAGGCCTCAAAAGCATCTACTATATCAGAATCAAAAGTCAAAACAACAAAATAGACTAAGGCTCAGTGATAGCCCTCAGTCGTCAAAAAGGTCCTCGTCGTCCTCTTCCTCCTCGCTCTCTACCAGCTCGCGCGGGTCTATCCGGAACCGAGGATCACCTGCAGAGTCCGAGCCGCTGCTGAGGGACGTACTCTCCTCTTCTTCTTCTGCTTCCTCTTCCTCCCGTCTTTTCTTCTGAGAAGGCCCCTCAGCAGGCCTCTTCCTCAGCTCTCGGTGGAACGGGAGGTCCTCGCTAGCAGCCGCAATCTGTACTCCTCTCTGAGTGCTCGCTGCTGGTCGGGATGAGCTCGGTGCTATCTTCTTCTGAGGCGGTGGCCTCACACTCTTCCTTCTAGGAGCCGCCCTAGCCTGCCCCTGCATTGCATTTGGCTTATTAACATTTGTGTACATATTGCATATATATATTGAAATGTGAAAGCAGGACATTGTTCTATCAAAGTTTCAAAGTCATACCTGAGGCCGCACAGTGGGAGCTAGAGCTGGAGGTGGATAATGCAGCCGCAACTGGGCACCGCTAGCAATTCTGTGAAACTCCTTCTCCATGGCCTTCATCAGGCGCACTGCCTCTCGTACCCACTCCATCGGGGCCTGTGTTACAATGAATGATCAAATCAGTTTGCAAAGCAAGTATACATGTGAAAGTCGAAGCAAGGGAAGTACAAAGGATGCTATAGTATCGTACCGGTCCTGTGATCTCCTCGGGCTCTCTCCTAGCAGGCTCGAACTGAACAGTGGCCTCCTCTCCCCGTGCATCCCGCACAGCCAGTGTCCAAGAAAGTCGAGGAAGGCCCGTCGCTCTAGCAGGCTCACTCCTCTCCCTCGAGCGGGCAGTCCTGCCTTGCCCGCGCCTCTCCTCTCCAGCCGCTCTAGCCTCAGCCTCTACGGCTCCGTGCTCGACTACCCCAAGCGGTCCCGCCGAGTACTGCCTCTGATAGACAGCATAGTCACGCTCGGGCCTCAAGAAAGCAGTAAGGCCTGCCGGGACGGTGAAGCGCTGCAGTTCAGCCAGCGTGTACTAGTCCGTGTGTGAACCGCGAGGCGGAAGTGGACCCGGCACCACAAACTCTGAAGCCTTAAGTGACTGCCGTGTCACTCGATCCCCCAAGTACCACTGCCACCCGAAGATCGACTCCAGCAGCACGCGGCTCGCGGCTACCACCCTGCTCCGGGAAAGGTACTCCGGCTCAGCCTCCGCGGTCCTCCAAGGGTCCCACTCCACCTGCAAGCATTCAACAATCAAGCAACAAACAGTCGGTCAGCGACAGCATTAAAGCAATTCAAAGGCAATAATAGGCAACATAAGGCTGCGTTCTACCTGGGTGCCCGACAGCTCGTCGAGGTACGCCCGAAAGGCCTGGAGGCTACCTCTTGCCGCCTTCTTGCCTCTGTACTGTGGCCCCCATATCAGAGCACGAGGGAGCATCTTCAAGTCCGGGCACGAGTTCTCCGGAGGGTACATCTTCAGCACCTCATATGCCCATAGCTGCAAGTTCAAACAATCAAAGCATCAGTACAGCAGTTACAATTCAAAAGAAAGGGAAGTACTCAGAAAAGTAAAAGTTACAAGTCTGTTTTTCTTACCTCCCACACCCTCCAAAGGCCGGCAATCGCCTTCTTCCGCCGAGAGAACTCCCCCATGAAGCTATAGCACGTCCCCAGAGCAGCGCCTCCCCAATCGTACCTGGCCGCTGTGCGCAAGTCAAACAAGGCCGGCAAGTAGGCCAAGTGTACCGTGGACCGCTTGTTAGGGTACAGCGAAGCCCCGAACAAGTACAACAAGTAGGCCCTCGCCATCTGCTCCTCCTCCTGCTCCGAGTTCGGGACCTTGTCCTTCAAATGCCAGTGGAACTGGTCATGAGAGAACGTTTCTGAAATACCCACAGGCACGAAGCCCAAGAACCACTGCAGCGCCTCCGAATCTCTGTGGATCCCCGTTTCGAATGGGATAGGCTCTCCTCCTACCCTCAAACCCGTCAAAGCAGCAAAGTCCGCCGGAGTCACAATCATCTCCCCAATCGGAAGGTGGAAGGTGTTGGAGGCGTCCCACCACCTCTCGGCCAACGCCGTAAGCAAGGCATGGTCGCTGAGCGTAGCCGTCTGTGTAAGAATGAACGGCCTGAACCCCGCAGCATCAACCAAGGACCTAACCCGCTCGGGCAGCCCTTTGTACAGCTCAAGGGAACTAGCAGGACCACCGTGCCCTCTTGTACCACCTCTCGTCCTCTGCACACCACAAAAAGCAAAATGGACAAGAGTTTCCGTTAGCATGCATACCATAACAGGCAGTTGAATCAAGGAAAGGTTGTAAGTAAAAGCAATTAAACCATGGTCGAGGGTGCATTCAACATTCTGTGGTCAAAAATGCAACTACTGTACAGTCAAAGCAAGTTATCTCAAGAGCATGACATTTTACGTGCGTAGGGTATCCTACTTAGTCGATTCTCTTCTCAAAAGAGGCAATTATTCAGTCGAATCAAGGGCATGGTGTTCTATCAGTTGAATTCAAGTCCTACTATGATTAACAAAGTCGAGGCAACCTACAGTCGATTCAAGTTCGTTATCACACAGTTCTTATCAGAATTCTAGCAAGTCTACAGTCGAGTTCAAGTGCTTTCTACCCGAAGTTCTATCTACCAAGTCAAGCTATCAGGCATACATATGTCACTATGCTATCAAGAGTCATGCACAAATGCGCTACGTACAAGTAAAGTAATAAAGGACTACGAGGAAATCAAAAGCGAAGTTCAATGGAATACCTGCGCCCAGTCCACCGACAAGTGCCACTCGGGGTCTCTCAGCACGAGCTCTGCGTCGTAATCATCGCGGCGTGGGATGTAGCTCTCAAACCCGGACGGTATGAACAAGTGTGGCTCTGGGGGAACATAGGCCCCTGCCTCAAACGCCGCGCGGCCTGCAGCCCGCATCGCCTCTGCCCGCGCCACCGCCCGCTCACGAGCTAGGCCACCCTCCTCCTGGGCCTGCTCGACTACCTCTGTCTCCCGTACAAAAGCCTCCTCTGCAACCTTGGCCCTCTCGGCCTCAGCTCTCAAGCGCTCCTCCTCCTGAGCCTGTGCAATCTGCCGTTGTCTCTCCTCCCGGGCTGATATCACTGCTTCGACCACTACTGGGTTCTCGCGCAACAGCCGGTCAAGCACCTCATCTGTCACGAACTCCGCGAAGTCCCCGCGCGTAATGGGAATGTGCGCCGAGGACCCTGCTACCGGTCTGAACTCTGCTGGCCCTGTGGGTACCCCAGTGGGAGTCTCCTCCTCCACCACAGGGTCCTTGCCCCGTGCCGGATCTCTCCTCGGCACCTCTGGCCGATCACCATCATCACCAACGTTGCTATCACTGCCGCCCAGCTCCAGCAGAACCCATACCAGTCACTACCAAGCCCTCCACACTCCGCTCTCGAAGCCCAATCGACTCACTCGTGGGCCCCCTGTATCACCAGAGCCTGGCGTATGCCCAGTCCCTCCAACCGTACGCCACCTGTCGCCGTCACCTGCCTCCTCTGCATGGCCACCATCGCCGCCGTCGCCACCTGAAACCTCTGCACCGTTGGTCGACGACAAACCCAGGGTCGCTTGATCGTCGATTTATGACCTTTGAGCCTCGATTTCAACCCTTGGTTGTCTTTCTCTAACCTCCACTATCACTATTGCCGCCATTCCCGCACTGCCCCGCCAGATTCCGCCATAGATGAGCGAGGGTATTTGGGTTTGGAAGGAGAATGGGAGAATGGGAGAATGAGAGAGTTTTTGGGAGTTTGCAAGAGTTGGGAGTTCAAAAACTGTCGACTATGGCGGATTCATACGTTTCTGCAGAAGTTATACGACATGGGGTCGAGCTGGGGCCGGGTCTGGGCCTGGATCTGGACCGGGCCAGATAAGATTCCTGGCGTACGCCAGGATTTTTATACCGTACGCCACGTTTTATTGGGCCGTGGGCCCAGACACCATGGATCAAAATTTCCTTCTCAAATGGGGTCCCGGATGATCCAGTGCTTATTTTATACCTCTGGTGAGCTTATCCCCAAGTAGAGTTCCGCCAATTTCAATTCAACGGCGATCTATCCGTCCAAGTTCAAATCAACGACGATCCATCCGTCACAATTTCAAATCAACGGCGATCTATCCGTCCAAGTTCAAATCAACGGCGATCTATCCGTCCAAGTTCAAATCAACGATGATCTATCGTCCAATTTCAATTCAATGGGGATCCATCCGTCAAGTTCAAATCAACGACGATCTATCCGTCCAAGTTCAAATCAACGGCGATCTATCCGTCCAATTTCAAATCAGCGACGATCTATCCGTCCAAGTTCAAATCAACGGCGATCTATTCGTCCAATTCAAATCAACGACGATCTATCGTCCAAGTTCAAATCAATGGCGATCCATCCGTCCAAGTTCAAATCAACGACGATCCATCCGCCCAATCTCAAATTCAACGGCAATCCATCCGTCCAAATTCAAATCAACGCGACTACCGTCTATCTTGCCTTCGCGAGCAGTATCTCCCTCAAAAATCTGTCTGGTGAATTCACCATCGGTTCTTTATGATAATGTCTTTGGTAACGGGAGGTCCTGCTAGCAGCAGCAATCTGTATCCTCTCTGAGTGCTCGCTGGCTGGTCGGATGAGCGTCGGTGCTATTTTCTTCTGAGGCGGTTGGCCTCAACTCTTCCTTCTAGGAGCCGCCCTAGGCCTTGCGCCCGCGCACACACTGACATCTTGGAATTAGGATCATATTAACATTTTTTTTGTGTGTGAGTTGTTTTTTTTTTTGTTCTGCGACATATTGCTCCCCTAATACAACTAGTAACATTGCTGAATAGACAGACCAATTTGTAATCTATCAAAGTTCAAATGCATATCACTGAGAGCGGCCGAATACTTTTGTCACGCACAGTGAGCTAGAGACTGGGAGGTGGATAATGCCAAGCCGCAAACTTCCGGAGTGTATACGGCAAAGCTTAAGGCAAATTGCGTGTGAACACTCCCTTACGTCACATGGCCTCATCACGAGCGCACCTTGCCTCCGTACCCAGTATCAATCGGGGCCGTATGTTGGTTACAATGATAGTGATTCCAACGGGGTTTGCAAAGCAAGTATACATGTGAAAGTCGAAGCAAGGGAAGTACAAAGGATGCTATAGTGTCGTACCGGTCCTGTGATCTCCTCGGGCTCTCTCCTAGCGGGCTCGAACTAAACAATGGCCTCCTCTCCCTGAGCGTCCCGCATGGCCAGCGTCCAAGAAAGTCGAGGAAGGCCCGTCGCCCTAGCAGGCTCACTCCTCTCCCTCGAGCGGGCAATCCTGCCTTGTCCGCGCCTCTCCTCTCCAGCCGCTCTAGCCTCAGCCTCTACAGCTCCGTGCTCGATTACCCCAAGCGGTCCCGCCAAGTACTGCCTTTGATAGACAGCATAGTCACTCTCGGGCCTCAAGAAAGTAGTGAGGCCTGTCGGGACAGTAAAGCGCTGCAGCTCAGCCAGCGTGTACTGGTCCGTGTGTGAAGCACGAGGTGGAAGTGGACCCGGCACAACAAACTCTGAAGCCTCAAGTGACTGCCGTGTCACTCGATCCCCCAAGTACCACTGCCACCCGAAGATCGACTCCAGCAGCACGCGGCTCGCGGCCACCACCCTGCTCCGGGAAAGGTACTCCGGCTCAGCCTCCGCAGTCCTCCAAGGGTCCCACTCCACCTGCAAGCATTCAACAATCAAGCAACAAACAATCGATCAGCGATAGCATTGAAGCAGTTCAAAGGCAATAATAGGCGATAGAAGGCTGTGTTCTACCTGGGTGCCCGACAGCTCATCAAGGTACGCCCGAAAGGCCTGGAGACTACCTCTTGCTGCCTTCTTGCCTCTGTACTGTGGCCCCCATATCAGAGCACGGGGGAGCATCTTCAAGTCCGGGCATGAGTTCTCCGGAGGGTACATCTTCAACGCCTCATATGCCCATAACTGCAAGTTCAAACAATCAAAGCATCAGTACAGCAGTCGCAATTCAAAAGAAAGGGAAGTACTCAGAAAAGTAAAGGTTACGAGTTTGTTTTCTTACCTCCCACACCCTCCAAAGGCCGGCAATCGCCTTCTTCCGCCGAGAGAACTCCCCCATGAAGCTATAGCACGTCCCCAGAGCAGCGCCTCCCCAATCGTACCTGGCCGCTGTGCGCAAGTCAAACAAGGCCGGTAAGTAGGCCAAGTGTACCGTGGACCGATTGTTAGGGTACAGCGAAGCCCCGAACAAGTACAACAAGTAGGCCCTCGCCATCTGCTCCTCCTCCTGCTCCGAGTTCGGAACTTTGTCCTTCAAATGCCAGTGGAACTGGTCATGAGAGAACGTTTCTGAAATACCCACAGGCACGAAGCCCAAGAACCACTGCAGCGCGTCCGAATCTCTGTGGATCCCCGTGTCAAATGGGATAGGCTCTCCTCCTACCCTCAAACCCGTCAGAGCAGCAAAGTCCGCCGAAGTCACGGTCATCTCGAAGGTGTTGGAGGCATCCCACCACCTCTCGGCCAGTGCCGTAAGCAAGGCATGGTCGCTGAGCGTAGCTGTCTGTGTGAGAATGAACGGCCTGAACCCCACAGCATCAACCAAGGACCTGACCCGCTCGGGCAGCCCTCTATACAGCTCAAGGGAACTAGCAAGACCACCGTGCCCTCTTGTACCACCTCTCGTCCTCTGCACACCACAAAAAATAAAACAAACAGGAGTTTCCATTAGCATGCATACCATAGCAGACAGTTGAATCAAGGAAAGGTTGTAAGTAAAAGCAATTAAACCATGGTCGAGGATGCATTCAACATTCTGTGGTCAAATTTGGCAACTACTGCAAAGTCGAAACAAGTTATTTCAAGAGCATGGCATTTTACGTGCGCAAGGTATCCTATTCAGTCGATTCTCTTCTCAAAAGAGGCAATTATTCAGTCGAATCAAGGGCATGGTATGCTATCAGTCGAGTTCAAGTCCTACTATGATTAGCAAAGTCGAGGCAACCTACAGTCGATTCAAGTTCGTTATCACGTAGCTCTTATCAGAGTTCTAGCAAGTCTACAGTCGAGTCCAAGTGCTTTCTACCCGAAGTTCTATCTACCAAGTCAGGCTATCAGGCATACATATGTCACTATGCTATCAAGAGTCATGCACAAATGCGCTACGTACAAGTAAAGTAATAAAGAGCTACGAGGAAATCAAAAGCGAAGCTCAGTGGAATACCTGCGCCCAGTCCGCCGACAAGTGCCACTCTGGGTCTCTCAGTACGAGCTCTGCGTCGTAGTCATCGCGGCGTGGGATGTAGCTCTCAAACCCGGACGGTATGAACAAGTGTGGCTCTGGGGGAACATAGGCCCCTGCCTCAAAAGCCGCGCGGCCTGCAGCCCGCATCGCCTCTGCCCGCGCCACCGCCAGCTCACGAGCTAGGCCACCCTCCTCCTGGGCCTGCTCGACTACCTCTGTCTCCCGTACAAAAGCCTCCTCTGCAACCTTGGCCCTCTCGGCCTCAGCTCTCAAGAGCTCCTCTTCCTGAGCCTGCGCAATCTACCGTTGTCTCTCCTCCCGGGCTGATATCACTGCTTCAACCACCACTGGGTTCTCACGCAGCAGACGGTCAAGCACCTCATCTGTCACGAACTCCGCGAAGTCCCCATGCATAATGGGAACGTGCGCCGAGGACCCCGCTGCTGGTCTGAACTCTGCTGGCCCTGTGGGTACCCCAGTGGGAGCCTCCTCCTCCACCACAGGATCCTTGCCCCGCGCTGGATCTCTCCTCGGCGTCTCCGGCCGATCATCACCATCACCAACATCACCGCCACTGCCAGCTCCAGCAGAACCCATACCAGTCACTACCAAGCCCTCCACACCGCTTTGGAAGTCCAGTCGACTCACTCGTGGGCCCCCTGTATCGCCAGAGGCTGGCGTACGCCCAGCCCCTCCAACCGTACGCCACCTGTCGCCGTCACCCGCCTCCTCTGCATGGCCACCATCGCCGCCGTCACCGCCTGAAACCCCTGCACCGTTGGTCGACGCCGAACCTAGGGTCGTTTGATCGTCGATTTGTGACCTTGGCATCTCGATTTCACCCCTCGATTGATGTTCTCTACCTCCACTATCACTATTGCCGCCATTCCCGCCACTGCCGCCGCCAGATTCCGCCATAGATGAGCGAGGGTATTTAGATTTTGGAAGGAGAATGGGAGAATGGGAGAATGAGAGAGTTTTTGGGAGTTTGCAAGAGTTGGGAGTTCAAAAACTGTCGACTATGGCGGATTCATACGTTTCTGCAGAAGTTATACGACATGGGGTCGAGCTGGGCCGGGTCTGGGCCTGGATCTGGACCGGGCCAGATAAGATTCCTGGCGTACGCCAGGATTTTTATACCGTACGCCACGTTTTTATTGGGCCGTGGGCCCAGACACCATGGATCAAAATTTTCTTCTCAAATGGGGTCCCGGATGATCCAGTGCTTATTTATACCTCTGGTGAGCTTATCCCCAAGTAGAGTTCCGCCAATTTCAATTCAACGGCGATCTATCCGTCCAAGTTCAAATCAACGACGATCCATCCGTCCAATTTCAAATCAACGGCGATCTATCCGTCAAAGTTCAAATCAACGGCGATCTATCCGTCCAAGTTCAAATCAACGATGATCTATCCGTCCAATTTCAATTCAATGGTGATCCATCCGTCCAAGTTCAAATCAACGACGATCTATCCGTCCAAGTTCAAATCAACGGCGATCTATCCGTCCAATTTCAAATCAACGACGATCTATCCGTCCAAGTTCAAATCAACGGCGATCTATCCGTCCAATTTCAAATCAACGACGATCTATCCGTCCAAGTTCAAATCAATGGCGATCCATCCGTCCAAGTTCAAATCAACGACGATCCATCCGCCCAATCTCAAATTCAACGGCAATCCATCCGTCCAAATTCAAATCAACGACGATCTATCCGTCTATTCTTGCCCTCCGCGAGCAGTAATCTCCCTCAAATAATCTGTCTGGCTGAATTCACCAATCAGGTTCTTTATGATTCATGTCTTTGTCGACCAAGTACGTTCAGTTTTAGATATCCGCAAGAGGGTGTCTAGAAAACCTTTGACGTTACTTGTACCTGATCAAACGGTGCTCCAAGTGCCGTCAAAGGGGGGCTCCTGTAGACACCCTATTCTGGACTATCTGGGTCAGCACGTTTGCGGTCTTTTTGTTACCCCAATGATGATAAACGGTCGAAAACTCTCCGAGGTCGATAGAAGGTCGTGAGCTTTGAGTGTTGGACCCTCCTCTTTCAAACCATTTCAAACTCTTCAAATCCAGAGCCAAATAAGCCTCAGCAAAACCGAACCTTGCTTACGCCAGCTCCATCTTGGCGTGCGCCAGTAAATTGCCACGTGTCGGATATCGACCGTTGACTGAGTTTGACCTGGAGCACGATAGGGTAAAGGTGGCGTACGCACGGTCAAGACCGGTCAAATCACCGCTTTTCTGTCATGTGCTCGAAACTTTGTAACTGCCAGAGTACACTGCAGAGCCCCCTAATCATTGCATTCTGCAGGGAACGTCCCCCTCTCTCTCCTACACAACCCATCACCTAGTCCCATGCATTTAATGCATGGGAGCTCCCTTCCTAACCTAACCAAACCCCTAACCCCAGCTGATCACCCCTGGACTCAGCCTCTCTCCTTTATAAATGCAAGCCCTTGCATTCATTTGCAAGGGTTAACCCACATTAAGAAGCCAAGTCCATCCCTCTTCTCTCTCTTGTTCCTTGCTCTCCCATTGAAGGATTGAGAGATAGAGGAGCTCCATACACCCCTCACCATTGATTAGTCACTGCACAGCCTCCATCTTCAACCCCCAAAGCTCACATTCTCCCTTTCATCTCTTACACCAAAGGTATACCACCTTTGCGCTGCTTTCTGTTTTCGATTCCTGAGGGGAACCAGAAAGGTTCTAGCTAGTAACTGATACTAGTCCAGGCCCTTCTCTGGTAAAATAAATCAGTCGTAAGATACAAACCATGGCGCATGCTAGCTTCAGTAGGCCGTACGCCACCTGTGGCTGTATGTGAACTGTTGGCGTGGGGATCATGGGGTGCCTATTTATTGCTTATTTTCTTTTTTGTCATCACCTTGAGCATGCTAATAACCAGTTTATTGCTTTCTGTACGTTAGAGTTGTTTAACTGTAGTATTCAATATCTATGTCTTTCTTGCTTTATAAGGCCTCTGGGATACTTCTGGTCATGTTCCAGAACCCAGATGATGTAAAGCCAAACACTGGTTAAAATGTCAAGCCTGGCGTACGGTTTCCATGAGGTGGCGTACGACACTCTCGACACAGACCAGTGCCTGGCCCTTACATCACCGTTCAATCCTGGCCTCTTCATATTTCCCCACTTTGTTTATGGGGATTTCTGTTCCTTTTCATGGCTTACAGCCATTTTATCTGCCTGTAATCTGTATATAGTACCTTATAAACTGCGTGGTTTGTCCTGGGTGTGCACTGGTCCATTCCAGAGCCCAGAGGGTTGAGAGCAGGAGCTGTAAGAAATCAGTAGGGTAGTGTACGCCAGCTATTAGGTGGCGTGCGCAGGGTATGTTGGCGTGCAGTGGCTTGGCCCTTGCGTGCCAGCATGCTGACTGCTCACGCGTCCGAAAAGCAGCGTACATCATCCTGTTGAACATCTTACGGTGCTTGTTCTCAATCTATGTTCTTACGTTTCAATTCAATTCAAGCAAGCAAATCATCATCCATAAACATTTTGTCATATAAGCTGCAATTTGTTACATCTTTAAATCCCCGTTATCTGCTCCCCCGCCCTAACTGGCTAAAAATGATCAAATGAGAGAAAAATGCAAATGTTTTAATAGAAATGCCCGAGTAGAGACCGATCTCCGGATTGGGCGAGAGGGGTGCCATAAAACCCTTCCCCTCTCGTAACCTGGCTCCCGAACCTCAGATATCGAAGGTGACGACGGACCAATCTACGCCTTTTCAAATCAAATCAAACCTTTTTTTTGTCAAATCAAAGCAAAACGTAGCAAACGTTCTCGAGTTCGGTTCCTTGGGTGCCTCACCGCTAAAACCCGAGTGGCGACTCTGAATCGAAGCGTTTCGCCGCGCTATTTTCCAAGAGGGCCGCCCCCAAAACAAATTTTTACAAACCAAAATCCGGAAATTTTGGGGCGTGTGCCCACAAAATCCCTATCGGTATAAAGCTGAGGTCAATTGTGATCGAGCAAAGAGACACACCCGTCTATCAGCACGTCATGGTAGTCGATGAACCCGAAGATGGCCACCCCTGGTATTACGGCATTTGGAGATTTGTGGAAAGAGGAGAATATCCTGCGGAGGCAACCAAAAAGGACAAAATCGCCCTTCAAAGGATGGCCGCGCAATACATCATTTGTGGGGGAAGTTTGTATCGAAGGTCACATTGTGGCATGCACAAGCTACGCATCCATGGTGCAGAAGCAAGACGAGTGATGGAAGAAATCCACGAAGGGGTGTGCGGTCCTCACATGAATGGTATGATGCTCGCCAAGAAGATTCTCAAACAAGGATATTTCTAGTCCACCATGGAAACAGAATGCGTGGAATACGTGCGACGGTGTCACAAATGCCAAATCCACGCCAACTTGAATCATGTCCCACCGTTTGAGCTACATCAGATGACTTCGCCTCGGCCTTTCTCGGTATGGGGAATCGAAGTCATCAGAAGGATCGTACCTGTCGCCTCCAGCGGTCATAAGTTTATCCTCGTTGCCATAGATTACTTCACGAAGTGGGTAGAAGCTGCTTCATATGCCACCTTAACAGCAGTACAGGTTGCTCATTTCATCAAGTAAAATGTCGTCTACCGATATGGGGTCCTTCAGGCGTTCGTATCCGACAATGGGGTACACTTCAAGGGGCGAGCCAGGGAAGTCTTGGATGAATTTCAAATCCAAGCACACAAGTCAACAACCTACCGGCTGCAGACTAATGGAGCTGTAGAAGCTGCCAACAAAACAATCAAAGTCATCCTGGAAAAGACCATTCAATCAGCAAGAAATTGGCATGAACAGTTACCACTGGGCTTATGGGGATACCGTACCTCTGTACGTACCCCAACGGGGGCAACCCCCTACTCTTTGGTCTATGGGATGGATGCCGTGCTCCCCATCGAGTTGGAAATCCCATCTCTTCGAACCATGATCGAATGTGAAGTCCAAGAGGCAGAGTGGTTGAGTAACCGGTTCGCGGAGCTTATGTTGTTCGATGAGCGCTAGCTGAGGGCTCTTTATCACATTCAAAGGTACCAAAGGAGGATTGCCCGCGCATTTAATAAAAAGGTGAAATCCGAAGGTTTGTCAGAAGGTGACATGGTTTTAAAAAAAATCTGGGCCCCAATCTATGACCCGCGTGGGAAGTTTTGACCATAATGGGCTGGACCGTACATCATAAAGACCATCTTGACGGGAGGGGCTACACGGCTCATCGATTTGGATGGGAACAAATTTGTGACTCTAGTCAACCTGGATCAACTCAAACGCTATTACCCCTGACAGAAGCTTGCTGGGCTGAAAACCGCAAGGGCGGGCAGAGCCAGGCAAAAGTTAGAGCAAAAGCCTACTAGGTCGAAAACTCGTAAGGGCGGCCTAGGCAAAAGTTAAGGCAAGAGATAAAATGAGCTCGCTAGGCCGAAAACCCGAAAGGGAGGTGCTAGGCAAAATCTAGAGCGCAGGAAGAGAGTGTTAAAATCCGAGTGAACCTTAGCCTGAACTACGTTATGACCTGATTCCCTCTCTTTGAAGGATACGTAGGCAGCCTCACTCTGAGGCCCGGTCACCACCATTTCAAAATAAAGGTCCAGGTTGAAAGAATGCAATGTATTGAATCAAGAAAGGGGAGACCCTTCTTAGCTCATATTTATTATAATAACTGCTTTCAATACATAAGGCTGAGCACAACTTTCAAAAGACACAAAAGGAAAAACAACACGATCAAAGGTGGGTCCATGATTTATTTCTTGGTCAGGGTAGTAGATTTGAGTCAGTTTCCAGTTCACGTTGCGATATCCCTCAGCCATTTCCGATGGCTCCCGCGAACCATCATGGAAGGATAGGGGTGTGCATCGGTTACCTCACGGGCCCTCCAAGATCGCTGATAGTTGCAAAGGACGAAATGGCGAAATGGGGGCAATATGACATCAACCACTGCCTCAACAGGGACCTCTTGTCTAAGGCCGAGCTGGCGTCGAATCCGGTATGCGATGTAGAAAGTGAAAGCCTCCAAACCAGCAAGGACGACCCACTGAGGGCCCATAAAGTGCATAGTCATGGGAGGGAGGTCTAACCATGAACACCTCCAAGAAATGGTCTCGGCTCGAAGACACCTAAAGAAGTCAACCCACTCGGAAATCCGCCTGTCTGCAAACTCAAAGCATCGGAGAGACAACAGTCTAGCCTCATACGTCCAGTTTCCAGGAGGAATAGTCAGCACATTCACCTTGTCACAAAACCAGATCTGCAAAAGAAAAAAAAAAAAAAAAACAAAGTTAGAAACCCTAGAAAGCCTAACCGAGCGTTGAGGTAAAATGAGAACGTGAGAGAAACCCAAAAAAGGAGAGCAGAGTGAAAAGCCGACCTGTAGAAGGAGAGGACTACCCCCGAAGATCTCAGTCTCTCCAAAATAAACTCTATCCAAGCCCATCAAAGTTTCAGCTAAAACTATTGAAACCACATCTTTCCGAGCCTCAATTTGGACACCGATGCTAACCAAAGCGGAGCTATCATGGCCAAAAGAGGACACCAAGAAGTAGGCCGCAAGCAAGCACATGTAGAGCGCCGTCATCCGCCGAGATTGATAAGTTGTGTCTGCAAAGTCACCGGAAGGAGAGAACATTTCAATGAGTCGCATCACATTGAGGCAACCATCGCTCACTAGATAACGGGCAACACCGCTACCTAGTCCAAGAGCCTCGGATAGGACCTTGTAGATGCTTTCACGCGCCGGAGGGATGATGACTTCTCTCGAACCAAAGCCTCCCAAATAAGCACGAAATTCCTCCACGGTAGGACAAAGCTCTTGTTCACCAAAACGAAACACATGAACCTCCGGATCCCAGAAGACCGCAGCTACCTTCAGAAATTCTAGACGAAGATGAATGTTGCGGAGATACCTCATGAAGTAGAGGCCGCGAGCTCGGAAGTTGAGCCAATCAACGCCGTCCATCGAAACCAACCACGGGCGGAGCGAGCCGACGAGAGAAAGGGCCATGGGAAGGGGAAGCAAAATGAAATCCGAATATGGCAAGAGACACTTGAGGTCAATGGCTTAAATTTATAAGGAAAAGGAACTTTTCCAACTTTTCAAAAAGTGTCTTGGGTCTCAAAAATGCAAGTTTTCCATGAGAAAAGGCTTAGGGAGGGGAATACATACATGTACTGGTTTGGAAATACCGTTGCATGGGTCAAAATGCAATCCCCGAGCAATCTGCCTTGGGAAACAGCAAAAGGCAGACTGTCAGGAAAATAACCATGCGCGGCACTTTAGGGTCACACACGGCATAATGGGTACTAAAGAAAAGCCGCGGCATAATACCAATGTGCCGTGAAACCAGGAGAAGCCACGCACGGCATTTTGAAGAAGCGCGCGGCATACTTGTCTGCATTTCTGCAGTTTTTGACAGCAGAGGCATGAAATGGGTTTGGGGCACTTTGAGGCATTTCCAAGCAGCAGCACTCATTGCAACAGGGATATGGAACTTCGGGGATGTTTTGCCTCGAGTCAATTCTCGGGATTCAAGGCCGTGTGATAGAAGGTCTCTAAAATCCCATTTTCAAGCCATGTCCAAGTACCAAATCATGTTTGAAGCCGTTTTAAGTCAATTTCTTGGGCCCTACAGGTCAATATGGTCAAAAGTGACTTAGTCCAAGTTCCGGTTCGAACCCCAGGTCAAGGTTTGAAGTTATCACCTTTCAAAGTCAACGTTTCTCTTAGTTTTACGTGTTTTCTGAATATGGGGTCAAATTTCTAAGGTGCACCTCGGGTTTTGGGATTTGTCACCACCGCGTATGGTCATGTTCGAGCCCACACCAAGGGTATTAATGTAAATTCCTGAGTCTTGCGCCAATTCTTACAGTTATTTCTTTGATTTCTATTCCGTTGTCAATAAGTCTCGCGGTGTGAATTTCGTATCAAACGCAGTCTCATGATCTATGGTGGGTTGTGTATTTCGGAGAATCCCGAAGTTGCTCAATTTTTCTTTAAAACAACAATAAAAAGGGAAATTGAAGGACGAAAGGTAACGAAAAGGCAATCTTCATATATATAATCCCAAAGGAGTCCATGAGTCAAAGTACAAAAACAATGCATGCAAGCCCGATGCTCAAAAATCCTATCTAACAAGCACCCTACAAAAAAAAGGAAGCACGCAGGCTCCGTCAAAAGACAAAAGCAAAAGAGGAGACTCAATCCTCATCCTCGTCCTCACCCTCCTCCTCGTCCTCCTCGGAGACCTCCTCGACCGCCTCGGAGCTAGCTACCTCCTGAGTACGAGTCTCCCTGGGCACAGTGCTACCAGAGGTGTCCTCCAGATCGACGTCTGTCGGCTCCTCAGTCTCGTCTGAGACGGCAATGGACTCCTTCTCTGTACCCCCAGAGTATCACTGCCTCTTCGACGGGCGTTCCTCCCAAGAGCCAGCAGACGAAGCCTGTCGCACAGGCAAACGAACAGACTTCATGTGTAGCCCCCGAGCAGGTCCTCCCCTAGCCTGCAATAGCACAACATGATTGCGTTATTAGTCATAAATTAAGAACAATAAGGAGATAACCAAAAGGTGTAAGAGTTTACCAGCGACCCTCCGGCACGAGCCAGTACGGGCAGAGAGTGGCCCATGGCGTACTGCCGCACAAGCTGCTCCAGGCCTATCATGGCTGCCGCCATCTCCCTTGCGTACTCCGGAGTCACCTGTCAAAACACAAAGAATGATTAGCATAAGATATGCTGAAAGTGGAAATACAAAGGCAATCAAAGCAAGTTATACCTGAGCAAGGAACTCTGGAGGCGCAACCGCAGGGCACGGGACCTCCACCAGGCCACGGACTCCCTGAGCGGTCACCACGTCCACTGTCCAAGAAAGCGCAGGCAAGCTAGCTTTGCCCTGACCTGTCCCACCACCCTGAGGATCCTCGCTCCCTCTGCCTCTGCCACCTCTCCTACCACTCCTACCACCTCTGCTGCCTCGTAACTGCCGCTGCGCCTCCCAAGGAGCACGGATCCCGAAGCCCTGCATCAGGTGCCGGGCCCGATACTCCGCGTAGTCAACACCAACCTGGAACAACGGCTTGAGCTGAGAGTCCGGCTGTGTGAACTGCTCCACCTCCTCCAAAGTGTACTCGCGTGTCGTCAGCACGAGAGGAGGGAGCGGCCTAGGGACTACGAAAGCGTCCAGCCTCAGCGACTGACGTGACACCCGGTCGCCCAGGTACCACTGCCAGCCGTAAGGGTCCAAGAGTACTGTCCCCCTCGCCACAGCATGGCTACGAGCCACAAATGGGACCTCGAAACGGTCCCAGATGCGCCAGTGCACCTGCAATGAGAAACGTGTGTTAGGAAAGCAATTCAGAGTATGAATAGAGAGGACTGAGACCAAGGAATCATGGAATACTTGCTCAGGATGCAGCTCGTCCAAGTACAATCGGTAGGCGTTCAGGTCGCCCTACCCCTTCTTCACCCCTCTAAACTCCTTCGACCAACGAAGGGCGCGAGGAAGCACTAGGTCGTCGGGGCACGACGTCGTAGGAGGGTACGCCCAGCACCTCATACGTCCTGAGCTGCAGGATTTAAAGCAGTGAAAAGTTAGCAAATTACTTAAATAGGAAGCTAAACAGGTTATTAAAAGCAAGGGTTCCAAGACATACCTCCCAGACTCGCTAGTAACCGCTGAGGCTCTTCCCAGCGCCTCGGGAAAGGGACCCCATGAAGGCATAGCACGCCCCCAAAGCCGCGCTGCCCCAGTCGAAGTGGGCTATCTTTCTAATGGCCCCCAGAGCCGGTAAGAAGAACAAGTGTACCCGGTTGCGCCTGTTTGGAAACAGGGACGCACCAAGCACGTACAACAGAAACCACTCTGCCATCTGCTCCTCCTGCACCCTACCCACTGGAGGCTCCGACCAAAAGTCCAGGCACTGGGCGTACGGAGTATCTCCCTTCTCCGCCCTCATCCTGTACCCCAAGAGCCACCTCTGTAGCTCCGGATCCCTCCCCGCCATGGTGTCATAGGGGATAGGGTCACCTCCGACCCTCAGCCCGGTGATCGCCTCAATGTCCAAGGGCGCCATCGTCATCTCACCGAAAGAGAAGTGGAACGCGTTCGTCATGTCCCACCATCTCTCGGCGAGCGCCCTCGCGACCTGACGATCATTGCTGGCCTTCCTCAGCACGCTCACAAACTCCCCGAAGCCTGCCACCCTCACCATCTCCCTCGAGGCCTCCGGGAGCCTCTCCCAATACTGAGGCACGTCGCCCGCACCACCGTAGCATGAGATCCGTATCTCCTGTTGCAAAAGAAGCACGACTCGGTCAACGCGGCATAATAATCACAAGGCATTAAGCTAGGAAGCATAGTACATTGTATTGAAATATGAAATGAAAGCATACCTCGGCTCGGTGCAAGTAAAAGTGCTGTTGTGAGTCCCTCAAAACTAAGGACTCGTCGTAAATGGCCCTCTCTGGCCGGTAAGCGTCTAGAAGCGAAGGCACCACCATGTGCCGGAGAGGCACGTAGGACACCTCATCGAAAGGCCGGTCCTGCCCAAGGACCGCCGTCGCCACATCCACCACGATCCTCCGAGGGACCAAAACCTCCTCCTCCTCAACCCCTGGCCCCTCGGCCGCTCCTGTCTCAACCTCGGCCCGGAGCTCCTTCTCTCGGGACTCGAGCAAAGCCTCCGCCAGCCCTGGCACCCCCCGTAGTGTCTCGACTAAGTCCTCAAAGGACGCACCCTCCAAGAAGTCCCCCGTCCCTATGGGTCGAGATGACCCCACTCCTGCGCCACTACCTACAAACATCGCAGGCATCACCTCCTCTTCCGCCAGCTCCTCCTCAACAACAGGATCCTTCCCCAAGTCAGCGCGAGGCTCCCTCACAGGATAAGTCTCTGTCTCCTCGTCCGCAACCCTCTCCTCCAAACCGCCAACAACCCCCAATTGGCCCGTGGCCACATCCTCACCACCTAACTCCACTGCACCCGAACTCTCCGTGCCCTGGCCATAGCCGGCTAACACCTCACCACCACTATCGCCAACCGCCGCGGCAGCAGAGGCTGGCTCCTCCTCGGCCATGGCTGCCAAAACCGAGACCCCCGGGGTCTCCGGAACCTCCCCGATTGCCGTATCACTCTCCGAAGGGATCGCGGGCGTGTCTACGCTATCCATAATTGCAATGTACGAGAGAGAGAGGGTAGAGAGTGAGAGAGAGGGAGACGGGAGAGAGAGAGAGAGAGAGTAATAGAGAGAGAGAAAGAGAGAGAGAGAAAGACGTTGGGAGAGAGTGAGAGGTGCGAGAGAGAGAGAGAGTTCGAACGAAAGTACGCCCCGCCTATATATATATATATCCCCCGCGAACCGATCCGTCTGGAATTAAAACTAGACCGGGTTCACAGCCTATAAGGCCGCACGGCGTTCTGATTAAATCGCACGGCATATCACTCCATCTTAAAATACCGTGCGACTTCCTGTGGGCAACGCACGGCGTTTCAGGTTATGTGAACAGTTTGAATCCTTAAAAGATGTTGGTCGTTCGAGAATATAATCAACACAGTCATTCATTTTCTTAGGGAAACACAGAGAAGATAGGAAGATATAGGGAGAAGGGGCTTTCATTCCATTAATTAAAAACCGGGACCACCCGGACTTTTCATTACATTTGTTCAAAAAAAAAAGAACAAGAAAAAACAAAAAAAGAAACAAAATCCTACTGCCCTCTTCATCTTCTTCTTCATCTCCTTCCTCAATCGCTCCCCCCGCCGGAAGCATCGTTCGCGCCATCCGAATGGCCGTCGGAACCTTTCGGATTCCCCTCCGAGTCCTCCGCAGTATCATCGGATTCGCGCTCCGGCGCATACTCCGGATCATTTTTGTCGTCCAACTGGTAGAAGGCGACATCCTGGAGGTTCGACACCGTGTGGCAGAGGGTACGGATCACGCTAACGAGCCTCACAATCTGTACGGACAAACGCTCAATCTCCTCCCGGTATGAAGCCATCTCGGCCTCGAGAGAAGTCACCCGCGCAGTCAAGTCATTGTCCGCCATTCTCGCTTTTAGAACTCTTGAATTTTTAGAGGAGAAAGTGAAAAGGCTTAAGGTTTTTGGTGATGGTGCATGGAATGAGGCACCACCTCCCTTTTAAAGACGTTGAACTTTTGGAACGGGCATGCTTTTATTAATGGGCACCCTTAAACCAACCGACTGTTCTCAGAAATCGAAGGTTGCATGGGAAATTGAAATGCCGTGCGACACAACACTTCCCCGCGCGGCATTTTGATTTTGCATGGATAAAATCTTTGCCTCGGAAGTTGTTCAGACCAGCCACCAAAAACCCCCTTGGGAATCAAATGTTCTAGCCGTCTTGCAGAAAAGTCTACTTAGAACAGTGAGCTAAAATTTCTCGTCCCCCAAGGAGTCGCCGTACTCACACATCTCGCTATTTTCGCCCTCCGAGGGATCCTCTCGTTTCAACCGACCTCCTGAAGGCACGTCTCGCTATTTTCGCCATCCGAGGGCTCATCTCGTTTCAACCGACCTCCTGAAGGCACGCCTCACTATTTTCGCCCTTCAAGGGCTCGTCTCGTCTCAATTAACCTCCCGAAGGTACACATTCAATTTACAACACTTAGCACCATTGGCACACGACCGTTTCAAAGCTTGTTGCACAAATTCGTTACTTGTCCTCCGGGACACTTTGTCCCAATTGAACTACGCTGGTCTGATCCCTACAACGGGGTACGTAGGCAGCCCCATGGGCACGACCATCATCATCATTTGCTTGCATTTCAATTTTTACATGCATTTTCCGTTTAAGAGACTTTTGGAGCAACGTATTGGGATGTCTTTTTCTTTAAACGTCACTCGTACCAAACAATGGTGTCCGAGTTACGTTAAAGAGGGACTACTATAAACACCCCAATCCGGGTTTCGAAAGTGCTTTAAATATCCCGATGATGAAACAAAGGAAACGAATACCTCCGAGAGCTTGGAAATGGGACTCTCCCAAAATAAACCCAAAAAAGCCCAGAGCCAAACCAAAGGCCCAGAGCCGAACCAAAGGCCCAGAGCAAACCCAAGGGCCCGGGACTGGACCCTTAGTACCGCACGACACACCTCTACACCGCACGGTATAATAGATTTCATTACGCCGCACGAGGTCATGAGGTCAGCCGCATGGCATTTTGGGTAAAGTTCTGACTGGCTTAGCTAGCTGTCGGCCACGCCCACTTGAGCCATTGCTACAAGCTAGCTCAGCCGAAAAGGCACTTCTGGCCCGTCCAGAAAATACCTCCACCATTTGAAATTCAAAATCCTTGGCTTTTGCCTATAAATACAACCCTCCACTCAAGAGAAAGGGTCCCTGAACTCTCTTTCTCTCTCATCATGCTTTCATACCCACTCCTCACTCCAAAGCCTTGAGAAAGTGCTCTCAAAAACATTCTCAAGGCTCTTTCTTCCTCAAAATCCTCCATTTTTCTCCTCACCATTGAAGTGAGTCCTCTTGCTCACTTCAAGACCTACTACTTCCCAAAGATCTTCTTTACCAAACCATCCCCACCATTTCTCCTCGATCGCTTTCATCCGTGCTCATCCGAAGCCATCCATTCCCATCCAAGCTCAAAGATCAAAGGTATAAACTAGTTTCCTTAGGATAGGCCCCGTCCAAATCCTTGAGGGAACCTCGCTGTGGTCAGGATCGGCCTCCTTTGGGTCAGGTCCTGACTTAAAAACCATTTTCAGAACAAAAGCAAGCCTCTGTGATAAGGAAGCTACACCGCGCGGCGTCTTGATGTGTCACGCGGCGTAGCTGACTTGAACGCACGGCGTTTTAAGTTTACTGTTTTCCTGCTCAAACCATCTGAATCACAGCTATCCTCTGTCAGGTCTTTTATTAAAATATCAGGCGTAGATACTCCTCGAAAATAGACCAAATCTACAAGCCATGTGTAGTTCTTTTTTTAAAAAAAAGAAAATGTATTTTCTTTGGTTATTCAGAAAGATCGAGGAAGTAAAAGCTGTTTTCTGTTCATGACATTAGGAAAATGGTGTTTTTCAGAGACATCTGGAAGTAAGAACATTGTTTGGTGTCAACAAAAACCCCGCGCGTCTTATCCAAGACACCGGGCGGCGTTTTGAAACATCGTGAAAACCTGAAAGCGAAGGGGGAACCCCACACGGCGTTTTGTAAAACCGTGCGCGGTATTACAAAACGCCGTGTACAAGGATACTGTAATCCAGACAGTTTCTACCGAAAGTTCTTTTCATTTTGCATCATTTTTATCATCACCGTACAGTTAACACCACGTGCATGCCAACGTGATTTATTACCCTTGTCCCTTCCCCTTTGCTTGCTTATTTAAGAGTTTGACTTTCCAAAGGATATTCTAAATCCCCTCTTTTGAAAGGTATAGTAGAGACCGGTTTTACCGGGCGAGGGGGTGCTTTTCTAACAAAACCTTCCCCGTTCGTAGCGTGGCTCCCGAACCTAAAATCTCAACGTTTTCGCTAGACCAAAAGCCTTTCTTTCTTTTCAAAACAAACTCTCGGTTTCTCGGATCATCCATCTCAAAAATCCGGGTGGCGACTCTTTCTGGGCGCACGCCGATCGGGGAGCCCACAATACTCAGCACAGAGGCTTATATTTGTTTTTGAAAATAGTTTTAAGCCAAGATCCAACCAAAAGGGAGTTGATCTGGACTATAGAAAGGTTCACTCAGGGGTGAGGATAGGGCCTACCCCAAGGAAACTAGTTTATACCTTTGATCTTTGAGCTTGGATGAAGACGAATGGCTATGGGTAAGTGCGATCAAGACTGGTTGAGAAATGAAGGTCGTGGATGTAAGTAATAGATGGGTACAATGGGTGGTTGAAGCATTTATGTGAGTGAAAGACCCATTTCAATGATGAGGAGAAAAATAGAGGATTTTGAGACTTGAAACTGGCATACTCACTATCCATGGAGACTCTGGAATCCGCACACCTACTGAAGATAATGCCCCACTCTTTGAAATCCAACATCGAGAAGAAGACATTGCTCTGGGAGGCTTCTCGCTAGATACCTCCAATTCTGTCTTTTCAATCAGAATTGACAATGATTTTCTCATCAGCAATGTCGCCTTAAAAATATTGAAGAAGATGTCCGACATGCTGGGGCTAGGATTGGGAAGAAACCTGTAAGGACCTGCAAAGTTTGAAACTCTTGGAACCCTGATGGGCACTACTGGCCTTGGTTACTTAGCCTCAAACAGCAGTAAGGTGAAAAAGGGGGATAGGCTGGAGGATTATTTTGTTAAGGAAAAGGCAAAACAAATCTATCAAGGGCAGCCGGAACTATTCTGGTACAAAGAAACCAATACTCTGCTTCCAGGGTTCGAGACATTCGCCAACGATGTCTGGCCAGAAAGTGATGAGGGACTTAAGGTTGCAAAGAAGCCGGTGGAACCAACTGATTGGGCCGATGTCTTCGACAAAGGGAATTTGGCAATCCTGTTCAGGGAGGACGAACTAAAGAGTACAGTCATGGAAGTAGAAGTGTTGATGCTAGGATAAGAGGTCCTTAAAGACCCGACTTCGTTCATCATGGATGCCACTGGGGATTACAAGAATTGGGTTTTCTTACCAAGCACAACTCACCATGGATCTGAATCTGAGTCTGAATCATCCCAGTCTTCTGAGTCTTCTGAGTTTGCTAAGTCTGTCGAGTTCAAGTTGGAGCCTCTTTGCCCAACTCCTCGTTGTCTGTACTTTGAGTTTGAGTCTACCCGTGTTTATGGTGCCCTCGAGGCCTTTGCAAGTAATGAAATGAAAGGACCTGATTTCGTTTACTTTTCTGATTTTGAAATAAATTGTGTCGACCCTGATAACGAGGAGACCTTTTCGATGGGAATATTCCAAAAGAAATCCGATCCCTAGTCAAAAGGGAAGGCGAAAGGCATGCTCAGCCTGTAAAAGAAGAAGTTGTCTTAATAAATCTGAGGGATGAAGGGAATTGCTGAATGATTCAGATCAGTTCCACGCAATATGCAGAAGAGCGACAAGCCCTCAAAAGCTTGTTAAAAGAATTCGAAGATATTTTCGCATGGTCGCATGCTGATATGCACGGAATCGATCCTGAAATTGTGGAACATCGGATTCCCCTTTATCCTGATGCAAAACCTGTAAAACAGAAATTGAGAAGCATAAGACCTGATTGGGTGCTTAAAAAAAAAAGAGCAAGTCACTAAATAAATTAACGCAGGGTTTCTAATGGTAACTGAATAACCTCAATGGGTCGCAAACATTATTTTTTTTTGGGTAAATCGGTCGTAAACATTGTTTCTATCCCTAAAAAGGATAGAAGGATTAGGTTCTGCGTTGATTTTAGGGATCTCAATAAAGCAAGTCCGAAAGATGACTTCCCGTTACCACACATCGATGTGCTGGTTGACAATACCGCCGGACATGCTTTGCTCTCTTTTACGGATGATTTTTCAGGATACAATCAAATCCTCATGGCCCCAGAGGATCGAGAGAAAACCACATTCATCACTAAGTGGGGAACTTATTTTTACCGGGTGATGCCTTTTGGCTAAAGAATGCAGGATCCACAAATCAATGAGCCGCTACGACCTTTGTACACACCCCAATCCGGTTTCCCGATCGTTTTTTTTTTCTTTCTTTTCAGTTTCTTGTTCCCCCGATGATGAATCAGGTCGCGAACAGTATTGAATGAAATGGCTTGAGTTTGGTGTGTGTGGAACCCATCCCTGACCTTGAGGCCTTTAAACCCAAACCTTGACTAAAGGTTTGACTCTCGCGCGACTCACTGAGTCATTCGCGCGATGCTCTACTTGCCAGGTGGTGGTCAAAGTCAAACATTGACTGTTTGACCATCGCGGGGAAGCTAGAACCCTCGCGCGATGGTCGACACCTGTCGTATCCAGCTAGATTTTGTGATGATGAGGCGTCTGCAGGTCCATGTGACCCCGTTCCATCGACTGAACGGTGTTTGCAGGGCCACCCTTACACCACCTAATCCCCCACTCTCCCATCAACTTTGCACCCTACTTCTCTACCAAGTAAGTGCAGCCAGCATTGTTGGCTGGCTGCATGACCTTGTCTAGCCACCAACTACCCCTCCACTTCTCCTATAAATGACCCCCATTGCTCTCTTTCAAAAGGGTTACCAAAAAAATCACTCAAAAGAAGAGTAAGAACTACAACTTTGATCTCTTCTCTACCAAAGCCACTACCACTTTCTCATTTACCAAAGCTACACCATTCCATTCAAGTCATATTCAAATCATTCAAACAAAGGTATAACTTTCATCCTTTACTGTTTTGATCCCTGAGGGGGACTGACAGGGCCAAGGCTGATAATCAATATCAGTCTTGGTCCCAAAGCCAGCAAATTTACAAGCTACTGAGGATAGAAGAACCCACGCGCGAGATACCTACTCTGTCGCGCGATGGTTCTCTGTTTGCGTGATAAGGTTCTCGTGGGGATGGGATTCTTCTTCTTGTCAATTTATACGGTTTCATGTTTTCCTGTCTAACAATACCTAGTATATCCCACTGTTTTGCATGTAAAAAATCAATAGGTTAATTCAGTTTCTTTCCTATTCATTTTGGAATGCCCATGGGTAGCTTCTGAATATGTCTCAGAACCCAGGCATGTAAAGCAATTCCTGGAAGTCCAGTTAGAACACTCGCGCGATGACATGACTCCATCACGCGATGGTTTAGCCATTTCCAGTGATTGTCCTTACATGGGCAACTAGGCTCTCAGCCTCTGTTTTGATACCCTCACTGTTTAAGGGTTGTATTTTGCTCCAGCTGATTATGATTGTAATAATATTTTTTACTTTCAGTACATATAAACTGCTTGGTTTGACCCTGGGTGTGCACTGGTCCTTCCAGAGCCCGGAAGGAGATAAAATTCAACCTAATGATGAGATGTCAACACTCGCGTGATGGTTTGGGTGTATCGCGCGATGGTTTGCTTGCATGCATAATTCCTGTGCATGCAGGTTGGCCACTACTCGCGATAAACTTAAAACCATCGCACTGTTTTGGCATCCCGAAATCAGTGTTGAATATTATCTTATTTATTCTTTACCGTTTCATGTGTTCATATCAAACATCTATCACATCCTGCAAATTGTTACAGTTTTTAAATCCCTAATTAACTGTTCCCCGCCCTAATTGGCTAAAAAATGATTAATAAAATGGAATCGCAAAAGCAAACATTTTCACAAATGCTTTAGTAGAGACCGATCTCCGGATTGGGCGAGAGGGGTGCCATAAAACCATTTCCCTCTCGTAACCTAGCTCCCGAACCCAGATATGGTTATGACGGACTGGTTCCTTAACTTTTTCAAATCAAACAGCGTGGCAAGTGCTTCGAAATACGATTCCTTGGGTGTCGGACCTTCAAACCCGAGTGGCGACTCTGTATTTTCGCGAGCGCTTATCGTCCAGCTTCCAAAGCGCTCCCGCAAACCGGCAGCATCTCTTCTCTCTCAAAGAGGTAGGGAGGGAACGAAATCCCTTCTTGCCGAGGAAAGAGAGAGGAAAGAGTCGGGCAAATCCCATTTCCCCACAGTGGCTACTCTACTGGGGATCGAACCAATATTAATCCATCTTTGAAGTTTAAAACGTCTTTGAACAAATCCCTAAAAGTCTGTCACAACGGTGAGCTTCGCGCTGCCGAAGGTTAGGATGGTGATTTAACAAGACCTCGTGTCCGGCCAATCTAATCTGGGACTTTTCCATTTGTTCAAATTCTTTTGTTTCCTTCAAAAACGGACTAAATAAAGTGAGCTAAATTTGAAAAAGCATTTGCGAATTTGTGATTCTATTTTATTAAATCAACTTTCTAGCATCTTCATTTGCATTGATGTGGGATAAGCCTCGTTGGATCGTTTTGGCAAGCCGGCACGGTTTACCGGAGCCCGGGGACCCCGAATGACCAACAACCTTCGACGATGATGAGTCATTCTACCGTTCGACTGTTGCTCTGCGGTTACGCGGGCAGCAGGAGATATATCTTGGCTCTAGTCCAAGGAACCTGTTTCAAGCCAAAACCAGCCGTTGCATATACAAAGCACTAGAACTCTCCAAACTAGGGCAGGTACCCACAGGGTAAGATTACTTGCATCTAACCCCATATACTGTCTACGTGTTACTGCTTTCCCTATCGCATGAACTGTACATACATTATCTTGCATAGGAGCATGCTTAGAGTAATTCTTTCTTTCGAGTTTGTCTTGCGCAATCTAAGACGTTGTTAGACCCGATGAGGAGTCGCTCATTCTGTCGAATGTTTGTTATCAATTGCAAAGTCCTTAGTTCAATGAGACTTTAAGAAATCAAAATTTACTACATCTTTGGCTCATGCCCGGTTAAGAATTCAACCGAAAAATATGGAACAAACAAAAGTAGTGATGACGTGTCACTGGCGCCACCCAGGTTGAAGTGCGAAGTCACTATACACCGCCGTGTTCAAAATTAAGGTGCCATGTCATCATCACCGAGTTGTTCCAAATTCAAAGTTGAACGTTCAAAATGGGACTAGTCGAAGATTTAGTCTATTTTGACATCTTTTACGATTTGATGATCTACTCAAGGACACATGGCCGAAAAGAATTCTGAGGATCCTGACAACGTCTGAAGTTCGTGAGGCAAACTCGTCTCTATTTTTGTACATACGTACAGTTCCTGCGTAGAAGCATGTTTAGGGCGGCTCCTAGGTTCTCACTCCTTCAAGTCTGTCTTATGTTTATTAGGACCTCGCCATGGCCCGATGAGGAGTCGTGCATCTCGATGATGCGCGTTGTCAATGCTAAAGTTCCTTAGATCAACTAGACTTTGGGAAATCAAGACTTTCTAAAGCCTTTGGCTACATACCCAATCGAGGTTCCAAACAGAAAACGAGGAACAAAACGGAAAAAATACCGCGATGCTTACACCACTTTGGTTATTATGCGAAGCATATACACCATCTAGGTTACGGCACTGTGCTGCCTACGCCACCCCGGTTATAGCATCGCGTTATCCACACCGCATTGTTCCAAGTTCAAAGTTGAAACTTCCAAAGCGGAATAACCAAAACCATTAGACTGCTTTGACATCTTTTTGTCTTAGTTGACACAAGAAAGGATACACCCCGAAAAGATTTCTGAGGATCACTGGTGATGCCCGAACATCATAAGACAGACTTGTCTGCTAGTCTTACAGTCTAAGGGCGACACTGACAACGGTGACTGTGTTTTCGCTTTAGTCTTTTATTTAGATTAAAGTTGCTGCAGGGCCCTTATTAAGCCTTTTCTCACTTTCTGCAAGCAAGGATTTGAACCATTGCACCGCCAAGGAAAATATCGAGGCAGAAAGCCAAACCCACTTGGGAACGTCTGCACCAGAATCCGATTCAGAGACTGGTCAGATTGCAAGCCCAGTCAGTCACCACGGAAGACTCTCCGCATTCTCTGCTTGCCACTCTGCAATCAGCTTCATCTCCTATTCTTGAGGAAACAGGATCTCCGGAATCACCTACCCCTTCCTCTGCATCAAGCACCTCAGGACCAACAGTCATGGCAGATTAACCGCAACCACTCACTCTGGAAACCATGCTCATGAACATCCAGAACAGTATCACCGCCATACAGCAGAGAGCCGCTCAGACGGATGCCAACATGACCCGCTTGAATCACCTCTGTAACACTCGTCTTCCTCCAGCTGTTCAAGAGGAGGGCGAGGCCGAAGAGGACGTACATGAGCAACCCATTATGGTCGAAGATCCGGATCATCCAGGACGTCTGGTTGCTTTGGTCAATCCTTGGGGAACTCAAATTCCAGTCCAGAATCCAGGTGTTACCACTGTTAGAACCGTTCAAAACCCTGACATGACTGCTCTTGTCGCCAAGATGGCCAAACTGGAAGAATCTGTTTCAAAGTCTGAGAAGATTAGTGCTGGAGGGATCGATTTAGACCGTCTCTGCCTTTATCCCAATGCTAAGCTTCCCGACAAGTTCAAGATGCCTGATATGGCCAAATTCGACGGCAGTGGCGATCCTAAAACCCATCTCTATGGTTACCATGCTGCCATGAAACTCCTGTCTGTAGAGCCCGATGCCATGTCTCAGCTATTTCCTCAAACCCTCTCGGGTCCCGCTTTCCATTGGTTTCTGTCACTCGACATCGCCAAGCGAAGGACTTGGGAGGATATCGGGGCTGCGTTTATTTCGCAGTATAGCTATAACTCCCAGCTCAAGATGACTACTAGGGAGTTGGAATCCACTAAAATGGAAGCTAAGGAATCCTTCGCGGATTTTGTCAAAAGATGGAAGGCCAAGGCCGCTCAAATGACTGATCGCCCGAGCGAAAGGGACCAACTCTGTATCATCTCCCGCAATCTCCAGCCTGATTATGCTAGGCACTTGGTCCTTGTTCAGGCATCCTCAAATTTTGACACCTTCTTCGACTCTGGCCTGGCCATTAAAGATGCACTACAAAGTGGAATTCTGTCGAAAGGGGAACCTTCTCATCCACCGAAGTCAAAACCTCGGGCATACTCTGGAAACACCAAAGCTCTGTTTGGGGGAGGGACTTACTCCAACACCGTAACCAGTGGTACCAATGCCTCTTCCTCAAATGCTGCCAACCACATTGCTGAGGTCCATCAAGTCCAAACCCCGCAGAGTAACCGGCCGCGCAACCAACCTCGCAGCTTCTCTGCGTTTGAGGCTCCTTTATCTTCAGTCATGGAGAAACTGGTTCAATCGGGACACCTGAAGCTCCTCGACCCAACTCCCCTACCTAAGAACCCTTTGCCTAACTTCAAGGCCAATCTTTATTGCGCCTACCACCAAGGGGCCGGTCATCTTACAGATTCCTGTTTTTGCCTCCGTCATGCGATTCAGGACCTCATAGATGAAGGAACTCTTCATGCCCCACCTCCATCGGCTCAAAAGCCGAACATCCTGGCCAATTCCATGCCAAAGCACAACAATGCTCCACGCATTAACCAGATATCACTCAGCTCCACTATATTTAACCCCACTGACCATATAGCTCCAACAACCCAACCTAGGCCGATCGTGCCTATCCCCTTTCAACCCGAGGCAGAGATCTCTTATATTGGCTTCGAAGAAGGACAGTCGTCCAATTCCAATGCGCCCTCCGCGCGTCTGCAGAATCGAGCATTTGTGTTCAACGCTTCCATCAGTGACCTATTCCACCAGTCTATCCCATCAGTGCAGCTTGATTCTACCTCTACTTTGGATAGCCCATACTTCAATGTGACGGATCCCAACCCCTCTCCAAGTTTGGTGGACCACTTCAGATCTACCATACCCCCTCAACCAGAACAACAACTTGACATGCAAGCTGTAGGGTGGGCCATAGCTGATAATAATGACTATACCACCCCCATAATCAACGAATGGACAGAGCTGGAATTGGATGGTTTCCCTCAAAACCCCGAATATGTCCCTTTTGACCATGCTTGGTACAATGCTTGGATGGCCAATTACGAGGCAGCCATGCTTGATCCTTTGGATGGCTTCTCGTTGGACATGCTTTTCCAACAACCTCAGCCTGTTCTGCCCGAGAAAGAGTACTACTGGGACCCCGAGCCCGCTTGGCAATTTCCGTTAGGATTTGACCCTAATCCTCTCCAAGGTTACGCCCTGCCCAACCATGAAATCCAGTATTTGGAGGAGGGCCTTATCTAAGATGAGACCCGTGTTTTAGGGGAATGCTTCTTCCCTTCTACTCTTGACAGGCTGGTTAACTCAGTGGCTGACCTTGAATATGATCCCACGTTCTACATCGTTGACGAAAACCTCCCACGCCCTGTAGTGCCTTCCCCTCTTGAAGAGGATTGCAACATCATGGTTACGGACCTTGTACCACCAGCTGATCTTTGGGACGTCGATGATGTAGTCAATATCCAAGTTGGGTTCGAGGGTTGGACTGTCAATCGTTCCCTCGCTGATGGAGGACTCTGGGATATCCCTTTTGTCGCTAATACGGAACCTGTCCGAGAAGCTGTGGCTGTTGGGGATCCGAACTTCTGGGAATCACTACTGATGAAAGATCTGGTTGAAGATTTGGGTTTGAACGTGGAAGTGCCTGTAGCTCCTCCGGCCTCTGACAAAGGGAAGCGCAAATTGGAAGAGGTCCCTGCCGATCTGTGGGATGATAGTCAAGACCCTCAAGTGGTGCCCTCTTTAGAGAACGTCCTTAATGTTACAAGAAGTGGACGAGTCTTTCAGCCTGCTAGTCTGCAAGCAGGGAGTTCGTCCAATTCTTCTAACAGGAAGAATGAACCTCCCATTTTCTCAAAGTCTGCACCACTTGATGTACCAGTTAACGCCCCGAATGACGACATGATTCAAAGGCAATTGGAGCGGATTCCCGCTGCTATCTCACTCTGGGGACTGATCTGTTCCTCCCGTGAGCATCGTCAGAAATTCTGCCACATGCTCTCTCGACTAGAAATTCAGCCGGATGTCACGCCTGAAGCAATGATTTCCCTTATCCTCCCACCTACTTCTAAGCACACCGTCATCTTTAGTGACAAGGATCTGCCAATTGAAGGGGTTGACCACAATCGCCCTTTGTACATCACCATCAAAAGTCGTGGGCTCTGGGTCCCGACTGTTCTTATCGATAATGGCTCGGCAATCAATGTTTGCCCCTTGAGAGTGGCTCACCGTCTGGGACTGACTAAGAAGGATTTTACACCTTCTAGCATGGCAGTTAAAGCATACGACAGCACACGCCGCATGGTCGAAGGCACACTCACGTTTAATCTTGATGCAGAAGGATTCAAAATGGATGTCGAGTTCCATGTGGTTGACATCCCAGCCTCCTTCAATCTCTTGCTAGGGAGGCCGTGGCTTCACAGATTTGACATCATGGTCGTCCCATATACTCTTCATCAGAAAGTCATGCTGGGACTTCCTACCAGGACTTTGACTATCTGCGGAGATTCGGGCATTCGCCCGCTTAAGGAGGATGGCACACCCGTCTTGGGCATCGCACATGACAACAAAGATGTCGACCTCGCGGGATTCTCCTTTGACACTTCGGGCTCAGTTTCGGCAATCAACGTAGACAGGGACTTCATCATAAGCTCTATCACTCTGGACATTATGAGAAGGATGTCCTATCTACCTGGCCTTGGCTTAGGGATTCACCAACAAGGGATTCCGGAGTTCCCTATGTTTCCTTCCTATGAGGGCCGCTTCGGTTTGGGGTACTCTTTCTCTACCGAAGATGCCAAAAGAAGGAAATGCACGGGAAAACCTCGATCTCTCTACGGTGAACCTAACAGTTACTTCGTCCGTGAAAAAGGGAATGACATCTACACTGGGTAGGCTGAACCTTTCATCGACTTGGTTACCGGGGAGCTACTACCTGGCTTTGAGGTGTTCGCTGACGATACCTGGTCTTCTAGTGATGAGGAGCTGGCAAAGGCAAAATTTAAGAAGAAGCTTAGCCAACCCAAGCCGAAGACTGACTGGCTGGGATCTCTTGATCAAGGGAGCTTAGAGCAGCTGTTTGTTAAGTTCTCCCAAGTGGGTTTGGCCAAGGAAGCTGAAGAGGCCGAAGTGTTCATGCTCGGGCCCGACACCCTCGAAGACCCCACCTCTCTCATCGTGGAAGCTAAGGGTAGCCTAAAAAATTGCATTTTCAAACCACGCCTTACTTGTATTGATGATGTATCTGAGTCTGACACTGAGTCTGTCGAGTCTTTTGAGTCTAAGTCTAGCTCTGACTCGAAGTTTGTGCCTCTCGGCCCTCCACGTCATAGCTTTTACTTCGAGTTTGACTCCCTTGTACTTGGCGATCCTACAGGGTCTTATGAAATGAAAGACTCCTCTTCTGACTACTTGAATAATCTTTACATAAACTGTGTCGACCCCGACGATGAAGGGATAGATTTCGATGGGGATATCCCCAAGGAAATCCGTGCCTTCATCGAAAGGGAAGACGAAAGGCATGCTCAGCCATTAAAAGAAGAAATAATCTTAATAAACTTGAAAGATGAGAGTGATCCTCGAATGGTTCAAGTGGGCTCCACGTTAGATCCAGAGGAGCATTGTGGTTTCAAAGAGCTCCTCACTGAATTCAGCGATGTTTTTGCATGGTCTCACCAAGACATGCCCGGTATCGATCCTGAGATAGTGGAGCATCGAATCCCCCTGTTGCCCGATGCTAAGCCGGTAAAACAGAAGCTCAGACGGATGCGGCCGGACTGGGTACAGAAAATCAAGGAGGAAGTCACCAAGCAGATTGACGCTGGTTTTCTCGCAGTCTCTCAATATCCCACTTGGGTGGCCAATATCGTCCCTGTTCCTAAGAAAAATGGCCAGATTCGTGTCTGTGTGGGCTTCCGGGACTTGAACAAAGCGAGCCCCAAAGACGATTTTCCCTTGCCACACATCGATGTGCTTGTGGATAATACTGCGGGGCATGCTTTGCTTTCGTTCATGGACGGCTTCTCAGGCTACAATCAGATTCTCATGGCACCCGAAGACCTCGAGAAAAGGACTTTCATCACTGAATGGGGAACTTACTGCTATTTGGTCATGCCGTTTGATTTGAAGAATGCCGGTCCTACTTATCAAAGAGCTGCCACGACTATCTTGCATGACATGATGCACAAAGAGGTTGAGGTCTATGTTGATGATATGATTGCCAAGTCAAAAACTCGGGAAGGGCATGTTCCCGTGCTAAGGAAACTTTTCGAAAGGCTCCGCAAGTTCCGGATGCGCCTTAATCCACAGAAGTGCACCTTCAGGGTCACAGCAGGCAAAATGCTAGGTTTCATGATCACTTCCCGTGGGATTGAAGTCGATCCGTCAAAAATCAAAGCAGTACTCGAAATGAAGTCACCTGAGTCTGACAAGGGAGTGCGGAGCTTTTTGGGAAAGGTTCAGTTCATCAGCAGATTCATCGCCAAGTTAACTTTAACTTGCGAGCCGATGTTTTGTCTACTCAAGAAGGACACCCCGTTCGTATGGTCAGACAAGTGCCAAGCAGCTTTCGTTTCAATCCAGGACTATCTACAGAATCCACCTGTTCTCATGCCGCCTGTACCTGGGAAACCTCTCATTCTTTACTTATCAATGAGTTCCACGTCCATGGGATGTTTGCTAGCTCAAGAAGGGGACAAGGGGGTTGAAAAAGCTATTTACTACCTGAGCAAGAAGATGGTTGGAGCCGAGGAGCGCTATACCGCTTTAGAAAAGACGTGTTGGGCACTTGTCTGGGCATCTAAGAAGTTAAGACACTATATGCTGGCTTACCCAGTGAAGTTGATTTCTCGAATGGATCCTCTCAAGTATCTACTTGAAAAGCCAGCGCTCACTGGTAAATTAGCACGTTGGTTGCTTCTCTTAGCAGAGTTCGATCTTGAGTATATCACGAGAAAGTCGGTAAAGGGACGCGCCATTGCAGAATTCTTAGCTGACCACCCCATGGAGGGACCGGAGGATTCAGATTTTCTATTTCCAGATGAGGAGGTGCTGACAGTCGTCCAAGACGCTTGGACTCTTTACTTTGATGGGGCAGCCAATCAGAAAGGGTTCGGAATCGGGGTTTTGCTAATCACCCCTAACGGTTCTCATATTCCGCTTGCATTCAAACTGAATTTCGATGTCACCAATAACCATGCTGAATATGAGGCTTGTATTGTGGGTATGGAAGCTGCGCTCGCACTCGGTGTTGAGAAGCTTGAGGTCATCGGGGACTCAAATCTTGTCGTGTCTCAAGCCAATGGAGACTGGAAAGTACGCGAAGAGAAGCTGAAGCCTTACCATCAAGACTTGGAGGGATTAATCCCTCGTTTCAATAAGGTGACCTTCACTCACATTCCTCGGTTGAAGAACCATTTCGCTGATGCACTAGCTACCTTGGCATCCATGGTCAAACTGCCGCTAGGTGTCAAACTCCGCCCTGTCTTAATCGAACAACGGGACCATCCCGCCTATCATTGCGTCAACGCCATCAATGATGTTGATGATGGCCTACCCTGGTACCATGACATATGGAACTTCATCGAGAGTGGCTTGTACCCGTCTGAGGCCTCTCAGAAGGATCGAACTGCGTTACGAAGGATTGCTGCTCACTACATTATCTGTGGGGGAAGGTTGTACAGGAGATCTCATTGTGGGATGCACAAACTCTGTGTCAATGGCACCGAAGCCGTTAGAATTATGGAAAGCTGAAGCCTTACCATCAGCTTTGGAGGGATTATCCCTACGTTTTCAATAGGTGACCTTTCACTCACTTTCCTCGGTGTGTGTCGTGTGCCAATTTTTTCCGCTGATGCACTAAGCTGCCTGGCATCCATGGTCACTTGCCGCTAAGGTGTCAACTCCGCCCCTTGCCCCTTAATCGAGACACGGGAACCATCCCCGCCTATCATTTGCGTCCAACGCCATTCAATTGATGTTGATGAAATCGCCTACCCTGGTCAAAACATGACATCTGGACCTGCGTCATCGAGAGGGCTTTGTAACCCGTTCCTGAGGCCTCTCATAAGGATCGACTGCTTTACGAAGGATTGCTGCCACTACATTATCTGTTGGGGGAGGTTTGTCAGAGATCTCATTGTGGGAATGCCACAAACTCTGTTGCGCAATGCCACCGAAGCCGTTAGATTATGGAGGAAAGCATAAGGGGTTTTTTTTGTGGTCCCCCCCACATGAGCGTTGTTTGCTGCTAGGGGATCTTAACGTCAGGGCTATTTCTGGTCTACTATGGAATCTCAGTATGTGGATTACGTGCGGCGATGTCACAAGTGCCAAATCCATGCTAATCTGATGCATGTTCCACCCTCTAACCTATTTCGCATGGCTTCGCCTTGGCCTTTCTCTGTATGGGGTATCGACGTCATTGGCATGGTCAAACCTTCTGCTTCAAACGGTCACGGTTCATCCTGGTAGCAATCTATTACTTCACCAAGTGGGTTGAAGCTGAATTGTACAAAACCTTGACCGCAGTCCAAGTCGCTCATTTCATCAGGAAGAATATCATCTATCGGTATGGCGTTTCGCAGGCATTTGTGTCGGACAATGGGAATCATTTCAAAGGCAAGGTTCTGGAACTCTTTAAAGAATTCAAGATCCAGATCCATCACTCAACCGTCTATCGCCCTCAGACGAATGGAGCAGTCGAAGTGGCAAACAAGAATGTCGAGACCATCATCAAAAAGTCTGCGGAGTCCGCCAGGGACTGGCATGAGCAGCTACCTCTAGCTTTTTTGGGGTATCGAACATCAATCCGAACGTCAACAGGGGCAACCCCTTATTCCTTGGTCTACGGGATGGAAGCAGTTCTCCCCATAGAGCTCAAGGTGCCATCTCTGAGGGTCGTGATAGAATCAGAACTTTCGGAATCTGAATGGCTCAGTGGGAGATTCGCCGAACTCATGCTTTTTGACGAACGAAGGCTCCAGGCCTTGTATCATGTTCAGGGGTATTAACGGAGAATTGCCTGGGCATTTAACAAGAAAGTAAAGTCTAGAGACTTGGTTGAAGGGGACATGGTCACGAAGGAGATTCGAGCACCAGTTTTCGACCCCCGCGGCAAGTTCCGACCTAAGCGTTCCGGACCTTATATTATCAAGACCATCCTTTCTGGGGGAGCGGCTCAGCTCATTGATCTCGACGGCAATGAGTTCAACACTCTAGTTAACCTGGATCAACTCAAGCGTTACTATCCCTGAGAGAAGCTCGTTCGACCGAAAACCACAAGGGTGGGCGGTTCCAAGCAAAAATTAGAGCAAGCCTGCTAGACCGAAAACCTGCGAAGGCGGTTTAGGAAAAAATAAATAGGCATCAATCAAAGCTCGCTAGACCGAAAACCCGAACGGGCGGTTCTAGGCAAAAGTTAGAGCGCAAAAGGAGAGCTAAAATACCCGAGCGAACCTTAGCCTGAACTACGTGCTGACCTGATTCCTTGAAAAGGGATACATAGGCAATCTCTCCGTGAGATTCGGTCACAATCAATCAACTTGATCCGCGGTTTTCCTATCACCAGAGTTCGGCCCATTATTCAAGAGACGCAGTGGTTCAACACTTGGAACAAAAGGGGAGAGCTCTCCAACTTTCACTTTTACTTTAATTATAACTTCTATTACACAGGCTATGCAGTCTTAAGCAAACAGTTAAGCATAAAAAAAAGATTAAAGTGCTCGAGGCCTTAACAGGCTCACAGTTTATTTTAGATCATTCGAGTCCGTCGAAGAGTCAGTCGTTGTTTTGCCTGCTTGCAATCTCTCTTTTCAACCATGCTCGATATCGTGGCATAAGCTCTGTGCTGAAATCTGGGTCAGCTCCTCCGAGTTGTCTCAAGCCCCAATTGTGCTCGTATCCTCTCAGGTTCTGGAAAGTAAAGACAGGGACTTGGAAGTCCTCAACCCCAGCTCGGTGAAGCCCTTGGCTCATTCCCAACTGACGAAGAACGCGGCCAGGAATATAGAACGTGAAAGCGGTCAGCCCAGCTATTACCATCCTCTCAAAACCTGCAGAATTCAAGGCCATATCCGGGATGTTCAAGGCCTCATGCCTCCAAGTGATCTCATTCGGTAGCATCTCTCTCATAAATGTGTACCATTGATGCACGGTCATCTCCGGGTAAATCATGCCTCGCTGATGCATTCGGCCAGGCAAGTGGGGCCAATTTGCTTTCGGTGCAGTGAGCAGTCCTAACTTATCAGACAGCCAAAGCTGCAAGAGCGGAAAAACAAGTGAGAAGCCACATAAAGCTTGAGTGGAAAAACAAGTGAGAAACCCCGATATAGCCTTAGCCGAGAGACGAGGTAAAAACAGAATGTGCGAAAACCAGAAAAAGGTGAGCTGAGAGAGAACTTACCTGCAACAGAAGCGGGCTACCGCCAAAGACGTTTGTTTGGCCCGTGGAAACCAAATCCAAACCCATGAGTGTCTCAGCCAAGATGAGTGGCACCACATTCCTTCGGGCACCCATTTGAGCAGCAACGCTCACCAGCATAGGGTTCACCTGCCCATTCGGAGACACCAGTAAATAAGCAACCAGCACACTGATTGTTAGGGCAAAACGACGGCTAGCCTGCAGAGCCATGTCCTCTATATCCCCTTCTGGCCCGTACCATTCCATTAGGCGCATGATGTTGATTTGTCCCCCGACTAGCAGACTTTCGGCTGCTCCCCTAGTGATGTCAAGGCTGGATTGTAGGAGCTTTGGTATGTTTTTCCGGTAAGGTGGCACGACGATCACACTCGAAGCAACGCCTTGGAGGTACGCTTGGAATTCCTCCACAGTCGGGCACAGCTCGCTGACCCCAAACCTAAACACGTGAACCTCTGGGATCCCAGAATTGTAGGGCCGCCCTCAGAAGTTCAGGACGAACCCTCACATTACGGAGGAAACGGAATGCGGCCAGCCCGTGAGACCGGAATGAGAGCCAATCTCTAGCAACAAAAGCAGTAAGCCAGGGGCTAATCAACACTGGAAGGTTATTTGCCATCTTGGTTTTTGTGGGAATATCAAATTGTGAGAAGAATGCCTCTATTGAACGAAGCGTCGACCTCTTTATAGCCAGAATGTGTAGAACATCTCTCTTTCACAGAACAAATATCTCTGCTGCATGCTGTTCTTTCTTCTGAGACCAAGGCATCTCTGCACCGACCTCTGGGGTACTCTCAACAGTTGAAAAGTGATGACAAGGCCTGACCACCCTGGGACTCTAAGATAGTCAAATAAAGGTAGCCTGGCGTGCCTGAACCAACGCGCGACGATGTCACTCCATCGCGCGAGTGTTCAGAGCCCAACCATCGCGCGACGAACTCACACCGTCGTGCGATGGTTCAACCTGCAATTTGACAAATTATAGCAGCTACTGCCCAACTTTGGTCATTTTGGACTCCGAAGGTTCTTTTGCAACTTTTATGGTTCCAGCAAGTCACTATAAGCATATATGACTGTATCCAAGCATCGGATTCGAAAATTTGCGTTTAACGAAGATTTCGGACCCTCGGTGGCTCGTTTCAAGTTCAAAAGGGCATTTTGTGGAGTCAAAACTCGTTTCAAAGGGACTTCCCCCATTCTCTCATGCCGTACAGGTCATGGTGGCCTAATGTGACTGTACGGAGGTGTCGGTTTCAGTCCGGGACATAATAGAGTCTTATTTTGTCACCTCGTGTCCTTTTTGTGTCCTTTGTGGCATTTTTGGGTTTAATTTGCGTTTTAAAACGTATGTTTCGAATTCCGTCAACTCTCATGGGTCGTTTTGCACATGCATGACCTCACCATAGCGTCAGTTTCACCCCAATTGAAATATTTTGAGTTTTGGCTTGCAAATGCCCAAAATTCCATTATATTTCTCGTATCCCGTCCGTGTCCTAAGGCATTTGTTCATTTTCTTGTGAGTTAAGTCCTGTCGGTACGTTTTCGTGTCTGTAAACAGTCTCGGTACATTATCGATGCAAGTACGATATTAGTGGTAAATTCTTGTCTACTTTAACCCATTTCAAAGATAAAATAAGTTGAAAATGCAAATTTTATGGCTAAAGTTGTGATCTATCCACATCAAGATAAAGAAAGCTACTGCATGTACGGCACTTCGGCCACCCAAAACTATCATGTCAAGTTCGGGCACACTCGCCCATCAAGTCAAAAAGGCACGCAGGCCTCAAAACATCTATAAAAGTATCGGCTAAGGCGCTCTGGCCTTCTATCTGCCTATCTACGTGGGCACGCAGGCCCGAAAGCAAAAATCAAGTGCAAAAGTGGGAAAAGCCTCCTCAGCGGCCCTCAGTCCTCCCCGAACCAGTCACCCTCTCCATCGTCGTCCTTGTCATCTCTCTCTGTGGGATCCACCCTGAAGCCAGGGTCAGCCGCCGAATCGTCAGACCCACTACTGTCTGACGCTTCCTCTTCCTCTTCTTCCTCTTACTCCTCCTCTTCGTCCTCCTCCTCGGAGACCTCAGGCAGGATCAACCGCTTCTTGCGGACCGGCTCGTCTTATGAGGGTCTCTGGCGCATCTTCAGCTGGTACCTCTCCTCGGCTCGCACCACGGCCTCTCGGGCTGCCTCCTCGTTGGCAGCAGGTGGCTGTGAGCCCCGTGCCTGTGGCCTAGTACTAGGTGTAGGAGTAGGAGTCCTGGCAGCTAATTTCTTCTGTGGGGGATCTCTCATGCTCTTCCTCCTAGGAGCCGCTCGTCCCTGTGTGCCTGCATTTTAAATATTGTATACATTAGTATATGTTTGCATATTGCATGTTTTGAAGTAGGTATGATCAATCCTCGGTCAAACAACAATCAAAAGCATACTGTGTATCGTGCAAACATGAGCATACATCTGGTATCGAAAGCAAAGGAATGTATCGAAAGCAGGAATGTATCATTTTCTAAGGGTACGAGCCGCCGGTTGAGGGTAACGCAAGTCCAAGGGTAGGCCACTTGCCGCTCTCTTGATCACGTTCTCCAACGCAAGCATGCGCCGGACAGCCTCGTTCACCCACTCATTGGGTACCTGCAAAGAGGATTCAAACATGAACAACTGAATGGCAGTTCAACCTTTATTAGAATACAGTAATGAAGGCAACAATCTTACTGGCACGGTAACGAGCGCTGGCTCAACTCTGGCCGGGGTAAGGTGCAACTCAGTTGGATTGCCCTGAGAGTCTACCACTGCTATCTACCACGTCAACTCTGGTGGCCCGCCTCTCACTGGTCCACTCGGACCTCGCCTCGGGCGACTCTCACCACTGCCTGGCCTCCCTGAAACGGCTCTCCTCTCCTCAGCAGCTCCGCGGGCCTGGCTCCGAACCTCCCTGAACTCTCGTACTCCTAGTGGCCCCGCCAAGCGTTCTCTCTGATAAGCTGCATAGTCCATGTCAGGACGCAAGTGGAGTGCCAAGTCAATATCAGGCCGCGTGAAAACCTCCAATTCGGCCAAGGTGTACTCTCCTGTGTGTGAGGCCGGTGGAAGCGGTCCAGGCACCTGGAACCCCGCATAGCCAAGTGATTGACGTGTCACTCGGTCACCCAAGTACCACTGCTAGCCAAAGGCCGACTCCAGCAGCACTCTGCTCGTTGTGACGACCCTGCTACGAGCCAAGTACTCAGGCTCAGGCTCTGCCACCCTCCAAGGATCCCACTCGACCTGTAAAGGCAAGCAATGCAAGTATCGGTCAGCGACATCATTGAAGCAATAAAAAGGCATACACGTTATTTCTACGAGGTGTAATGTTATACCTGTGAAGGGCGTAACTCGTCGAGGTATATCCTGAAGCTGTTCAGATCGCCTCTGCCCCTCTTCTCACCCATGTTCTTCTTGCTCCATATGTGTGCATGCGGGAGAATCCCCAAGTCCAGGCTCTTTGTCACCGGACGGCACATGTTCAACACCTCATAAGCCCAGAGCTGCACGGTTATCAAAAGGTCAAATCATCAGTGCATACAAGAAGCAAATTGCACTATCAAAATAGATACAAGTATGAATTGGAAAGTGTGCATTATTCTATTGTGAGCCATACCTCCCAAATCCGCCAGTACTCGGCAGTGCTCACCTCCGTCCTCGATGAATCCCCAAAGAAGCCGTAGGCTGCGCCTAGAGCCGCTCCACCCCAGTCAAAGCGCGAGGCCGTCCTCAGGTCCCTCAGTGCAGGCAGGTAAGACAGGTGAACCTTGCTACGCCTGTTTGGGTACAGGTTAGCGCCAAAGAGGTATAACAAGTACGCTCGGGCCATCTGCTCCGCCTCCTGATCAGTCGTCACCTTCTTCTTGAGATATCGGGTGAACTGCCCATATCTCGCCATCCCCTCCTCAATCTTGGGCACCTCACCCAAAAACCACTACAAGGCTGCCTCATCTTGCTCAATGCCCGAGTCAAACGGGATGGGCTCTCCCCCGACCCTCAAGCCTGTGATCGCCGCAAAGTCAGTGGGCGTCACCGTCATCTCCCCGACCGGTAGGTGGAAGGTATTTGTAGTATCCCTCCACCTCTCGGCTAGTGCAACCAGGACAGCGTGGTCGTTCCTCGCCGGAGTGAGAGTTTGAATGAACTCTCCAAAGCCCGCCTCATCCACCAACTGCCTCACTCTCTCCGGTAAGCTCTGGTATAATGCTAAAGAGCTGCATGCGCCCTCAAAGCCGCGGATGTCTCTCGGCCGCACCCTCTCCTGTATCAGATACAAACAACAAAGACATGTCAGCATACAAAGCTTTCATTTTCAAGTTCTAAGTAATCAAGCCTGGCAATGCATGGTTGGTTCAAGTTATTATGTCTCATTCACGACATTCAAACACGGATCTATGGTATCGCTGTTCAAAGTCTACTTCAGAGGATTATTATTACTCTACAACTTCTAACGTTTGGGCGCATGCATTGTATTTGAATGGTATCTAATGAAGGAAATGAGTATTCATCAGAAAGTTACCTCAGACCAACTGCGTGAGATATGAGCGTCAGGGTCTCTCAAAACCAACTCGGAGTCATACTCCGTCTGTCGTGGCCGATATGCTATGAAACCTGACGGCACAAACAAGTGAGGAACAGGTGGCCTGTACTCCTCTGCTGAAAACGGAGCCTGAGTCAAACTCTCCGCCTCCGACACCGCCGTCACCCTAGGGCCTCGTACTCTGGCACCAACCCTCTCCTCGGCCTCAGCATCCCTCAAAAACACCTCCTCTGCAGCCCTCTCTCTCTCGGCCCTCGCCGCGGCCTCGAAAGCGGCAATCTCCCGCTCTCGCTCCTCCTGAGCCTCCAAGACAGCAACCCCTATCGCGGGATTATCCTCTAAAAGCCGTGCAAGCTGTGCATCACTCAAGAGTTCCGCGACATCTTGCTTTGTGATTGGCCTATGGCCTGATGACGTCGCTGCTGGCCGAAACAGTACCTCCTCCTTGGGAATCTCCGTAACACCCTCCTCCTCGATCACCACACCCTTGCCCTTCGCCGGATCGCTCGATGGGATATCACTCGGCCCGGCACCGCCACCATCAACACCACTACTGCCCGCAACCCCGGAAGTACCACCAACTACTACTGAGTCGCTCACGGCCTTGCTTGGGTCCAATGGCTCGACTTCAGAAGGCACTGCCCCGATCCCCTCTGTCGCGCGACGATCTGACTCCGTCGCGCGATGATCTCCGTCGTCCCCAACCGCCTACATGCGACTCTAATCACCATCACCGCCGCCTACTGCCGCTGCACATGCACCCACCGCTGCCTCTGTCGCCGACTGATCCCCTATTTCAACTACCTCGGGTCCCCCCTCGTCCTCCGGACGATCAACAACCTCTCCTCCGCCGCCCCCGTCACCGTGGTCTGCCATGGATGAATATGTGTGCGTGGGTACTTTGATTTCAACAAGAAATCAAGGGTTTCAATGGATTTTTGCAAGAAAGTTTAAGAGAGAGTAGAGTTAAGGGGAGTTCGAAACTACTGTGAGCGGTTTCAGAACGTCCCCGTCGCTTAAAAGGGGAGAAAACAGGCACGGGCCGGGTCTGGGCTTGTTCCAGGTCCAAGCCCTAACTGGAAACCGTCGCGTGACGGATTGACTTCCTCGCGCGATGGTCAGGCTGGGCCGTTGACCTCATTCAATCTCTGGTTCGGCCCGATCTTGCATATCACTTTAAATAATGGCCCACAAGCTTTTCTTGGGTCTTGCAAATAATTCTGGGTCTCTACTGGGCACCCATGATCAAAAGTGCTTCATATCTTAACGATCCAACTGTCCAAATTCAAATCAGCGACGATCCATCCGTCCAATTTCAAATCAGCGACGATCCAACCGTCCAAATTCAAATCAGCGATGATCCAACCGTCCAAATTCAAAGCAGCGACGATCCATCCGTCCAATATCCATTTGGCGACGATCCATCTGTCCAAATTCAAATCAGAGACGATCCAACCGTCCAAATTCAAATCAGCGACGATCCAACCGTCCAAATTCAAATCAGCGACTATCTCTCAGTCCAAATTCAAATCAACGACGATCCATCCGTCCAATATCCATTCGGCGACGATCCATCCGTCCAATTTCAAATCGGCGACGATCCATCCGTCCAATTTCAAATCGGCGACGATCCAACCATCCAAATTCAAATCAGCGATGATCCAACCGTCCAAATTCAAATCAGCGACGATCCATCCGTCCAAACTCAAATCGGCGACGATCCATCCGTCCAATATCCATTCGGCGACGATCCATCCGTCCAAATGCCCTTCAGCGACGATCCATCCGTCCAAATTCAAATTAGCGACGACCCATCCGTCCAATTTCAAAATCAGCGGCGATCTAACTGTCCAACTCCTTGGTGCACGGTATTTGTACATACTGGTTTACATTTTTCATTTAATCGGCTTTTGGGCAAATTGGATGGGTGTCTAGAAATCTTTGACGTTACCCGTACCGACTAATGGTGCTCCGTGTGCCGTCAAAGAAGGACTACTATAGACACCCCAATCAGGTTTCCCGATCATTTTTTTTTCTCTCTTTTCAGTTTCTTGTTCCCCCGATGATGAATCAGGTCGCGAACAGTATTGAATGAAATGGCTTGAGTTTGGTGTGTGTGGAACCCATCCCTGACTCCGAGGCCTTTAAACCCAAACCTTGACTAAAGGTTTGACTCTCGCGCGACTCATTGAGTCATTCGCGCGATGCTTTACTTGCCAGGTGGTGGTCAAAGTCAAACACTGACTGTTTGACCATCGCAAGGAAGGTAGAACCCTCGCGCGATGGTCTCATTCCATCGCGCGATGGTCGACACCTGTCGTATCCAGCTGGATTTTGTGATGATGAGGCGTCTGCAGGTCCATGTGACCCCGTTCCATCGACTGAACGGCGTTTGCAAGGCCACCCTTGCACCACCTAATCCCCCATTCTCCCATCAACTTTGCACCCTACTTCTCTACCAAGTAAGTGCAGGCAGCATTGTTGGCTGGCTGCATGACCTTGTCTAGCCACCAACTACCCCTCCACTTCTCCTATGAATGACTCCCATTGCTCTCTTTCAAAAGGGTTACCAAAAAAATACTCAAAAGAAGAGTAAGAACTACAACTTTGATCTCTTCTCTACCAAAGCCACTACCACTTTCTCATTTACCAAAGCTACACCATTCCATTCAAGTCATATTCAAATCATTCAAACAAAGGTATAACTTTCATCCTTTACTGTTTTGATCCCTGAAGGGGGCTGACAGGGCCAAGGTTGATAATCAATATCAGTCTTGGTCCCAAAGCCAGCAAATTTACAAGCTACTGAGGATAGAAGAACCCACGCGCGAGATACACACTCTGTCGCGCGATGGTTCTCTGTTTGCGTGATAAGGTTCTCGTGGGGATGGGATTCTTCTTCTTGTCAATTCATATGGTTTCATGTTTTCCTGTCTAACAATACCTAGTATATCCCACTGTTTTGCATGTAAAAAATTAGTAGGTTAATTCAGTTTCTTTCCTGTTCATTTTGGAATGCCCCTGGGTAGCTTCTGAATATGTCTCAGAACCCAGGCATGCAAAGCAATTCCTGGAAGTCCAGTCAGAACACTCGCGCGATGACATGACTCCATCGCGCGATGGTTTAGCCATTTCCAGTGATTGTCCTTACATGGGCAACTAGGCTCTCAGCCTCTGTTTTGATACCCTCACTGTTTAAGGGTTGTATTTTGCTCCAGCTAATTCTGATTGTAATAATGTTTTACTTTCAGTACATATAAACTGCTTGGTTTGACCCAAGGTGTGCACTGGTCCTTCTAGAGCCCAGAAGGAGATAAAATTCAACCTAATTATGAGATGTCAACACTCGCGCGATGGTTTGGGTGTATCACGCGATGGTTTGCTTGCATGCAGGTTGGCCACTGCTCGCGATAAACTTAAAACCATCGCACTGTTCTGGCATCCCGAAATCAGTGTTGAATATTATCTTATTTATTCTTTACCGTTTCATGTGTTCATATCAAATATCTATCACATCCTGCAAATTGTTACAGTTTTTAAATCCCCAATTAACTGTTCCCCGCCCTAATTGGCTAAAAAATGATTAATAAAATGGAATTGCAAAAGCAAACATTTTCACAAATGCTTTAGTAGAGACCGATCTCCGGATTGGGTGAGAGGGGTGCCATAAAACCCTTCCTCTTTCGTAATCTAGCTCCCGAACCCAGATATGGTTATAACGGACTGGTTCCTTAACTTTTTCAAATCAAACAGCGCGGCAAGTGCTTCGAAATACGGTTCCTTGGGTGTCGGACCTTCAAACCCGAGTGGCGACTCTGTATTATCGCGAGCGCTTATCTTCCAGCTTCCAAAGCGCTCCGGCGAACCGGCAGCATCTCTTCTCTCTCAAAGAGGTGGGGAGGGAACGAAATCCCTTCTTGCCGAGGAAAGAGAGAGGAAAGAGTCGGGCAAATCCCATTTGCCCACAACCTTGTTACACGACATGATTCACAAAGAAGTGGAGGTTTATGTCGATGATATGATCGTCAAGGCAAAAGAGCGGAAAGAACACCTACCAGCACTCATAAAGTTCTTCGAGAGAATCAGGAAATACAGGATGCGCCTGAACCCGGCCAAATGCACGTTCGAGGTTACAGCCGGAAAGATGCTCGGATTCATAATTACCACCCAAGGTATCGAGGTCGATCCATCTAAGATCAAAGCTATCATGAAAATGGAACCACCACAGTCTAAAAAGGATGTGAGGAGTTTTCTCGGCAAAGTACAGTTCATCAGCCGGTTCATTGCTAAGCTGACCTCAACTTGCGAACCTATCTTCCGCCTGCTCAAGAAGGGTGTGCCATTCAAGTGGGATGACAAGTGCCAGAGGCCCTTCGACACCATTCGAACTTACCTGCAAAATCCTCCTGTTTTAACATTCCTCGCGCTAGGGAAAACTTTGATCCTTTATCTGTCGGTCACTCCAACTTCTATGGGGTGCATGCTGGGACAGGAAGGAGACGATGGGGTTGAAAGGGCTGTTTACTACCTTAACAAAAAGATGGTCGGATGCGAGGAGCGTTATACTCTATTGGAAAAGACATGCTGGGCACTCGTTTGGGCTTCCAGGAAATTGCGGCACTACATGCTAACTTACCCCGTAAGGATCATTCCTTGAATGGATCCCCTCAAGTACCTGTTTGAGAAACCGGCCCTCACCGGAAGGATGGCACGATGGTTGTTAATGTTGTCGGAATTTGAGCTAAAGCATGTCACCAGAAAGTCTGTAAAAGGAAGAGTTGTTGCTAATTTCTTGGCTGACAGCCCGATCGAGGGAGGTGAAGATGCTGAGTTCATGTTCCCTGATGAAGATATAATGATGTTAGCCGAAGATGTTTGGAAATTATACTTTGACGGAGCTGGTAATCAAAGAGGGTTTGGAATTGGTGTGTTGCTAATAGCACCTGATGGATCTCACATTTTGCTCGCATTCAAGCTAAACTTTGAAGTCACCAACAATCAGTAGAGTACGAGGCTTGCATTGTAGGCATGGAAGTAGCCATCAAAATTGGAATAGAGAAGTTGGAGGTAGTAAGGGACTCCAACCTGGTAGTGTCGCAGGCCAATGGCGACTGGAAGGTCAAGGAAGAAAAGCTGAAGCCGTATCATCAGGATTTGGAAGACCTTATCCCTCACTTCAACAAAGTGACCTTCACTCATGTACCACGGCTCAAAAATCGATTCGCAGACGCATTAGCAACACTAGAATCCATGGTCGAAATCTCTATTGGTGTGAAGTTAAGGCCGATTGTGATCGAACAAAGAGATACGTCAGTATACCAACATGTTATGGTTATTGATGAGCCCGAGGATGGCCACCCCTGGTACTATGACATCTAGAGATTCGTGGAAAGAGGGGAATACCCCCTAGAAGCAAGCAAAAAGGACAAGATCGCCCTTCAGAGGATGGCCGCACAGTACATCATTTGTGGAGGAAATCTATACCGAAGATCACACTGTGGGATGCACAAGTTATGCATCCATGGTGCAAAGGCAAGAAGAGTGATGGAAGAGATTCACGAAGGAATGTGTGGCCCTCACCTGAATGGCATGATGCTTGCCAAGAAGATTCTCAGACAGGGATATTTCTGGTCCACCATGGAAACAGAATGTGTTGAATATGTGCAACGATGCCACAGATACCAAATCCATGCCAATCTAACCCACGTTCCGCCATCTGAGCTGCATCAAATGACCTCGCCTTGGCCTTTCTCAGTATGGGGAATTGACGTCATCGGAAGAATCGTGCTTGCTGCCTCCAACGGTCATAAGTTCATCCTTGTAGCTATGGATTACTTCATGAAATGGGTAGAAGCTGCTTCGTATGCCACTTTAACCACGGTACAAGTTGCTCACTTCATCAAGCAAAATGTCATCTACTGGTACAGGGTCCCTGAAGCATTTGTGTCTGACAATGGGGTTCACTTGAAGGGACGAACCAGGGAAGTCTTCGATGAATTTCAAATCCAAGTACACAAGTCAACAACCTATCGGCCGCCAACCAACGAAGTTGTGGAAGCAGCTAACAAAATGATCAAAGCCATTCTGGAGAAGACCATTCAATCCGCAAGAGATTGGCATGAACAATTGCCATTGGCTCTATGGGATACCGCACGTCTGTGCATACACCAACTAGAGCAACCCCATACTCTCTGGTCTACAGAATGGAGGCCGTGCTCTCTATTGAGTTAAAAGTTCCATCTCTTCGAACCATGATCGAGTGTGAGGTCTAAGAGGCTGAATGGTTGAGTAATCGGTTTGAAGAACTCATGTTATTCGATGAGCGTTGGTTAAGGGCTCTCTACCATATTCAGGGGTATAAAAGAAGAATTGCACGTGCATTCAACATAAAGGTGAAGCCTAGGGGCTCGTCAGAAGGCGATATGGTTTTAAAGGAAATCCGGGCACCAGTCTACGATCCACGTGGAAAGTTTCGACCAAAATGGTCTGGGCCTTACATTATCAAGACCATCTTGTCCGGAGGAGCCACCCAGCTCATTAACTTGGATGGGAACGAATTCACAACTCTAGTCAACCTGGATCAACTCAAACACTATTACCCCTAAGACACTCGCTGGGCTGAAAACCGCAAGGGCGGGCTGACCCAGGCAAAAATTAGAGCAAAAGCCTACTAGGTTGAAAACCCGCAAGGGCATCCTAGGCAAAAGTTAAGGCAAATAATGAACAAGCTCACTAGACCAAAAACCCGAAAGGGCGGTGCTAGGCAAATTTAGAGCCCAAAAGGAGAGTGTTAAAACCGGAGTGAACCTTAGCTTGAACTACGTTATGACCTGATTCCTTTACTACAAGGATACGTAGGCAGCCTCACTCTGAGGCCTGGTCACCATCATTCAAAATAAAAATCCAGGTTGTAAGAGTTCAATGTACTGAATCAAGAAATTATGATATCTATTTCTAATACATAAGGTTGAACATGACTTTCAGAAAACACAAAAAGAGAACAACATGGTCAAAGTGGGTCCGCAATTATTTCATCATTAGGGTGGTAGGATTGAGTCAGTTTCCTTGAGCTCTAGCTCTTGCTGCAACATCCCTCCTTAGCCATTTCCTGTAACTCCCTCAAACCATCACAGAAGGATAAGGGTGCGCATCAGTCACTTCACGAGTGCCCCAAAACTGCTAGTAGTTGCAAAGAACAGAATGGCGAAACAAGGGCAAAACAACATCAATAAGAACCTCTGCTGGACCCTCTTGCCTAAGGCCGAGCTGACGCTGAATCCGGTACGGGATGTAGAAAGTAAAGGCCTCCAACCAAGCAAAGATGACCCACTGAGGGCCCATAAAGTGCACAGTCATGGGAGGGAGGTCTAGCCATGAACACCTCCATGAAATGGTCTCAGCTCGCAGACGCCTCAAGAAGTTGACCCACTCAGGAATCCACCTCTTTGCAAACTCATAGCATTGGAGGGATAACAGCCCAGCCTCATATACCCAATTTCCAGGAGGAATGGTCAGCACGTTCACCTTATCACAAAGCCAAATCTTCAAAGAAGAGAAAAACAAGTCAGAAACCATAGAAAGCCTAACCAAGCGTTAAGGTAAAATGAGAATGTGAGAAAGACCTGAAAAAGGAGAGCTGAGTGAGAAGCCAATCTGTAGGAGGAGAGGACAACCCCTAATAGTCTCAGTCTCTCCAGAGCAAACTTTATCCAAGCCCATCAGTGTTTCGGCCAAAACCATTGGGATCACGTCCTTTTGAGCCTCGATTTGAACGTCAATGCTGACTAGAGCTGAGCTAGCATGACCAGTGGAAGGCACCAAAAGGTAGGCCGCAAGCAGGCACATGCAGAGGGCGGTCATACGCCGAGTTTAATAAGTTATGTCCGCAAGATCACTAGAGGGGAGAACATTTCAATAAGCCGCATCACATTGAGGCGACCATCGATAACTAAGTAGCGGGCAGCCCCGCTACTCAGTCCAAGGGCCGCAGATAAGACCTTGTGGATGCTCTCATGTACTGGAGGGATAATGAATTCTCCCAAGCCAAAGCCGCCTCGAAAAGCGTGAAACTCCTTTACAGTAGGGCAAAGCTCCTGCTCGCCGAAGTGAAAGACATGAACTTCCGGATCCCAGAAGCTCGCAGCAGCCTTCAAGAGTTCAGGGCAAAGACGGATGTTTGCAGAGGTACCTCATGGAGTAGAGGCCATGAGCTCGAAAATTGAGCCAATCAATGCCTTCCATTGAAACCAACCATGGGCGAAGTGAGCCGGTGAGCGAAAAGGCCATGGGAAGGAAGAAGTGAACTTTAGAAGAAATGAAACTTGAGTGAGAAGGGCTTGTATTTATAGGAGGAATGGAGGAGACAACCTTGGCTTTCAAAGAGTCTCGGGTTCCAAAAATGTGTGTTCCCCGTGAATTTTGCATAGGAAAAGACTTGGTCATAGCATGGGAAGGTAATGCAGACATGCATTGGCTCAGGAATGCCATTGCATAAGTCAAATCTCAAACATCGTGCAAAGTGCCTTGGGAAATAGCAAAAATGCAGACTGACAGGAAAGGAATCACGCGCAGCATGTTAGAGCCACATGCGGTACATTAGAGCCACACACGGCATATTGGATCCTGGAAAATCATCATGGTATAACATCAGTATACCATGGAGCCCTGAGGAGTAATGCACGGCATTTTGAAGAGACACACGGCATAATGCGTCTGCATTTCTGCAGTTTTTAATAGCAAAGGCATGAAATGGATTCAAGGCATTTTGAAGCACTGCCAACCCCCAGGACACACTCCAGCAAGTATATGGGACTTCGAGGATGTTTTGTTTCGGGTCAACTCTCGGGATTCGAGGTCGTAGTACAAAAAGTCGATAAAATCCTGTTTTCAAGACACGTCGAAGCATCGAATCATGTTTCAAGCTGTTTCGAGTCATTTCTTTGAGTCACGCAGGTCATAATGGTCAAAAGTGACTTGGTCCAAGTTTCAGTTTGTGTCCCGAGTCAAGATTTGAAGTTTTCACCTTTCAAAGTCAACATTTTCTTAGTTTTTAGGTATATTAGCATAAGGTTGAACTTTCAAGTTGTATCTCGAGCTATAGAGATCATTACGGTTATGCTCGAGCCCGTGGCGAAAGGGGTTTATAAAAAATCCTTTGAGAACAGCGTCAATTCTTTAAAGCTCATTCAATTACTTCTTTGATTTCTATTCCCTTGTTGATATTTCCCACTGTAAGCCGTGCATTGGACGCAGTTTCAGGATCTATGGCTAGTTGTGCATTTCGGTAAGTGTCTTAGTTTACTCAATGTTCTTTGGACAACAGCAATGAAAGAAATTGAACGACAAAAGACAATGAAAAGGTAATCTCTGTTCATATATAATCTCAAAGGAATCCATGAGTTGAAGTACAAAATAAGGCATGCAAGCCCGATGCTCAAAATCTTATCTACCAAGGGTAAACAGGCACCCCACAAAAAAGAAGCACGTTGGCTCCAATCAAAAGACAAAAGCAAAAGACGAAACTCAGTCCTCGTCCTCATCTCTGTCCTCACCCTCCTCCTCGTCCTCCTTGTAGACCTCCTCCTCCGCCTCAGAGCTGGCAACCTCCTGACTATGAGTCACCCTGGGCGCAGTACTACCAGATGTATCCTCTAGATCTATGTCTGTCGGCTCCTCGGTCTCATCCGAGACGGCAATAGGCTCCTCCTCTGTGCTGCCTGAGTGTCACTGCCTCTTCGACGGGTGCTCCTCCCGAGAACCTGCAGACAAAGCTTGTCGCATGGGCATGCGAATAGACTTCCTGCGTAGCCCCCGGGCAGCTCCTCCTCTAGGCTACAACAACACAGCATACACATGATATTTGCATTGTTAGTCATGAAATAAGAGCAATAGAATACAACCAAAGGTCAAGAGTTTACCAGTGACCCTCCAGCACGAGCTAGTACCGGCGGGGAGTGATCCATGGCATATTGTTGTATTAGTCGCTCCAGGCCCATCATGGCCACCGCCATCTCCCTCGCGTACTCCGGAGTCACTTGCCCAACACAAGGGATGATTAGCATAAGATGTGCTAAAAGCAAAAATACGAAGATGACTAAAACATGTTATACCTGAGCAAGGAACTCCGGAGGCTTGACCACAGGGCGTGGAACCTCCACCAGGCCAGGGACTTCTTGAGCAGTCACCACGTCCACCATCCAGGAGAGCGCGGGTAGCCTGACTCCACCCTCACCTGTACCACTACCCCGAGGGCCCTTGCTCCCTCTGCCTCTACCTCCTTTCCTACCACTCCTATCACCTCTGTCGCCATGCACCTGTCGCCGCATCTCCCAAGTAGCAGGAAACCCAAAGCTCTGCATCAGGTACCGAGCTCGGTACTTTGCGTAGTCTACACTAGCCTGAAACAACAGCTCTAGCTGAGGGTCCAGCTACATGAACCGCTCAACCTCCCCCAACGTATACTCGCTCGTCGTCAGCACGAGAGGAGAGAGCGGCCCAAGGACTAAGAAGGTGTCCAGTCTCAGCGACTGGCGTGACACCCGGTCACCTAGGTACCACTGCCAGCCGTAAGGGGACTCCAGAAGCACCCTCCCTCTCGTCACAGCCCGGCTATGGGCCTCAAATGGGACCTTAAAACGATCCCAGATGCGCCAGTGTACCTGCAATCAAGAGCGCGTATCAGAAAATCGATTCAGTATATAAGTAACAAGGATTGAGAAATCAAGGAAGCATCAGCGTCACCACTGTGGGCTCCCCGACAGGCATGTGCCCAAAAGAGTCACCACCCGAATTTTTTAGATGGATGATCCAAGAAATCGAGAGTCCGTTTGGAAAAGGCGTTTTGGTCCAACGAAAATGTTAAGATTTTAGGTTCGGAAGCCATGTTACAAATGGGGAAGGTTTTGTTAAAGAAAATGCACCCCACTCGCCCGGTAAAATCGGTCTCTACAAAACTCTTTCAAAAAGGGGAAGTTAAAATATCTTTTGGAAGATGAAGCTCTTTAATAAACAAGTAAAGGGGAAAGGGACATGGGAAATATATCACATCAACGTGCACATGGTGCTATCTGTACAAGGATGGTAAGGATGATGCAGAATGAAAGGATTTTTTGACAAAAAACTATCTGGATTTCAGTCTCCTTCTGCACGGCATATTGTAATACCGCGCACGGTTTTACAGTATGCCGTGCGGGGTATCTGCTTAGTTTTCTAGCCATTGTAAAGTTCCAGAATACCGCCCGGCATATTAAGTAGCACGCACGGGGTTTTCAAATATCATCGGATGGTGTTTTTATTACTGGATCATCCTAACAAACATCATTCCTTCAAGCCATGAGTGTAAATCACCTTTTCATGCTTTTGATCATTCGTAATGATTTTAGAAAACTTTGTTTATAAAAACCGAACATGGCATGTAGATATGGTCTTATTTTGACAGCACCAACCTATGATATTTTAGCAACAAAACAGGCCTGACAGAGGAGGGCTGTGATCCAGACAGTTTGAACAAGATAACAGTAGCTATATGAAACGCCGTGCATCTAAGTATGATATGCCGTGCGACGCATCAAAGCGCCGCATGGCATAGCATACTCAGCACAGAGGCTTATATTTGTTTTTGAAAACGGTTTTAAGCCAAGATCCAACCAAAAGGGAGTTGATCCAGACTACAGAAAGGTTCCCTCAGGGGTGAAGACAAGGCCTACCCCATGGAAACTAGTTTATACCTTTGATCTTTGAGCTTGGATGAAGACAAACGGCTACAGGTGAGTGTGATCAAGACCGGTTGAGACAGGAAGGTCGTGAATGTAAGTAATAGATGGGTACAATGGGTGGTTGAAGCATTTATGTGAGTGAAAGACCCATTTCAAAGATGAGGAGAAAAATGGGGGATTTTGAGAAAGAAAAAGCCTAGAGAATGTTTTTAAAATAACTTTCTCAAGGCTTAGGAGTGAGGAGTGGGTGTGAAAGCATGATGAGAGAGAAAGAGAGTTCAGGCCCTTTTTCTCTTGAGTGGACGGTTGTATTTATAGGCAAGAGCCAAGGATTTTGAAATCAATGGGGGAGGTATTTTTTGGGCGGGCCAGAAGTGCTTTTTCAGTTGAGCTAACTTGTAGCTGTGGCTCAAGTGGGCGTGGCCGACAGCTAGCTGAGCCAGTCAGAACTTTATCCAAAATGCCGTGCAGTTGACCTCATGACCTCGTGCGGCATAATGAAATTTAGTATGCCGTGCGGTGCAGAGATGTGTCGTACGGTACAAAAGGTCCAGTCCTGGGCCCTTGGTTTTGTTTTGGGCTTTTGGTTCAAAGGAATCCTTCATCCGAGCTCTTGAAGGTATCGTTTCCTTTGTTTCATCATCGAGACATTTAAAGAACCTCTGAGGTCCGGATTGGGGTGTCTACAAAGACGTGACATTTTGAACCCATGAGACTAGAAGTCTCCCCACGATCTCAAAGTATTCAAACCTAGACGCTCTGATACCAATTTGTCACGCCCTCGATTTTCAACATAAATAAATAAATCTTTTCATCAAATGATTCTTGCATAAAATAAATATACCCAGAAAGAGTTCCCACCTTTTTAATTTACAAACAAGTCCCCAAGTTTAAAAGATATACAACCTTGGCACTCCGGCATCAATTAAACTTACGTACGAATACGTATAAGTTCTTTAATTACAAACCATTTAGTCAAAAGGGAAATTAAAAGTAGTTAGTTACAAAACTATCTTTAACAAAAGAAAGTCAATTACAAAGATAATTAAGTAACTAGAATATAGTTAGCTTCCAAAAATGTCTTCACATCTCAACACTCGATGCATACACGATATTGGCCAGCATTTGAACCTAAAAAGAAGATTCGGTTGAGCTACACTAACCCAATAGGAAAGTCTCTACAGAATCTATATGTAAATGAGATGATAAACATGAATATAGTGAATCAAGCTAAATGGCACATTCAAGAACAACACAATCCAACACTATTTACTAGAATGAAAGCACTCTCAAGTACATACACATACACATACACATACACACTTCTTCCACCAAATTTCCACCCCTTGCGTTACGGTAAACTCCACCCTTTGCGATTCCGTATTTCCACTCCTTACGTTACGGCAAACTCCACACATTCCAATATACACAAGCACGCCACAAATACCTCATGGGTCTTAACAATCAAGACAATAATTCAATTTTTGTAACGACCCTGATTTTTCGGTCGTTAAAAATTTCGTTAAATATTTGAATTTTATTTGGATTTCCTTAATTTCCTTGTAGTTTGTCAAAATTACATTTTTGCCCTTAAACTATCGTTTCTTGCACTTTAGCCCCACTGAGCAAGTCTAACTAGTTTCTAACCGGATGGTTAGAAGAACTAAATTGGAAAGCTATCTCGTTACTTCAAAATGACCGTTTTGCCCCTCATTGGAACTTTTGACCCTTTTGGACCCTAGACTTAGAATTTTAATATTCTTTTTCTTTTAATCAAAATGGTTATATTCTTTGTCCATTGGACAATAATGGTTAGGGGAATTATTATCCATTGGATAATAGAAACCCCAATTGTTTATATTAAATGTATACTTGGTCAAAGTACTAAGAATATTAAGAAAAATACTTTTAATTTCCTTAAAGTACTTTTGGGATTTATTTTAAGTTGCCTAATAACTATTATCCATTGGATAATAGATGTTAGGGGAATTTTTGCCCAATGGTTAAAAGGTAGTCTTTCATCTTAGTACATGGGCCTTAATAAACTAGTCTTTCTTAAAACCCCATGTGTAGAAGTACTACATTATTTTAACAAGGAAGTACTTAGTACTAAGATTCTTAAAGTACTTCCATATTATTTTATGTTGGGGTATTGATTCTTCCTAGATACATAAGTACATATGTATATATATTAATCTAGTACTTGGTTGATTATTTAAATGGCTTGGTACACATGTGTTTATTAGTTGATAAAACTTAGTCATTAAGTTTCTTGGCTCAAAGTACAAAGTACCTTTTGTTTATTGTTTTCTTGTACATTGTATGCATGTATATATATGTGAGTGTGTACTTGAAAGAGCAAGAGAGGAGAGAGGAAGAGAGAGAGCCGAATGGAGGGGGAGAGAGAGAGTGAGGCCGGTTGGGAGAGAGAGAGGAGGGAGACTTAATGTGGTCCTTGGCCATTGAACTCCCATGTACTTGAGATTCTTGTGCTTCCAAGCAAAATCTCAACTTCCATGTACTTCTTGTACATTTTACCAATTGTTAAACCTAAGAATCTTGTACTCATCTCATCTCCACCATCTATTTGTTCAAAGCTTAGATCTTTGGTACACCATAGCCATGCAACCCTAGGATCCTTCCTTGATCTTCCATGATCTCTTGCCAAGTGTCAAATTGAGGAAAGGAGAGGGAAAGGGGGGCCGGCCATTGAGGGAGAGGAGGGAGCTCAAGCTCTTGCCTATAAATAGAAGGCCATACCAAGCATTTCAACTCACACCTTGAAGCATTTGCTCTTCCTTCTCTCTAGAAACCATTTCTGATTTTCCAGGCAGCCTACTGCCCCTTCAAAAATCCCCAGTTTTCTCCTTCTTAGAGTAGTTTTTAGGATCAACTTCCTTCTGGAAAGTTGTAGAACACTTCGAGAGCTTCAAGTTAGGTTCAAGAACCACCTCAATCGGGTTAGAAATGACAAAGTTATCGTCATCCGAAGTTCAGTGAAAATTCTGGATTTTCATTTCCTGACAGCTTACTGTCTTTTACTTTACCCCCATTTTTCTCCTACCTAAAGTCATTTCTAGGATCGACTTCCTTCACGGAAGTTGTAGAGGGGTTCTTGATCTTCGATTTGGACCCAAGAACAACTCTATTCGGCCAAAGATTGACCCAGTTACTGCCGTCCGAAGTTCGGTCCAGATTCGGGAGAAATTCCACCTAGCTTATTCGGCCCCGACTAGTTTCGGATTAAGGTAGTTATCCTTACCTACTTTTCCAAGTATAAAGTAGTTTTTCACCTTAATTCTATGTATTGTATGAATCGCATGTTGTTTGGAAGTTACTTCGATCGTAAATAAAAAGTTGGAAATGCATGATGTGTGTTGTTTTGATTCAAGCATGCTATGTAGCTTAGATGATCTTGTTGTACTATATCAAGGCTTGATTGAATGCATGTTTGTATGTAAAGTCCCACACGCGGAGTCTTACATGAGAACGTGACACGAAAACCGAGGAAGTTAGAAACATGGCACCTAGGGTGTGTTTAACAAGAGAAATGTGTTTTGAAACCGCAATGTGGCCGGACTTGGTAGCCCATTGCGTGGGTTGTGAAAACCTCAAAGAGGCCGGACTTGGTAGCCCTTTGTGAAGATTGCCAATAAGGCCGGACGTGGTAGCCTTGTTGGTAATATGGCTTGGTTATCCGTGGAGAGGAGCCAATGCTAGTGTTGTGTGCCAACGGGAACCCGGCGCGGCGGAACCGTTGTGAGGATGCTCGGGAATCCGGCGCGGCGGAACCGAGATTGGGTGAGTTAAAAAGGAGACTTTGGAAAAGAAAGGTAGTAAAAACAACACGGTCTACGATGGGTTACGTAGGAAGAACTTCGAGGATTTTGGACACCAACGATAATTATGAAATGAATGTGGATATGATATTGCCTTATGTTCTGCTTATGTACTTATCATGTGGAAATCGATGCTAGTATTAGGATTATACTACTGAGCCTTCGTAGCTCATGGTGTTGCCTTGTGGTGACCCTGGCATATTATATGGGTGGCGACGCCGGTATAATATGTCAGATTTGATAGACGAACAGGACGAACTATTCACTTTGGAGGCATTCGGAGCCGAGGAGCGGGCTAGGATGGAGAAGCAAGAAGAACTGTAGTTAGGAACCCTAGATCCTTCTGTTTTGTAAATGAGAGTACTCTTGTAAGGTGTATAATGTAATAACGAGCTGGACTCGCTTTGTTTTTACTAATAAAACATTTTATTTAACGTACCCAAAATTCGGGGCGTTACAATTTTCACAAAGATATGCAATTCTCAAGCCATAAAGTGTTTCACTCGAACCGAGCATAGCATTCAAACACTAACATCACACGAAATCACCACATAACATGGAGAGAAAGAGAGAAATCCCTACTAAAGTGGGTTTTGAGCAGAACCCTAAGTCTACCAAGTGGATTAAGCCCAAATCTTCCAAGAACAAGCTCCTCCCAAGCTTTGACACAAGATCTAGAGAAGATATAACCCAAAAACAAGATAGACAAGCAATGATCAACAAGAGATTAAGAGGAGAGAGAGAAAAATGTGATTGAGAGCCAAAAAGTTAGAGCAAGAACACAAAATTTACCCCTTGTCCACCAAATGTGAGATTCAAGTGAATTTGACGAAGAAAACATTTGGATCTTGATGATTTGAGGTAGAAATCAAAGGATTTGAGTGAGATTGGAGTGAGGTAGGTGAAAGGGGGTGTTTCTAGGGTTATTTCGTGGGTTTGGGCATGAAAAATGGCAAAGGGGGGTATTTATAGTGGGCTAAAATGTGTGCTGAGATTTCTGAAATTTCACAACAGGTACCAGTACTGGGTGATTCCCAGTACCGATACTGGAACCCCAAAATGTCAAAATAAGACAACTCTAGACAACGTGTACCGGTACTGGGCAAAATGCAGTATCGATACTGGGTGAAGAAAAAATGAAATTTTTACCAACGGACACCGAATCGAACCCCATTTGCTACCAACACCGCCAATCATCATTACAACTTCAATATACGATATTCCACATATTTAAATGATTAAAGAAAAATAAAATAATTTACGGCTCTCTACAGTCCGTTTGTTGTGCACAATTATTCCACATTTCCAATCCACAAATATCAAACTATCAGATCATTTCCATAAGCCAATTAATCATTTACATCTTATTATGGAATAAACAAGCTACCGTATAGCATAATAGGTGAATGCTTACGTTCACACCATACGTCTAAGTATATCCCCGTATCCTACGCCATGTACTAATCCACAAGTGGTTTCTGTAGTAGCCATCCAACTCGTTTCTATGCTTGAACCCCGCAAAACATGTGCCATAGAAACCTAAAAGATTCAATGAGTCGAGAGGAAATGAATAGCAACACTTTCCATTGGATCACTAGACATATTCATGTCTACCCATAACACTTACCACAACGTCCTACATAACCTACGTTACTCCTATCAATCTTATGGTACATTCCATTCACGACGATACTTACATTATGCGCTAGCGAATAATAAGAAACAAAAATGAAGGGTTAAGACCCCAACATAGGAGAATAGATTGATTTATAACACAAGTGCACAACACAGGGTCCCTAGTGGTACAAACAGAAGGTACACGATGGACAAGATTTGCACGATAAAATCAACACGAGGCCTACCGATAGGGAATAGGGTCCTACTGGTAGAGAACTGGATTTCGCAGGCGACTTCCACAACTTTTGAATTTTGAACCGATCTCCATAATGATCAACAACAGATCTTAATTCAGTAAACGAGATCGAAGAATTGCTAGGAAGCACAGTCGCGCGTGCAAAAGGGGGACCGGCGCACGCGAAAGGGGAACCGGCGTGAGCCACTCGCAACTAGGTACAAGCAAAAAATAGAAACTACAGCAGATCTTAAAACCCAGCTCAATCAACAAAAATAAGCACGATCCAGGCATATAGACATTGTATAAACGCATAAAGTGAGTAAGAAATTCCTACCTCGAGTTTGGAGAGCAAACCCCCAAGATTACCTATGCCCTAGACTCCGAAAGTTAAAAATTAACCGGTTCCTCCTTCCCCGAGCTTGACCCACGAAATTTAAGACTTGAATCACATGCAAGAGATAGATTGGAGGTCAACACATGTAGATCTTGTGTTAATTTGGTGGGTTTTTGGTTGAGGAGGTGAGAGAGAGGATAGAGAGAGTGTGAGAGATGGGAATTATTTTCCTCGTGGAGAAATAATAAAAGTGGGGGACTAATCCCCTACTTCTCACACCACACATTCACACGTGTACCACTCGCTCAATTACTCTTATATTCTTCCACGAATATGCCACACCAAATATTTTGCCAAGCAGAATCTAAGCCCGGAGCATATCCGCACCGTTTATCTCGGTGGGCAGTACATTTACAAGAGAAAAATACGGCCTCAAAATACGGTCTCTACAAAAACTAGCAGTTTTAATTAAGGAAAGTAAACTGATTTTTAGCATGCTTGCAGTGATGTGTATGGAAAGAAAAACAAAAAACAACAAGACCCCAAGCCCCACGCAAGATCTGCGCGCGCAGCCACAGAGTAGTGCGCGCGTACTATGGACCGGCACGGGTTGGTCCTTACCACTACAGTTTTTGAAACCTTACTAGCTTTAGGGCCAGGGCTTGGTATTGATCACCAGCATTGACCCTACCAGCCCCCTTCAGGGATCATAACAGAAAGCAGTACAAAGGTGTCATATCTTTGGTTTTTGGGTTTGAAAGAGTATTGAGCTTTGAGGGTTGAGGTTGGTTAAGGTATTTAATGATTGTTGAGTGTTAGAGGATGAAGAACAAATGTTGTGTTCCTGAGTGCCTTTGTATTTCTTTGGTTTGTAAAGAAGAGGGCAAAGTTTATGGCCAAAAAATGTCACCTTTTGGAAGTTGATACATGGGGGGTATATATCGGGTAAGAGAGTGAGAGAGAGGAGTTTAGCCAGTCAAAGAGGCTGGCCTTACTTCCATTCAAAGGCTTCCCAGTCACTGGATGAGAGGAAAAAGTGAAATAAAGGTGATGGAGATGGGTTTGACCAGCGCGTGCGAGTCTTATACTGGCGCGTGCGAGTCAAACCAACATGCGCGTTGGTCAATAGTCAAACAACACCTGTCCATTTGACCTGCGCACACAGGTTCCAGACCAACGCGTGCAGATCGGTTTTTTGGCTTTTGAATGAGCTTAGGCTAGGTTAGGTTCAAAAGGGTGTCAAACACTCAAAGCTCAACCACTCGACATTCCCGGGGTGTTCTTGATCCGTTTCATAATCAGGGAATCAAAAACCGAAAGTAAACTAATCTGGACAATCCATATTGGGGTGTCTACAGTAAACACCGTGAAGTTAGAGCAACTCTGAAAGACAAAAAAGGACGTCAACATATCCGTTTCAATAGTTTTTTTTTTCCAGTCTTATTTGAATTTTTTAAACTTCAATTCATATTTTAAACTTTATTGCTTTATATAGAGGTTTGTTTGTTTGTTTTTTCATGATAAACACTGTGAAGTTAGAGCAACTCCAAAGGACAAAAAGGATGTCGACAAATCTATTCTGATATTTTTTTTCAGTCTTATTTATACTGTTTTTAACTTTGATTCATATTTTGAGCTTCATCGATTGTTCTCATCGAGATAAACGATTAAAATTAAATTAAAAAATTAAAATAAAATTCACTAGTAATATAAATGATCTTTAAATTAATTGATGTTGGTCCAAACTCACCCATATATATGGAAGGGAAAATTTCATATTAGCACCTGACCTTTCACACAAATCACACATAGACACTTCATCTTAACGAAATATCACATAAATACTTGACGTATTAAAGAACTCATCAATTAAACCCCTACCGTCAATCTCCGCCAAAAAACAAATAGAAAACATGTTTTTTTTTTTGTGTGGATAAATCAGCGTGAAATAAAAAAGAGGCTAACTGAATATACAACATACAAGGGGCATACCCCAGGAGAAAAAAAAGAAAAGAAAAAAGAAAAAAAATAGCGATAGCCTATGCCAACGACTACATAGGACTAGGGGAAATGAAACAACTGTTTCCTATCCATCTAAAAAAGGGATACAAAACAGATGGCAAAAGGATTACAGCTAGTGCAATCTTACTATGTGGATAAGAACCAAATCATTAAGTTACAACCAAAGATAAAGAGCATATGTATTATAAGGAACCAAAACTTGAACTTGAACTTCTGAATGCCAGGAAATGGAGCACTCATGAGAATGGTGGTGGGATAATGGATACTAAACCCCATACAGAGATGTCATTGCCCAATGGACCAGCTTGGTGTACTTGGTTGGACCAGCTGAACAATTTGCCCAACTCGCCATCAGTAGTCCATCAAACTTAGCTGCCAAACAGCAACATCCAAACAGTTCAAGCCTAACAGCAAAACAGTAGCAGGTGACAGCAAGAGAATCAACAGCAGCAGCATTTATTTGCTGCCATTACAGCAGCATCAGCAGAAAAAGCAACAGTAGCAGCAAGTAGCCCTGGTAGGGGCACAACTCTGATCAACAGCAGCCACCCAGCAATTTGCCACAAAAGAGATGCAAAATAAAACTAGAGACATGCCCCCTAGAAAAGCATGAACATTCCAATGGACAACCCCCCAAGGATAAGTCAAAACAAATGAACAACTACAATACCAATCCAAATGCATAACAACCAGACAAAGATACCAGCAAGTAGCCATGGGGAGCTACTATATGCAAGCCTTCAACGGCTAAATCATCTGAACAGTAAACATAATCCATGCCCAACAAGGGCTAGGCTTTGCTTCACAGTACAACAGCAAAACAACAATGATAGACTGCCCAGAATAAAGCTGACACAGTAATCCAATAGCATCAGCTGTAAGGTTGCGGTCGTGAGAACATACCCCCAGGGGAACCATATCAACCAATAACATAACAGAAGCAGTCAAAGGACTAACAGTAGTAAACAACAGCAGTCATAGGAACAAATGACTCTGCATTAGTAAATTATACACACTGCATTCAAAGGTGACTGCAGCAGAAGGACTATATGACAGGCAGTAGAGACAGAAACAGGCCTATTGCTCTTTCTGCTTTCCTACTTACCCCTTTGAAGCCTAGACCACCAAAATTCTAAAAGCAATAGGAAGATCCTTAACACCCTCAACTCTCCCTTACCAAAAGACTCCCACTAACTTTTACCTCCACTCTCAAGAAATTTGGGCTCAAACACACAGCTCACAGGCTCACACAAATGTTGGCACACAAAACTAATGGGAAGAGGCAAAGAAAGGTGAATTCCAAAGATGTATTCACCCACAATAACTGCTGTAACAAACTAAGAGGAAAGATTAAGGTATATACCTTATATATAAGAGTATTAGCAGTTAAGTATCCTCCTTTGAACCTGCTAGCCTCCTGTCTTGATGCTATCGACTCTTCAAGATCCTCCTTAGAACCTGTCAACATATCTTCAAGATAGCATATTGTACAGTTTGGAAAACAAATGATGCAAATGGTAAACTGAATATTAACATGTGATAAGAGTGAGCAGTTAACTTCCAGCAAAGTTCCATGCATTTACAACATGGTCTGCTTGAACTTGTGAAAGATTGGATAAGGATAGAATTCTTGCTCTCATCATAGAACAAATTTTGTGAACTACCACCTCCCAAGTAGAGGAATTCCCTTGGAACTTTCTCACATTTCTTTCAATCCACACCTGGTAAACTGTGATTGTAAAACTCAATTTAGTGATAACAGCTTGGAGAGATTTGCCCTTTATATCTGAGAGGAGGGAGACCCAATCAGCCGAAACTCTAGAGCTCCAAGAAACATGAAGCTTGGTCTGAATAGAGCCCCATACAAGATTTGAAAATGGGCAATTAAAGAAAAGGTGATCATTGCTTTCACTATCCTAACAAAGACTACATTGAGATGAAAGAGGAAGACCAAATGACACTAGTCTATCCGCTGTGGAAAGCCTGTTCTGGATAGCCAGCCAAGTGATAAAACTACATTTGGAAATGTGACCAAAGAACCACACCAACTTGTGCCACGCCACTTTGGAAAATGGAGATCTTAGTTGGTTCCAAAGAGAGTTGATTGTGAATTGACCATTAGGAGTAAGGGACCATCTGATATGGTCATTCTCATTCACCCTGGGGGGTAGAAGAATAGGTAGTGTACTCCTTACCTCATTAAGCTCAAAAGTTTGGGTAGTTGGAAATGCCCACCTTGAGTTTTCGATGATGCAAGACACAGCAGCTTCAATTGGTATACCTGAATCATAGGCAACTCCAGGGCCAAATTTGGCGATCAAAGGGCCTAATGGATGCCAATTGTCATGCCATAAGGAGGTTGTGCAACAATTTCTTATAACACTAAGAATATATGGTTGTACTTTGGGTCTAAGATTCAAAAGCTTCCTCCACACCCAAAAGCAATCACTTGGAATCTTCAGATTCCAGAAATTGTTCATTTTTATTAAGTATGATTTGACCCACTGACACCACATTGACTGTTCTCCTCCAGAGATAATGAACCATATGTGCTTGGCAATAGCTGCTTGATTCCATATCTGCATAGATTTGAATCCCAAACCTCCTTCCTGTTTGGGGGAACATAGGTGCTCCCAAGAGACCTTGGCACCTGTTTTTTTAAGGTTAGGGCCAGTCCAAAGAAAGGCCCTAAGGATAGACTGAACCTCCTTAATCACCTTTTTGGGAATGATAAACATGGATGACGAATAGGTTTGTATGGAAAAGAGAACATTTTGAATCAGCTGGACCCTTCCAGCATATGTAAGGTCCCTGTAGACACCCCAATTTGGACGCTTTGATATCTTTTAAGTCCCCGATGATGATAAAAGGGTTTTAAATCAAACAAATACCATTTTGGAATGAATCCTTCAAAAGTCAACACAAAGTCAACTCCACCGTACGGTACAAACTCCACCATACGGTACAATTACGTCATCCTAACCACCCAACAGTTAGGGCGGTTGTAATATCCACCGCACGGCACATATATCTCCACCGTACGGTAGATATGTGTACGTACGATACATCGCAACTTGCACCCCCTTTTCCAGAACTTCGGTCAAGGCATCTCAGGCTATCATAGCCTGGTCTGTAGCTCCCTGACCGGCGTAGGACTGCAGCAAGCCGATGGATGCTTGAAGACCAAGCTAAAATCCCCTGAAAATTTCCCTATAAATACCCTAGGGTTTTGATTGAAAAAGATACTAAAAATTTCTCTGAAAATTGCACTGAGAAAGGATGATTTTGCACTAAAAATATTCTAAAGTTTTCTTGTTCGTTTCCTTTCACCAACGTCAGTTTCAATTCATACCAGAAGGCTCTTGCAATCACTGCCATTTTCAAAACGAAAGATTCATTCCAAGAAGAAAAGGTATAATTTTCTATCCTTATACTCTGAGGGGAACAAAGAAGGTCCAGGTTGGTTCTCCGTACCATTCTTGGGCCCAAACTGTCCAATGCCTCAAATAAAAGTTCTGAATCCCGTATAACTCCAACATACGGGACATACATCCACCGTACGGTAGATGTGTTTCAGGGAACATTGTCTCGATTGCTACTTTCCTCTTCTTCTTGTTACTTTCATAGTAATCTGATATAAGATACCATGCCTTTTTCATGTTATGTTCCTGTTCCGCTTAAAACAATACATGCCATGCCTTGATTCACAAAAGAGTTTATCGGTTATGTTATGCTTTAATACATAAGCTTGTGTGCCTGTTTAGGTCCTTGAATGCCTTGTTAGTTCATTACACGCTGCTGGCCACAAAATTCATGTACCGTATGGTTCATACATCTGCCGTACGGTAGCAATTTTGTGGAATAAATTCCCTTATTTGCTGATTAATAAATTGAAGCATGATTATGGGTATGTATATTTGTCAAATGAAATTTTACACATGTGATAGTTGTTTTCTGTGCAAAAACTTACTACGGAATGTGTACCGTACGGTACAAATGTCTACCGCACGGCACACATTTTCTACCGCACGGTTGAGTCTCCGTAGGACAGCATGCCATTTTTCTGCAACTATCTTAATGTGTTCTGCCTGCCTTATTTACTGTATGCTGGTACTAATGTTATTTGAACTCCTTATATGTCATAAACTGCTTTTGTGACATTAAAAGTTTGAGCAATGAAATGATTTTTCAAAATCCCACAAGTGTTAGTAAAGACCGATTTATCGGGCGAGGGGGGTGCTTTTCTAAATAAAACCTTCCCCTCTCGTAACATGGCTTCCGAATCCAATCTCTGGTTTATTTTTCAATTCAAATATCATTTTCAAGTTCCAGGTTTTCTCGGATAGCAAACCATTTTACAAAAACCCGCCGGGTGGCAACTCTTCAATTTTTCAAAACGAGCGCATGACAGGGGATGGCCTCTGAAAAGGCACCATCCCGGGCTCTGGTAGCCCACAGTGGCGATTCTGCTGGGGATTATATTAATTTATATTTTGGAGAATTAGTACACTTGTGAAAATAACCCATGTCAAAAGTTTGTCAAAAAGATAAGCTTCGCGCTATCTAAGAATGGTGTGGTAATTCTAACAGGGCTCCGCCAGACCACCCGGCCTGGGACTTTTTGGTTATTTCATTCGTGTAATTTTTCTTAAAAATATAATTTAATTTGAGAGCCAAGCTTGAAAATATTTGTGGTATTTTTCATTTTATTGCTTAAACTTTTGCATTGCACGTGCATCGATGTTGGATAGCCCCGCCGCTGCATTTTGGTTACCCTACCCGGCTTGCCGGTGCTAGGACATCCCTAAATGCTCGGCAACCTTTGACGATGATGAGTCAGCCTGACCATTGACATGCAGTACACTTGGCAATAGGAAGACAAATTATTGGCTCTAGTCTGGGGAACCCCTCTAAACCAAAACCAGCCTTCTGCATATAGCAAAAACATAGAACTTTTGCCAAAGCTACGACAGGGGCCTCACGTTAGGATTACATGATATATCCTATATACGTGTTTACCGTTTTCCTTATACCATGCCTATATGTTTCAATGCTTTCCTTGTATGCTATTGTTATATTGCTAGCTTGACCTTAGGTTATTAGCCCTATCAAGCTTAAAAGAATTGCCTTAACCAATGAAGAGTCATGCATGATGGAAAATGCATATTTTAAATCCTTGGGAGCATTAAAACTTGAGGAAAAATTAAATCAAGCCATAAACATCATCTTGTTAATAGTTTTCAAAAAAAAAAAAAAAAAACTAGCTCGTTGAGGTTCTAATCCCCAATGACTAGCTTTTCAAAGTTAAAATTAGCATGTTAAGGCCTTATCCTTAATAACTGATTTTCCTTCGAAACTCGAAATTTAATTGTTGAAACCCGATTTCCAATAATTATTTTATTTCCAAATCACAATAAAAGTCTCAATGGCTTTTTCAATCATAAGTTAGTTCGCTAAAACCTAACTCTTAAGGACTAACTTTTCAAAATCAACTTTCAAAATTATTGACAATGATTGTGGCTTGACAAAGTTTTTCCTTTTTAATGCTCCCCATAAAGGATACCTTACCAAACAACTGAGGACTAAGGCAATTTTGGCTAAGCTTGCGAGCATCTCGAGTAACAATATCATAATTCTCATTTAAAGAAATTAGGAAAAACCACAGATTACTAAAATTTGTCTTTTTGTTTTTACTAGAAGTTCTAAGCAATTGGTCTAAGAAGAAGGAAGCATTACGTACTCAGTTGGACTCGACCCAAAAAGCGATTGACAAGGTTAGAATCTTCGCCAGTTCAGTCAAGAATGTCGAAGAAATCAGAAATGGAAGCATCAGGAGCAGGGGGAAAGACCGACTTGAAATTCTTAAGGAAGAAATGGTAGAGCAACCGGAACCGTATGACAACCAAATCACCCAGTTAATGATCATGATTCAAGATCTCTCTATTCCCAGCAAACCCACTGCTAAGGATGCAATAATGGCCAAGCTCACTAGGTTGGAGGAATTTGTCAAAAAGCAAGAGAAAGTGGCTGCCACAGGGGTAGATATGGAAAAATTATGCTTGTTCCCAAATGCTAAGCTGCCCGACAGTTTCAAACCTATTGATTTGGAAAAGTTTGATGGCACAGGGGATCCAAAAGCTCATTTACAAACATACGTGGGCACTCTGTCCATGTACAGAATTGAGAAGGATGCAATGGCGCAAATGTTCCAGCAAACACTTAAGGGGCCTGCCTTACGGTGGTTTCTTACTTTGGATGATTCAAGGAAGAAGAGCTGGGATGATATTGGGGCTGCCTTTGTATCTCATTACAATTGCAACATTCAGCTGGAAATGACTGTGAGGGAATTGGAATCTACCAAAATGGAGGCGAACGAGTCTTTTGCTGATTTTGTCAAGAGATGGAGGGGAAAGGCTTCTCAAATGATCGATCGTCCATCTGATAAGGAGCAAATGAGAATTATCATTAGAAACTTGGCACCTGATTTTGCCAGGCATCTAGTGATATTTCAAACCACTGCTGATTTCAAAACTTTCTACGAAGCTGGACTTGCTGTTGAGGATGCACTGCGTTTAGGTATCTTTGAAAAAACTGAAAAAACCGAAACCAAAAACAAAAGGGTCTACTCTGGCAACAGTAGTACCTTATTTGGAAGCAACTACCAAAACCCATCCAACTCCAACAACCAGAAGCCAAATGAAACCAAACCTGTCAACCAAATAAATACCCAACCAAACAAGCCTAGAAGACAATTCCACCGATTTGCCAATCCTTTATCCTCCGTCTACCAAAAGCTTCTCGAGAAAAAGCTCATTAAACCCCTTGAACCTTGTGAACTACCCAAAGAACTCCCTGCTAACCACAACCTGAAAGCCTTTTGTGACTACCACCAAATGCCCGGTCACTATACCAATAACTGCTTCCGCCTCCGGCACCAAATCCAAGATCTCATCGACAATGAAACCCTTCCAATCCCACCAAAACCCAACACTGTTGCCAACCCGATGCCCGAACACAAACCTAACAACCAAATCAGCCACATTGTCTTAAGTCCCACTCAAAATGACCCCACAAAATTCAACCCCAACCATTACATTGTCCCCGAAACTGACCCAAGGCCCGTGGTGCGGGTACCCAATGATAGCGAAGTCAATTTTCTTAAGGATATGGAGTATGAATGGGTGATCAACTGGGGCGTTCTTGCGGAGGAATGGCTAGAAAGAGAGGCTATAGAACTTCACGCTCAGAATCAACCCTAGCCTGGGAATGAAATCATGGGCGCCCTTGAAATCAATGATGAATGGTTAATGGCTTATGTTGACCACATGGATCATGACAATCAAGAAGAATGGGAATGGATTCCAACACCTAATGAATGACAGATGTTGGAAGAAGCGGGCCCATTGGATTATGTCACATTGCCTCTCCTTTTCACAGATTATGAAAATGAGCTTGCTCATGACCAAGCTAACCAGCGATCATTTGGGCAACCACCTGAAAACTTGGAGGATTTCTTTGGAAATGTTCAATTTTGGGATGTTGAGCCAACAGAATACCAATTAATAAGGAAGGATGATCCCTTGGACACATTCTCTTTGTCACACCTCTTCAGACATGAAACACGGCTGTCACTCAACGAAATAAATAGGCAGCATCAAGCCATGAATGTGTTTGGAAAGGAGTATAACTAGGATCCAAGCAAATTTATTGTGCCCGATACTGAGCCTAAGCCAGTTGTTTATGTACCGGAAGTGCCTGAGGTACTTTTCTTGGGAAGCTTGGAAATGGAAAATAGGCGCTTAATGGAAGCCTGGGCTGAGAGAGAAACTATGGGAGGTGAACTGACTGTAGGTGACGAAACTTGGAGTGATTTTGTGCAGAATTGGGAGTCATTTCAAGTCAACCCGTTAGACGGATACTCTCTTTACGGATTATTTCAAGAACCAGAGCCCGTGGAGGAAGAAGAAAGAATGGATGAAGAACTCCATAGCTTCGTACCTCCCATGACCTTCGACGAGTCCAGCCGTGGACACTTCGAAGATGCTCATCACACGGGTCATGAGGAGTATGCTGCATTTGACACTAACCAATTCATTCAAGTACTCGAAGGATATGAGCAGAAAGACGGAATGGAGGACATGTGCCCGCTTGATGGAGTTACGCTCCCTTTGCTTTGGAAAGCCGATCCTAGTCAACCTGCAGTCGAAACAGTTTTTGAGGATGATGATTGGTTCCCTCAGGCATACATAATTGGAGAGTCTCTTCCCCGACCAGCTGCACCTTTTCCCCCGCAGCCCGATGTTTCAATGTTGGAACATACACCCTTTGATAACTTTTGGGACGAAGATGAGGTGATGGATATTCAAGTTGGGAATGGTGAAGTTTGGACAGTCAACAAAGCCATGTTAGATGATTCTTTTTGGATGGATAGTGCCATAGACGGGTTAAGCAAAAGGTTGGAAGCTGTTGACATCAACAAGCGCAAGGCCAAGGAAAGTCTAGAGGACATATGGATGGAAGATCCCGATATGAAACAAAAGATGGAAGAAATCAAGAGAGGGAAGCGCAAAATGGGTGAGGATATATGGGGAAACAACCAAGGCCTGTGGGATGAAACTGTGAGCCGTTTAACTTGAAGTGGCCGAGTGTACCAACCTGACCGTCTCCAAAATAGAAACCCAACCCAACCTTCTCAAGTTCAAAATGATTACTTTTGGGGTGAAATTATCCAATCCGAACTCATCCAAACCGAATCCGAATTTGTCCAGCATAAACTTGCCCAAACCCTACCTACCCAAATAGCTCCTCCCGAGAAAGACCCCATCATAAAACAACTCAACAAAACCCCAGCTCCAATCTCCATTTGGGACCTTCTATCTACTTCTACAGAGCATCGCCAAAAACTTATCCAAGCCCTGTCCCGCATGACCGTACCCACCGATATCACTCCCGAAGCCGTTATAGCTCTTCTTATGCCGAAACCTGCTAAACATTCCGTAACCTTTACCGAAAAAGACTTACCTGCCGAAGGAGCCGGTCACAACAAGCCACTCCATGTCACTTTCAAGTGCTTGGGGAAATGGGTCCTGGTCTGTTTGCTTGACAATGGATCCGCCTTGAATGTATGCCCACTTCGGACCACTTATTGCCTTGGGCTGGCAAACAAGGACTTCGAGCCATCTGACTTGGGGGTGCGTGTCTATGATAATACCCGTCGCAATGTGGTCGGAACAGTTCTGTTGGAGATATCTGTTGAAGGATTCAGTAATAAAGTGGAGTTTCATGTTCTAGACATTCCAGCTTCCTTCAATTTACTCTTAGGAAGGCCTTGGCTCCATCATCCTGATATAATGGTTGTGCCTTCTTCCCTGCATCAAAAGGTACAATTGGGCTTGGCTAAGGGTACTTTCACTATATATGGGGATTCCGGGATCCGTCCCCATGCTGCTGACAATGCACCAATTTTGGAAATTATGCATGGAGAGGAAGATGTCACCTTGGAGGATTTTCCTTTGGCGCTACTGATAATGTGCACACTATCAAGATAGATGAGGATTTTGTGATAAGCTCTGTGGCTGTCAAAATGATGAAGGAAATGCTCTACATGCCCGGTATGGGACTCGGGCGTGACAATCAAGGAATTCCAAAATTCTCGAAATTTCCAGCAAGTAACGGTCATTTTGGTTTGGGATATGTGCCTACCAGTGAGGAGGAGACAGTTGCAAAGAAAGGACCTATCCGTTTTGTCAAAGCTAAGGAGGAAAGGTATCTGGGGCAGCCGGAGCCTTTTTGGATTCTGAAACCAACACGCAGTTGCCAGGATTTGAGATTTTTGCTGAAAACACTTGGGATAGTGATGATAAGGTTGAGAAATTGACTGAACTGGTGAAAGCTCTCAACATTGACTGGGTTGAGTACCTGGATTCTAACTATCTGTCATTGCTGTTTGAGGAGGGTCCAACGAGTGCGATTCAAGATGGAGCTGCTGTCATGATGCTAGGAGAAGAAGCACCCGAGGATTTCACTTCTCTCGTAGTAGATGCTGTTGGAAGTTATAAAAAGAGCACTTTTGTACCACATGTAGGCTATGTCAAAACTAGATCCGACACTGAGTCTGAATTTGAGTCTGTCCTTTCTGAGTCTGATTCTGAGTCGGAGCTTGTGCCTCTTGGCCCTCCACGTCAGTCTTTCTCTTTTGAGTTTGAGTCGACTCTGATGTATGATGCCCCTGGGGCCACCTTTGATGATGAAATGAACGAGGACAACTTTGCTTACTTTGCTGTCTCCGAGATAAACTATGTTGACCCTAATGGCGAAGAAATAGAAAATGACGAAGAAATCGCTAAAGAACTCCAGGATTTACTTCAAAAGGAAAGTGAAAGATATGCTCAGCCAATAAAAGAAGAAGTTGTTTTAATAAACTTGAAAGATGAAACTAACCCGCGAATGGTTGAAGTTGGTTCTGGGCTGTCTTTGGAGGAATTCAAAGCATTGTCAGATTTGTAAAAAGAATTTGAAGATGTTTTTGCTTGGTCCCACGCAGATATGCCCGGAATTGACCCTGAAATTGTGGAACACCGAATCCCACTTTATCCCGACGCCAAACCTGTTAAGCAGAGGCTAAGGAAAATGAGACCGGATTGGGCGTTAAAAATTAAAGAAGAAGTTCAAAAGCAAATTGACGCTAGATTTCTGATTGTAACAGAATACCCCAAATGGATTGCAAATATTGTACCTGTACCTAAAAAGAATGGCAAGATAAGAATTTGTGTAGACTTTAGAGACCTAAATAAAGTTAGTCCAAAAGATGACTTTCCGCTCCCACATATAGATGTTCTCGTTGACAACACTGCGAAACATGCTTTGTTATCTTTTATGGATGGCTTTTCAGGGTATAACCAGATTCTTATGGCACCCGAGGACCGCGAGAAAACCACTTTCATTACAGAATGGGGCACCTATTGTTATAGGGTAATGCCATTCGGGCTAAAGAATGCAGGGTCTAACTATCAAAGGGCAGCAACAACATTGTTACATGATATGATTCATAGGGAAGTTGAAGTCTATGTGGATGATATGATAGTAAAATCCAAAAATAGGGAAGGACATTTGCCCGCGCTCAAGAAATTCTTTGAAAGGATTCAGAAGTACAGGTTGCGTCTCAATCCGGAAAAATGCACATTTGGGGTCACAGCAGGAAAAATGTTGGGATTTCTAATTACCACTCGTGGGATCGAGGTCGATCCGTCCAAAATCAAAGCAGTTCTAGAAATGGAGCCACCTCGAACTGAGAAAGAGGTGCGAAGTTTTCTTAGCAAAATCCAATTTATAAGCAGATTCATCGCCAAGTTGACCTCAACTTGCGAGCCTATGTTTCGTCTACTAAAGAAAGGGGTTCAATTCAAGTGGGATGATAAGTGTCAGCAAGCTTTCGAAGCAATTTGAAGTTACCTCCAGAATCCGCCAGTCCTAATGCCCCCGGAGCAAGGAAAACCTTTAATTCTATACCTTTCCGTGACATCATCAGCAATGGGTAGCATGTTAGCTCAAGAAGGGGAAGATGGGATCGAAAAGGCTATCTATTACATAAGCAAAAGAATGACAGGATGTGAAGAACGTTACACGTCGTTAGAGAAAACATGTTGGGCTCTAGTATGGGCCACCAAAAAGCTGAGGCATTACATGCTAGCTCATTCGGTGGTATTGATTTCTCGAATGGACCCTCTTAAATATCTGTTCGAGAAGCCAGCACTTACCGGTAAGGTAGCACGTTGGTTACTCTTGCTTTCTGAGTTTGATATCAGGTATATCACACTGAAATCCGTAAAAGGGAGAACAGTGGCAGAATTCCTAGCAAATCATCCTGTGGAAGGACCAGAAGATGTGGAATTTGAGTTTCCAGATGAGAATGTGATGGCAACAACCAACGACGTCTGGACATTGCACTTTGACAGGGCGGCCAATCAAAAAGGGTTCGGAATTGGAGTATTGTTGATTTCACCCTATGGATCGCATATTTCGTTAGCCTTTAAGTTAAACTTTGAAGTTACTAACAATCAGGCTGAATATGAAGCTTGTATTGTGGGAATGGAAGCCGCATTGGAAATCGGGGTGCAAAAGCTAGAAGTGATCGGAGACTCTAATTTGGTGGTATCACAAGCTAACGGCGATTGGAAAGTTAGAGAAGACAAGCTTAAGCCATATCACGAGAACCTTGAAAGTTTGATTCCACAATTCCAAACAGTAACCTTTACTCATGTGCCGAGGTTAAAGAACCGATTCGCGGATGCTCTCGCCACTCTAGCATCCATGGTAGAAATACCAGTTGGAATTAAGATGCGACCAATTATGATTGAACAAAGAAGTAAACCTGTGTATAAATATGTTATGGCAATTGATGAGCCAGATGATGGGTTGCCATGGTATCATGATATTTGGAATTTTATCGAGAAAGGAAAATATCCGCCGGGAACTGACAAGAAAGATCAGTCCTCCCTTCAGAAGTTGGCTTCTCAATACATAATTTGTGGAGGAAGATTGTATCGAAGGTCACATTGTGGAGTGCATAAGCTGTGTGTACATGGGCATGAAGCTGCCAGAATCATGGAAGAAATTCATGAATGGGTTTGTACAGGTGGCTCATTTTATCAAGCAAAACATCATTTATCGATACGGGGTTCCACAAGCCTTCGTGTCCGATAATGGGGTGCATTTCAAAGGACGAGCAGCCGAGGTTCTTGAGGAGTTTGGAGTCCAAGTTCATAAGTCAACAATATATCGCCCTCAAACCAATGGGGCGGTAGAAGCGGCAAATAAAACCATTAAAACAATTCTCGAGACAACTACACAGTCTGCGAGAAATTGGCATGAACAGTTACCACTAGCTTTGTGGGGATACCGGACGTCCATCCGTACACCAACGGGGGCAACACCCTATTCATTGGTTTATGGCATGGAAGCCGTTCTCCCTATCGAGCTAGAAATACCATCGCTATGAATCATGGCAGAATCGGAAGTTAGTGAGGCAGAATGGCTAAGCAGCAGATTCAAGGAACTTATGCTATTTGATGAAAGGCGTCTTCGGGCACTATACCACATTCAGGGTTATCAGCGAAGAATTGCCCGGGCATTCAACAAGAATGTTAGGCCAAGAGATTTGGAAGAAGCGGCAATGGTTCTAAAGGAGATACAGGCTCCGGTCTTCGATCCGCGGGGGAAATTCCGACCAAAATGGGCTGGGTCATACATCATTAAGACAATCTTGTCTGGAGGAGCAACTCAACTTATTGACATCGATGGTAATGAATTTTCTACATTGGTTAACTTAGACCAACTTAAAAGATATTACCCCTGAGAGAAGCTCGATGAACTGAAAACCACAAGGGTGGGCAATTTCAGGCAAAAATTAGAGCAAAAGCCTTCTAGGTTGAAAATCCGAAAGGACGACCTAGGCAAAATTTAAGGCCAAAATTGAAAAGAACTCACTAGACCGAAAACCCGAAAGAGCGGTACTAGGCAAAAATTAGAGCGCAAAAGGAGAATGTAAAATACCCGAGTGAACCCTAACCCAAAAAAAAAAAGTTGATAATGTACTTGAACTACATCATGACCTGATTCCTTCGGGATACGTAGGCAACCTTACTTTAAGGTTCGGTCATCTTTATTTCATAATCTCTTCATCTTTATTTTCTTGTAAAGCAGTTCAGAAAGACATCAACGGAACCAACGAGAATCCAAAAACGGGAAAATTTCATAATTCAAACTTTATTCAAGCAAACTTCTTTGGATACAAAGCTGAGCATAAAAACTTTCAAAAGCAACAAATACACTAACAAAACATAAGGAAATAGCAAGCCAACAAAAAAAAAAACACAAACACACTAAGGGTCCTAAGTTCATCTCGGAACATAAGCAAAGTTGTGTCTTAAGTCGCTCCTCATTCCATCCAATTCTTGTCTCCACGTCTTGAATGAGCCAGTCTTCATAATCTTGAGGCAGCAGAGCACTGGGGTATGGATCCCTCGAAATTGTATTGCGTGCTCTCCAAGTATGATGGTAAAAACGACAAGTAGAAAACTTGAAAGGTGGCATGTTAAAGTATTTATGCGGGGGCATCGTCTGGCGAACACCGTGCTGACGAAGAATACGATAAGGAATATAAAAGGTCCAACCAGTCATGCCCACTAGCATCATTCTGCTACGTCCCATGTTGCTATAAGCCATAACCGGGAGATCTGCCCAATTAGTCTGCCAGGCAATCACTTCTTCCGAAATTTGATGAAAATGATGAACCCAGAGCTCCTCGGACCCACAAACATCCACAAAATTCCTCCTCGCAAAACCCTGAGTCTCATGAACCCGATTCCTTGGAATAGGTTCCAGCAGATTGAGCTTATCACACAACCATAACTGCAATGAGAGTAAAAAACAAGTCAGAAACCATAAAAAGCTCAAGCCGAGTGTTGAGGTAAAAAGAGAATGTGTGAAAAACCAGAAAAAAGAGAGCTGAGTGAGAAGCTTACCTGTAGGAATATTGGGCTACCTCCAAAGACGTTAGTTTCATCAGGATGCACAACATCCAGCCCCATTATTGTTTCAGCTAAAACCATCAGAGCAACATCTTTGCGATCGTCAATTTGGGCAGCCACGCTTACCAATAAAGAGCTTGCTTGGCCATCAGACTGCACAAGCAGAAAAGTAGCCAGTGGGCATAAGCACAAAGCGAACCTGTTACCTCTGAATTGGTTAATAAGACGAGGAATATTCAGCACTCTGCCTTCAGTTAAGGACTTAGCAGCATTATTGCTTATCCCCAACTTCTCAGACAGAGTTTTCGCTATTCCAATCTTCTTGAAAGGATTAACCGGAACCTCCAGGTCGAAACCACCAAGATAAGCATGGAATTCTTCTACAGTGGGACATAGCTCCGAAAATCCGAAACGGAACACATGTACTTCTGGGTCCCACATTTGGGTAGCAGCACGAAGAAGCTCGGGACATATGATAATGTCTCGAACATATCGCAGAGAACCTAGCCTATGTGAGCGACAATTCAACCAATCTATGCCGTCAAGCTCGTCAAGCCATGGACGCATCAAGGCGGGAAAGTCCATGATTTTAAGGGAGAGGAATTATTTTGATTATGGAAAAGAATGAAAGTAAAGAAGGGTATTTATAGGAGAGGCAAGACATACCTTCAATTTTTGAAAGAGTATCTCGATATGCGTGCCACATCGAAGAACGCGTTGACCTTTGGAAAAGGATCCCTCAAACCCTTCAAAAATGCAAAATCAGAACCTTTAACAGTCTGCAAAACAGTGGAAAATCGGTTGGCCAGGATAAAGAGAAAACCAGTGGTTACCTGCTTGATTGCAAGTTTTGTCTCTGTCAGGCCTCTACCGTACGGTAGATATATTTCCACCGTACATTACAAATATCAACCGTACGTTACATCTTTCCACCGTACGGTAGATACATCTCCACCGTGTTTTACAAATTTCTACCGTACGGTAGATGTATCTCCACCGTACGGCACAAAGTTCTACCGCACGGTACAGTATCCCCACTGTGTCTACAGGTTTTTGGTTTTAGAGTATGAAATCTTGTTCTGGGGCACATCAATCAGTTTGACTTGCATACATGAGTCACACTATGTAAAAGTGACTTCACGGAAGGCTTGGTTGCAGCCCCGGACCATGAATTACAAGTTTGGTACATAAAATGGCCCAAATACGTTCAAAATCATGCGTACGGACTGTCAAAAGCTGTTTCAAAGATATCCTCTTCATTTTATCCGCACCAATAGGTCATATTACTATAGTATGACTTTGAGAGATGGTTGGTTTCAAGTTCGGACCAAAAGATACAAGTTTGGTATCCCGAAGTCCAAGTTTCCTGTCAAAAACTCATTTTTTTTTCATATGATGTCGTTCAAAGACATGTTTCTTTCCTTTTGTTAGCTCCTACAAGTCATGATATGATGCTATAAGCGCGTGGGGGTGTCAGTTTCAAGTTTGGGCCCAAAATCTGGGATTTGGCATTTCAAGAGTCCATAATTCTAGTCCAATGGAATTGTAGTGTCGAGAGTCTCAAGTTGAAAACCGACCTTTTCATTTTCCCAAGTCATGACAGTCATTTTGAGTGTACGTGGTTCAATAGCAGTGTCTTACGAGTCAGTTTGCACATATTATAGGTTTCGGTACAAATTCAACTGAAACCATTTCGTTTCTCAAAGTTCTGAGGCTCAAAACATTCATTATCTCGGTGTTATGAAAATAGACATGTGTGGTACAAATGCATTAAAAGAACAAGCTTATTTATAAACCCAAAAACAGCATCTACATAATGAGTTTGAAAGTGAAACCTACGAAAAGGCTAAAACATAAGTACTGCTATCATGGCAATGGCATGCAAGCCCCATCTATGCAAAATCAGAAAAAGGGACAAACAGTTGTCCAAAGCAAAAAGAAAGGCACGCAGGCCTCATCTCCTAAAAAGCTAGAACTGATAGTAAACACTCAACAACGCGCCATCTTCTGTGGTCTTTCCCTAATCTCAAAGGACGTACCGTTACCATCATCACCATCATCATCATCGTCGTCGTCATCGTCATCACTCCGCTCGCCAGGAGGCCGTTCGTAACGAGGGTCCGAAACTGAGCTGCTTGACAGGCTATTTCCTTCCTTTTCTTCCTCCTCCTCATCATCTCCACCCCTCTCCACCACCTCTACTGGCTGCACACGCCTCTCTCGTAAAACTCTCCCCGGTGTAGAAGTTGATTGAACAGGAGGCAGACTATTTCTCGCATTCTTTGTGCGCGGTCTATGAATCGTTCCACCCATGAGCTGTCTTGTAACCTGCATTATGAGTCACCCTTAAAAAGCAATCATGTGAAGGGAAAATAACTTGAGAACATACCCAGACGCCCCTTCCACGGCTAGTGTCCTCGCCTCGACCACCTCCCTGGCTGGATGATTCTTCACGACCTCCCTCACGGACAGTCGGTCCACCACTTGAACTTCTCTACCTAGCACCACCTCTTTGTGCAGCTGCTGTAGCCCCGCGTGGCAAAACCTCAGGTGATACACCCATCGCCCCTTGGCGAATCATCGTGAAGCAGTCCAAAAGCAGCCGGTATACATTCTTTGCCCATGCTCGTGGCACCTAAGGCAAATTTAACACATTAGAATAACGTGTATACATCAAATAAGCTTGCAAGAAATGAAGATAACCAATAAAATCTCATACCTCGGCCTCAGGTAAAGTAATGCTCGCAGAACGTGATGGGATAGCTATCTCTCCTTCAATGCCTTCCCGTGTCACCACCGACACCACTCTACTCACCTCCAGGAAAGTGTGCCCCACCTCTGCAACCCGTCCGTTGCCTCGTCCCCTACTTGACCTGCGACGTGAGCTAACACCGCCTCGCCTACTCCCTCTACTCCCCGAGGCCCCTGTTGCCGCCTCACTCTCATTTCCCCCCACCTCCATAGCACCTGACAGTCGCTCTACCATCCAAAGACGATAAGCTAAGTATCTCTCTCTGTAGCCTGCATAGTCCAATGAGGGGCTAAGGTAGGCTGTCAAGTCCTCAACCGGTCTCGTATGTCTCTCTATCTCCTCCCGAGTATAATCCCCGTCCTCAACATGAAGAGTGGCACACCTGCTGGAACTCTGAACTCCACAAGCCCTAAGGATTGGCATGTCACCCTCTCCCCCAGATACCATTGCCAACCAAAAGGTGACTCTAATAAAACGCAACTACGAGTCACCTCCCAGCTTCGGACAAGAAAGTTTGCTTGCAGCCCGGTCCATAACTTCCATAGAACCTACGGAAAATTGAAAAATGCCTTAGGAAAGGTCTAGGAATAATGTCATGCGATGAAAGAATAAAGAGCTAGAATGTTCTTACCCCCTCGCCAGACATCCTATCAAGGAAAAGGCGAAATTCTCTCAAGTTTCCTTGGAACTCGCTAGATTTGCGGTACTTGGGTGCCCACCTCAACGCTCAGGGAAGCACTCGAGGATTCCCATATGTATTCTCCGGTCCGTACATCCCCAATACCTCGAAAGCCCAGATCTGCATGTTAAGCCAATTGCATCAGTCAAAGAAAATCAAAATGCAAGCAATATAGGAATTAAAAGGATTAGCATGAATTGAGTATTTTACCTCTAGAACTCTCCAACAGCCACCCAAAGTCGTACCAACTTGGCATGACGCACTCCCTAGAAAGCAGTACAAGGTCGCCAAAGCAACCCCTCCAAAGTCAAACCTCCCCGCTTGCTCAAGATGGTGGAACGTTGGCAACCAACCCAGGTGTACGCCATTACGCCTATTTGGGAACAATGACGCGCCAAAGAGCTAAAGAAGGTAAGCCCTCGCCATTTGCGCTACCTCTTTGTCATCCACCGGAGTCCTATCCCAATACCCCTTTTCAAACTGGGAATACTTCACCATTGCATCCGCCGCCCGAAACCCTGGTCCTAAGTAAAACTCCAAAGCCCTTTGGTCTCTATGCAACTCTAAATCAAAAGGTATCGGGTCTCCTCCTACCCTTAAACCAGTAATCGCTGCAAAGTCTAATGGTGTGATAGTCATCTCACCGAATGGAAGGTGGAAAGTGTTTGTGGTGTTCCACCATCACTCTACTAAAGCCCTCACTAAAAAATGATCTGATCGTCCTCCCGTAAAGAAGGTCTGAATGAAAGGCCCAAAACGCGCGGCATCAACCAAGTTCCGTACCCTATGGTCTAAGGCTTCATAATATTCGAGGGACCTAGCAGGCCCCCCATAACAAGCCATGGATGTATCCTCCTGTTTTAAGTAAACATACATGCAGGCTAAGATAAGAAACTATGATATGATAAGCATATAAAAGCGAGAAATGTTAAAAGGCATTGAAATTGAAATTGAAATTGAAATTACCAATGGACCAGACATCCCCATATGACTCCCCGGATCATGCAGCACTTGTTCCTTCTGTAGGCTCTGGCGAGGCACAAACGCGTCCAGCCCAAAAGGCACAAAGAAGTGAACGCGAGGCACATAGGACGCCTCACTAAAAGCTGCCCTATCCGTTGCCGCTGCCTCCACCTCCTGTACCAAGGTAACCCGAGGACCCTCCCTCGCTCTCTGTCTCTCCTCATCCTCTCTCTCCGCTTCTTGTAAAGCCTCCTCTCTTGCCAGTACGCTTGCCAACGAAGGAGCCTCCGCCAAGCGAGCACTCAAGTCCTGAGGGTCCGCGCACTCTAAAGTGTCTCTTAGACTCACCCCCTGCTCCCTCGATGAACCAATGGGTGGTCTAAACAGAGGAGCCGCCAGTGGATCTCTCGCCTCTTGTCCATCGCTCTCTCCCACTACGGACTTCCCCCTCGCTAAACTCTGAGCAACAGCCTCAGCATCCTCATCCTCACCCCATCTACTCTCCGTCTCGATAGGTGTGTCCGACGGAGTAAATGGAAACTCTGGAGGGGTCGCGCTAGCCGACGTTCCTCTTTCCTCCATGGCCCGACGCTCAACGCTCACATCTAGACCCCCTATCTCCATCTCAATGACCGAACCAGCCGAAGTGAAAGGAGTACTCGCCGGCGTTGCCGGCATGCTCATAGATAAACCCATTGAACTGCCCTCAGTAGGTTCTTCCACCGTATGGTGCTCTCCATCGGCCGTACGGTGTTCACTCACTACCGTATCACCACCACTAGTTGAAATCTCCACCGTACGGTGCTCCTTCTCTAACACACAGTGCTCATCCATTACCGTAGTACCACCACCGGTCGAAACCTCCACCGTACGGCACTCCTCCATCACTATATCTTCCTCAACCGTCGCCACCGAGCCACCCTCGATTGGTGTGCCACCTGCTGTCGCGCCATCTCTCGCCGTCGAGATCACGAAGCCCTCAATGGCATCAGTACTGTCCATGGGTGCGACCGTTGCTCTACCACCACCGCCACCCTCCGCCGTAGCAATTGGGCCCTCGCCCAATATTGCACTACTCTCCTCGGCACCAATTGGGACCGTAACGGCATCGGGCTCGGTTCCCCGTACCGCCGTGCCATCGCCACCAGTTGGGGCTTCACCTGTGTTGTCTCCATCACGCTCCATGACCGTGATTAAGGGAGTAGAAGTTTAGGGTTGAAGAGGAATCGAGGGAAGGGAGAAGAAGAGTTCGAAATTTTGAAAATGAACCGACTGAAACGGTTTTAAAATTTATATCCCATAACCATCTCTACCGTACAGTGGACAAATGTCCCATACGGTACAAATCTCAAATATTTCCACCGTACGGTACATAGGTGCAATTCAAAACTCAATTTTTGAATTCAAATTACATCTTCATTTTTGAACCCTCATGTTTCATTTCTTAAAATTGGTGCTGTACCAATCTATATTTGTTCAAAAATTTCTATCGTGAATATCTCGCTCTCAATAGTCATTTCTCAGTAATTCATTGAGAATTTTGTTTGGATTGTATCTCCAACAATTATTAATCGAATACCCCCAAATGATGTGAGCAGCCTCGCTAAGTTTACATTTTTTATCAATTATGATTTGTTAAGATCTCATTCTTAACAACCATATTTTTAAATGGTTTTTTTTGAGATCTATCCTCAGTAACCATCCTCTCAAATAGCTTGTTGAGATCGTATCCTCAACAAACTTCAATCAAATTTCAAACAAAATTCTATAGTGTAAACAGCCTCGCTAAGTTTACATTTTTATCAATTATGACCTGTTCAAATCTCATTGTTAACAAACATATTTCTAAATGGTTCATTAAGATCTATCCTCAGTGACCCTCTTTTCAAAGTAATTTGTTGAAATCATATCCTCAACAAATTTCAATTAAATTTCCATCAAAATAGTGTAGACAGCCTTGCTAAGACTACATTTCTTGCATTATTCGATAAGTGTGACCTTTTTAAGATTGCACTCCTATATTATTATGAATTCAATTTATGACATTATATGTTTCACATTTCTATCACATTTTTGCCCCCATGAACTATGCAGGTCTGATCCCTACATTGGGGTACTTAGGCAGCTCGAAAGGATGCGACCACGTGGCTTTATATTTTGCAAAGTATCTTCTGCTTAAAGGATACTTAGATATTCAAATTGGGTGGACTATGTCTTTGACGCGACTCAGAACGAATCAATGGTCGACGAGCCTCGTCAAAGAGGGGCATCTGTAGACACCCCAATTTGAACGCTTCGATATCTTTTAAGTCCCCGATGATGATAAAAGGGTTTTAAATCAAACAAATACCATTTTGGAATGAATCCTTCAAAAGTCAACACAAAGTCAACTCCACCGTATGGTACAATTACGTCATCCTAACCGCCCAACAGTTAGGGCGGTTGTAATATCCACCGCACGACACATATATCTCCAACGTACGGTAGATATGTGTACCGTATGGTACATCGTAACTTGCACCCCCTTTTCTAGAACTTCGGTCAAGGCATCTCAGGCCATCATAGCCTGGTCTGTAGCTCTCCCTGACCGGCGTAGGACTGCAGCAAGCCGGTGGATGCTTGAAGACCAAGCTAAAATCCCCTGAAAATTTCCCTATAAATACCCTAGGGTTTTGATTGAAAAAGATACGAAAAATCTCTCTGAAAATTGCACTGAAAAAGGATGATTTTGCACTAAAAATATTCTAAAGTTTTCTTGTTCGTTTCCTTTCACCAACGTCAGTTTCAATTCGTACCAGAAGGCTCTTGCAATCACTGCCATTTTCAAAACGAAAGATTCATTCCAAGAAGAAAAGGTATAATTTTCTGTCCTTATACTCTGAGGGGAACAAAGAAGGTCCAGGTTGGTTCCAGTACCATTCCTGGGCCCAAACTGTCCAATGCTTCAAATAAAAGTTCTGAATCTCGTATAACTCCACCGTACAGGACATACATCCACCGTACGGTAGATGTGTTTCAGGGAACATTGTCTCGATTGCTACTTTCCTCTTCTTCTTGTTACTTTCATAGTAATCTGATATAAGATACCATGCCTTTTACATGTTATGTTCCTGTTCCGCTTAAAACAATACATGCCATGCCTTGATTCACAAAAGAGTTTATCGGTTATGTTATGCTTTAATACATAAGCTTGTGTGCCTGTTTAGGTCCTTGAATGCCTTGTTAGTTCATTACACTCTACTGGCCACAAAATTCATGTACCGTATGGTTCATACATCTGCCGTACGGTAGTAATTTTGTGGAATAATGCTGATTAATAAATTGAAGCATGATTATGGGTATGTATATTTGTTAAATGAAATTTTACACATGTGATAGTTGTTTTCTGTGCAAAAACTTACTACGGAATGTGTACCGTACGGTACAAATGTCTACCGCACGGCACACATTTTCTACCGCACGGTTGAGTCTTCGTAGGACAGCATGCCATTTTTCTGCAACTATCTTAATGTGTTCTGCCTGCCTTATTTACTGTATGCTGGTACTAATGTTATTTGAACTCCTTATATGTCATAAACTGCTTTTGTGACATTAAAAGTTTGAGCAATGAAATGATTTTTCAAAATCGCACAAGTGTTAGTAAAGACCGATTTATCGGGCGAGGGGGGTGCTTTTCTAAATAAAACCTTCCCCTCTCGTAACATGGCTTCTGAATCCAATCTCTGGTTTATTTTTCAATTCAAATATCATTTTCAAGTTCTAGGTTTTCTCGGGTAGCAAACCATTTTACAAAAACCCGGGTGGCGACTCTTCAATTTTTCAAAACGAGCGCACGACAGGGGATGGCCTTCGAAAAGGCACCATCCCGGGCTCTGGTAGCCCACAATCCCTATTGGTCCAGGACTTAGTTTTGGCAGTAATATTATCCACCAAACATTGACAATCAGAAGCTTTGAGCTTAGTAGAAATTAGAGGAACTCCAAGATACCTGACAGGTAGACTGCCTTCTTTAAATTTCAGAACATCCAGAATGGCCAGCCTAGTGATTGTGTTAACCCCAGAAAAGTAAATACTACTCTTTCCAGGACTAGGTGAAAGGCCAGACAGGATTTGAAATTCAGTGAGAGCATCCTGAATATGTTTGACTGAGGTCAACTCCCCTTAGCAAAAAATCATCAGATCATCAGCAAAACATAGGTTGATAAGCTGGATCTTACCACACCTCCAATGGAAATGGAAATCAGGGAGAATAGATCTCTCCCTTAAAAGGCAAGTGAGAACTTCCATTACAATCACGAAAAGATATGAGGACAGAGGGTCTCCTTGCCTAAGTCCTTTTTGCCCTAAGATGTACCCAGTGACTTCACCGTTGATGCTCAAGGAGTAATTAGCAGTAGTAACACAAGCTTGAAGCCCAATTGATCATTGTAGGGTGAAAATTCATGGAAGAAAGGACATCCCATAGGAAATCCCATCTAACATTATCATAAGCCTTCATGATGTCTACTTTCATTGCACACCTGGGAGAAGGAGAAGATTTATGATATCCTCTCATAAGCTCCTGGGTGAGGAAAATATTATTTGCAATCCGTCTCCCTTTTACAAACCCTGATTGAACAGGGTCAATTAACATTGGGAGGACTGCTTGTAATCTTCTAGCAAGAATTCTGGAGATGCATTTGTAAACAGTATTACAACAGGAAATGGGTCTAAAATCCCCAACTTTTGAAGGGTTAGGGACTTTAGGAACAAGGGCAACAATGGTGGAGTTAACCTTTTTGAGCAATTTACCGGACCTAAAGAAAGCCTTAACAGCTGAGGTGACCTCATGGCCAACTACGGGCCACGTCTTTTTGAAAAACCCAGCACTATAGCCATCGGGACCAGGGGCTTTGGAAGGATTAAGAGCCCAGAAGGTGTTCTTGATCTCCTGATCAGAGACCTCAGAAATCATAGCAGACCTTTGAATGTCTGTTAATCTATTCCTGACGACTGATGGACTCTAGAATACCCTAGGTATGGAGAAGGATGAGCTGTCCCCATCAAGGAAGTGTAAAAATTAACAAAGCTAGACTTGATAACCTTAATGTCATGAGTGAGGGTCCCATCATCTAATACCAGACTGGTAAGCTTACTTCTATTTCTAGTGTTGTTCACAGATTTAAAGAAATAGGAAGTGCACTGGTCACCAAGTTTCATCCACTGGATTCTGGACTTTTGTTTAGCCAAACTTTCCTCAGCTCTGAGCAATGTGAGAAGTTGCCTGTATACCACTCTCGCTTGGTTTATAATGAAAGGATTAGCTAACTGAGAGCTCATACCTTTCTGTAGAGATTCCAAAGTTTGCTTGGATTCAATAACCCATCTAGAAACATCACTAAACTCCCTACGGTTTATCTGCTTAAACTCAGATTGTAACATCCTAAGCTTTTCACAGACACAAAACATGGGATTCCCAATAAACACCCTTCTCCAGCCCCCTTGAACTATAGTTAAAAACTGGGGGTGGTCAGCAAGGAAATCAAAAAACTTAAAGGGTTTGATCGATTTCTTTGGACTAGGAATGATGGTCACAATGGCAGGAGAGTGATCAGATATCCCAGTAGTGGGAAAATGAGCTGAAGAACAACTAAAAGCTTTCATCCAATATTCATTAACAAGCACTCTATCCAACTTTGAACTGACAAAATGAGAGGGATCTTGTTTATTAGCCCAAGTGAGAAAACAGCCTGTATACCTAAGATCATCAAGCCCAATGGTATAAAGACATTGATTAAATTCATTCATGTGAGGAGGCCAGAGGGAGGAGCCCCCAACCTTCTCACTCGAAAACCTGATGGCATTGAAATCCCCTATAGCTACCCAAGGGAAGGACGAGGTCAAATGATGCAGACTAGACCACAAAGCCTGTCTATTCAAATAACTGTTAGCCCCATATACAAAAGTGGCCAAAAAAGGGGCTCCCCCACATCTAGACTGCACCTCACAATGTATAAACTGATCAAACTAATCCAAAACCCATACATTTACAATACTGGGGTCCCAACCCACAAAAATTCTACCAATGGGAGACTGAGGGTAATTGTTCAAAAAACTCCAATGAGGGCAAATAAATTTCAGAATTCTACTAGCCCCAACTTCTTTTATTTTATGCTCTAAAAAACCCACAAGGGAGAGATGGTTATTATGCACAAAACATTTGACCACTTTTTGTTTAATTGGGTCATTAAGGCCCCGGATATTCCAAAAACCAATGTTAAGAGGTTAAAAAGACATAAAACAGTTATTCAAGCAGGACAAAGTATGTAAATGGCACAATCTGAAATTAAGAGTTCTGCCCTGACAGAAAGGATACTAATAAATCAAACCCTTCCTCTAGAGAGGGAACTTTGTGATTGCTCCCTTGCAAGCTTTTTTATTCTTCTTAGGGCTAATCTAGAGTGAACTTTTTGAAAGTTCCCTTGAGATTTTGTTTTGTAGCTTTGTCCCGTACCTCAGAAGTTTGGGGATCAGGAGGCTTAGGAGGGGGGGTTAGGTTCAGATCAACATCCATTCCAGCCCTAGATACTGAGGAGGATCACTACTACAATAATCGTAAAAAATGACAGTTTAAAAGTGTCATTAAACGTGAAAGATGACAGTTTTGAAACTGTCATCTATGGAGCTGTCATTAAAAGTCTAGATTTGTTATGACAATAAAAAACTGTCATTAAACATATAAGATGACAGTTTAAACCTGTCATCTTTGTGATAAAAGATGATAGCCTTAATCTGTCATCTTTAATCGCAAAGATGACGGATTTAAACTGTCATCTTATCTGTTCTCCATTCAAGAAAAAAAAACCAATTCTCTTTCGAATGCGTGGCTGCCCACGTGGCACCCACGTGCCTCTCGCATGGCCGCCCAATGGCACTTATGTGTCGCCTACTTAGCACTTGTGTGGCCAGCAAATATTTGCTTGCCCCAGGACTTGAACTCAAGAACTTCAGTTCCTCGCACGCGTGTTACCATTTGAGCTGGCACGCTTATTGTTAACAAAAGACAAACAAAAACATGTATAGTATATTTTTGAAAATTTTAAGATGAGCACTTTTAATGTCAGTTTTGGATGAAACTGTCATCGTAGACATTGAAAGTATGAGATGACAGTTTTAAACTATCATCTTATATGTTTTTATGACACTTTCTGACTGTCATCTTTTATGATCAACTGCAATGTCAGTTCTAACTAAAACTGTCATTAAAAGGGCTTAGTTTCAATGTCACTTTTAAGGAAAACTGTCATTAAAAGGTTTCCCATATGGGCTTCCGGAAGCGCATGTTTTAATGTCAGTTTTAAGCAAAAACTGACATTAAAGAAAAAGATAATAATGTCACTTTTATTCTAAACCGTCATCTTATATCGCAAAGATGACAGTTTGTAAGATGGACTGTCATCAAAAGTCTACCATCATATTTTCGATGACAGTTTTACAAAAACTGTCATTGTTTCAATTTTTTGAGTGTCATCTTTTAAGGTTTTTGTAGTAGTGGATGGGCCTTTTCCACTGCCTGTGATTTCCAATTTGAACTGTGACTGTAAATCAGCTTCTTTTGTGCTTCTAACCACTCCTTCTAGAACCCCCATCAGCTCTCCTTGAGATTCTGACGCACTCAAAACATCAATTGAGTTGCTAAACTGATGGTTCCAAAGCATAAGAGGTTTAAATTTAGGGAAATCAGTTTGCTGCTGTATGGAATTCCTTGGAGCTTGTTCCAATTTAGCAAAGTGCTTATCCTTCCCTGTTTGAGACTCAATTTGGACTGCAGATTTGGAAGTTGCAAAAGGATTGGGAGTTCTCCTAGTTCACTGTTTTGGAGAGCGTCCAAATACCTGGCATTGCTTACAAATGGGAGGTAAGACTTGATATTCAATAGGGACAATAATTGCCTCCCCTTCCACAATGACTTTGACTCATCAGGTAGATCTTGTTCAGCACTGATTTCTATACAAATTCTAGCTTTTGTGGACTTAGTATGTGAGAGGCCTGATTGCTTGGCAGTCTTAGCAGTGGCCTAATCCACATGTAAGGGTCTCCCTATTGTGCTAGCCATTCGACCTAAGCACTCTTGATTCCAGAGTTCAAATGGTAAATCATGAAATTTAACCCATGCAGGTATTCTGGTAGGTTGTTCTTGGGCAGGCTTCATTATCCTGTGCCAATCTTTGAGAACAAGATATTTATGAGAGAAGAAGTACCCACCTCCTTCAAGGACTCTCATCTTAGCTTGTTCATCCTTGAACTCAAAAAGATCGAACCCTGCAACATTAGCCTTGACAGCCACAAAAAGATCCTTCCATTGATTTCGGGCAATGGATACAAGTAGAGGATAGGCCATCTTACCATCTAGAAAGTGACCTACTAAGTATCTATTCCACTTGCCAACTTCAGTCAGTTCAATGTCTATTTCAACCAAAGCTTCCTTGCCTTTTTGAAGGTCTGGGAAAAATTCAAGTTTCATATCTAAAGAAGGACTCTGGGACTGAAGAAGAGAGGACCAGTTCCTAGGTTTAGGTTTAGCCTGGCCTGGATTTGGATTGGGGTTGATTTGGTGAACTTGGGTAGGATGAGCCTGATTTCGGAGTGTGGGCTGTTGTTGTTGGTTGGGAATGAGGTTGCCTGTAGTTTGAGAATGAGGTAGTTTATCAGGTGGCTTAGGAGAGCTATGTGTAGATTTCAAACCTGGTTGGAGATTTGCGGAACCAGTCGCACAACTATAGGTCCGAGATCTAGTATCCTCAATGGGATAGCCTAGATTGGGATCGCCCGTTACATATGGATTCCCTTTGGCATCGTACAAAATCTTAGGGTTAGGGTTAGGACATATTACCTGTTCTCAATGACATTCGAACTGATTTTTTAAGTCCTGAAGTTGAGTGGCTCGTTCCTCTGCTTCCCTCACTAGAGGTTCCTCAAAAACCTGCTGAAGCTTACGCGAAGGACAAAGGTTATTGGATGATTTAAGGCTGAAAGCCCCAAACCTAGCTGGAGATGGATCAGGAATGGCACTTCGAGAGGGGGATCCGGAAATGAAGTCGCTTGAGGTGATCATCTTCGAAGATTCTAAAATGGTGCCCTTTGAGATTTCTAAGTTTGACAGAGTCGGTGGAAACTGATGAGTTTTTGATAGCTCAGAGCTCTGTTGTTTACGCCTGACTTCATTGGAGTCTAGGGCTTTGAGGCCCAACCCATCTGCTATAGAGATTGAACCATCAGCCATGGATGATCAGCATTGTATGAAACGAGGGAGACGAGAGAGCTGTCTTTACCCTAAATCGCCCTGACAAGCCATGAGAAAAATTTTTTCCCTACTTTGGAAAACATGTTTCTCTCTCTAATTTTGCTACCCACATTGACTTTTTTTCAGAGTAGAGAATCTGAACATTTTTTTGTGGGGCCCATTTTTGGGTCCCACACATATTATCTGATTCATTGATTAAGTCAAAAATATTTTTTCGAGAACCCTTACAAAAAATCAGCTCCATCGGATAAATGTAATTGTATGATCCAATCGTACAATATTATTATTTTTTTTCAGAATTTCGGATTAAAATTCTACGTGAAAAGTTGTAAGATTGAATCAAACACTTACATTTACCCAGTTGAGCTGATTTTTTATAGGGTCATGCAAAAACAAAAAAAGATTAATGAGCAGATCGGTTCACTTTTGAGTCCCCAGAAAAAATTTGGTAATACAAATCTTTTATTCTACGTTATTATTTTCCTTTTTTCTTTCCTACATAGTGATGAGTTATTTTTTTAAAATTATTTTTCTCCGGAGCAACCAACACTACCCAGTATACCCACACGGATTAGTATTACATAGATTTCTGTGTGGCCCACATTTGGGTCCGTAAAAATGATTCGATCATTTCCTTAGTTTTAAAATTTTTTTGCGTGACCCAGTAAAAAAATAGCTCAACGCGGTAAATGTAAGTATTTGATCCAATCTTACAACTTTTTATTCAAAATTTAATTCAAAATTCCGAATGAAAAGCTGTACGATAGATCATATACTTACATTTATTTTATGGAGCTAATTTTTTGTAAGATTACTTGGAAAAATATTTTGGGAAAATGACAACTCATGATGTGTTTTGATAATTAATATTCGCCAAGGACAAGCAAAGAACATTTGTTAATACTGAAAATGTCCTTGGCGGGTATTAATTATCAAAATAAGTCCGTAACCATTATTTTCCCAAATATTTTAGAACTAGTGAACAGATCGGATAAATTGTGTGGGACCCAAAAATGGACCCCACAAAAAATTTGTGCAAAATATTTGAAAAAAAGTCTGTGTGGGTAACAAAATTGGAGAGAGAAACATGTTTTTTGCTAGTTTTTGAACAGAGGTTAACAATAGGGGTTTAATTGATGGATTTTTTTACTACGTCAAGTGTTTATTTGATGTTATGTTAAGGTCAGATTTTCATGTGTGATTTGCATAAAATGTTAGGCGTTAATATGAAATTTTCCCTATATGGCACGTGAGAAGGAAGACCAGAGGCAAAGTTGAACTCTCCACCTCATGATCGCACAAAAGTAATGTTAGGCTAACTTCTTTTCTTGCCAATTAGCCCCATTCCATTAAATTTTAAAAAAAAAAAGTAGTTATTTTTATTTTTTAAATTTACAAATAATATTCTTACAAAAATAATTTTTCAATTTTTTTTTTTGCATCGTTCAAAAGATCTCATTAAAATACTATTTGAGAAAGTGGAACCGCCCCCCCCCCCCCCCCCCCCCCCCCCACACACACACACAAAAATACATATTGGGGTGTTTGGCACCACATTTCCGGAACAGATTTTGGCAAAATAGATTCACTGATTTTAACTAAAGAAAACAGAATGCAAAATGAGGCTTGAAGGAGCTTTTCTCATTTTTGCATTTTCCCATTTTCGGTCCTGTGGGCTCCCCGACTGATGCGCCCAAAGAGTCGCCACCCGAATTTTTGAGATGGATGATCCAAGAGATCAAGAGTTTATTTGAGAGATAAAGGCTTTTGATCTAGCGAAAACGTTGAGACTTTTGGGTTTGGGAGGCAAGTTATGAGAGGGGAAAGTTTTGTTGAAAAAGCACCCCTCTCGCCCGATAAAAATCGGTCTCTACTAAGCATTTTAAATGGGGGATTTATCATTTGGAAAACTTAACTTTGATTAAAACATATACGGGAAAGGGACAATGAGTTTAATATAACACATTGGCGTGCTTGTGGTGCAAACTATACAGTATGAAATTGATGAGCAATGTACAGAAAGTGAAATAACAGCATTACAACAGTCTGCCAATAGCGCGTGAAACGCCGCACAACGACTATACGTCGCACAGTGTGACTAAAACACTGTGCGATGTACGACTTGTCTACACATTCCAGAATCAATTCGCTTTTAAATGGTAAAATAAACCAGCGGTTCGCAAAATAGTTTTTTATATTTTTTGAATCTCTGAAGAATGATTTACGAGACTCTTTTGTTCATCTTATCATGTAAAACAATGTTAAATTTTTTTTTTTAAATTTTGAAAGATTTAATAAAGTCAAGAATATGACTTTTAATATGAAACTTGATTCTGGAATGTACCCGTACAGAAAAGTAATAAACAGACTAAACAGAATAACATAAGAAGGAGTATGTACAAGAAATAAAATAATACACTGTATAATACACTACTTCGTGCAGTATTGTAAAACGCCGCACAATATAGTGTATTTTAGTGCAGAAACTATTTTTTTTGTGCTTTTTGAATATAAAACTCGTTTGAGACCCAAACTCAGTATAGAAAGACTGATACGGGCTTCGATCGGCTCCCATCAAAGCTAATCGGGGTTTAGCCCAAAAAATTTGTTTATACCTATTGATCGAAGCTTGGATGTGCTTGAAGATAGAGGAATGAGGGTTGATTTGGACTGAAAACTCCTAAAATCAGTTGGGTTTCTGAGTTTAGGGGGGATTTGTGTGAGTTTTGTGAAGATTTGATGAGTTTTTGTAGAGAGAATAAGAAGAAAAATAAGTTTGAGACTGATTTTGTAAGAGCCCAATTTGTGGATTGATGTAGAGAGAGAAAGAGATGCATATGGTTGTAATGGGTGCAAAGGGTTGTAGAAAGAGAATCAAGAGGGATCCTTTTTCTCTAAGAGAAGAGGTATATTTGTAGGTAAAAATATACTTTGAGTGCACCCAAAGGCAAAAAAAAAAATGTGAAAAATGTGCTCCAGCCAAGCTACTGACGCGCAAGGGAATTTGTCAAATGCTCCTCTCGACGGTGTTTCAAATTTCAAAAGGCCGGGCGGTGTATTGAAACCTCTTGTGGTGGAGTGATTTTTTTGAATTTTTTTTGAAATGCTGCGCCGCGTTTTGAAATGCCACGAGGTATGTCGAGATAGCACAGCATATTGAACTTCGCGGAAGCGCCCCGGACACTCCCAAACTTGAATTTGGGCACAGTTCGAAGCGTTGAAAAGCTTGTTGAGTCCTCTTTCTAATCCAATTGGTTGCACTCAAAGATGATTTATACATTGAAACGTGTGACCATTTTACCATCAGTGTGTCATGGAAAAAGTTGTTTTTAATAAAGTAAACGCGATTTCTCTTTGCAATTGAACCGGGGGCCACCCTACATGTTTAGAAAAGGGGTTTTCTTGAGGGGAAAAATTCAAAATACCCCCCAACCTATACACCCAAATTCAATTAGACTCCCAACCTTTTAAAAACTTCAATTTTACTCCCAACGTTATATTCCGTTAATCAAAATGCCCTCTTCCGTCCAAATTACTAACGGATTCCGTTAAAGGCTCCGTTAAATAGTATTCTGATAGAATTTCGATGATCCGAGCCGCTCAATATGTTTAAAACGTGATTTTAAAGGTACTTGCAAGAAATCAACAAAAAAAATGACCGGGAAGGGCTTCATCTAAACAGTTTTTTATTGAACTATTCAATAAACAACTGTTTAGATGAAGCCCTTCTTGATCATTTTTTTTGTTGATTTCTCGGTGGTACCCTTAAAATCACGTTTTAAACACATTGAGCGGCTCGGATCATCAAAATTCGATTGGAAAAGGGGAGGTGTGGATCGATCCGGATTTTATTCAAGTACGGACATCCGGATTTTGCTTCGGTCTGTACCTCCCCTTTTCCAATCGAATTTCGATGATCCGAGCCGCTCAATGTGTTCAAAACGTAATTTTAAGGGTACTCGCGAGAAATCAGTAAAAAAATGATCGGCAAAGGCTTCATCTGAACAGTTTTTTATTGAACCATTCAATAAAAAACTGTTCAGATGAAGCCCTTCCCGATCATTTTTTTTGCTGATTTTAAGCAAGTACCCTTAAAATCACGTTTTGAACACATTGAGCGGCTCAGATCATCGAAATTCGATCCGAATACTATTTAACGAAGCCTTTAACGGAATCCGTTAGTAATTTGGACAGAAGGGGGCATTTTGATTAACGGAATATAACGTTGGGAGTAAAATTGAAGTTTTTAAAAGGTTGGGAGTCTAATTGAATTTGGGTGTATAGGTTGGGGGTATTTTGAATTTTTCCCTTTCTTGAGGTTTAGAGAAGAAGTAGCAAATGAGCAACAATCCAAGCCTTGAAGGTATATTTTTCTTTATTTCATCATCGGGGAACTTAAAGATTATTCGAAGGCCCAGATTGAGGTGTCTACAGGGCCGAAGGAGTTTTTCAAGTTTTGCCCTCCAATTTTTGGTTATAGAGCTCTTGTAGAGCGCTCGTTGAAAGCTATAGAGCCAAAAATTTATTATGACCATTTAGGATAAAATGATCAGAAAAATAAGATTTTTGTACTGGTTCAAACGGATTGAAAATTGGAACACTTAATTTTTTAATCATGTTTCTAATATATAAACAGTGTAAAAAATTAAGTGCTCCAATTTTTCAAACTGTTTGAACATGTGCGAAGATCTTATTTTCTAATCATTTTACACTAAATGGTAATAATAAGTTTTTTGCTCTAGGGCTTTCAATGAGCGCCTTAATAGAGCCATATAACCAAATAAAAGAGGAGAGATATAAACAATATATACTTACATGCTAGTAATCGATAATAATATGAACCACCTGAAAATCTTAATAAAATGGAGAAATAATAACACAATAATAAAGGCCAAAGGCGACTTGGTAAAAAATCAACCAATAATTTATTTCAACATTTATTCACCAAACATTACTACAGTTTCAAAATACAGTCTACGCATATCTCTCAGACACTGTCAAGCCCTCAATTTTTAACATTAATATAAAGGGTTTTCACAAATAAATCCTCACAATATTTTGTACGAAACCTAAAAGATTGCCGTACTTTGATTCCCATAATTATACTTCCAAGTCCGTTAGATTTTAAAATATTACATCGTCTGCTCAACGGCCCCAAATTAACATTAGTGTCAAGTCTCAAGAGAGTTAATAGTTTACAAATATTTCATAACCAAAGAATTGTAACTTGAGTCACAAATACATCTTTCAAAGAAATTTACAAGGATAAATAAGTAACTCCTTTGATTAACTTTCAAAAAGGTGTATTCACACTCCAAGACTCCAGGCATGCAAGGCATTATTCCTCGTTAGCACCTATAAATGATGAAAGGTTTAAGCTACACTAGCTCTGTAGAAAAGTCTACGCAAACTCTATATGTAAATGAGTAATGCAAAAGAACAAATGATAGAAACCCAATGACAATAGAGATAAGCATAACTATCATGAATAAGTATCCGACTATCACCAATCCACCTTCTCATGCGGTACTACATTCTTTCTCATTTCTCCTTCGTTCGTCGTAGAAACCCTTTATCATGAAGCTTTTCTTTTTGAAATCAGACAATTTAGAGAAAACTCAAGACCATTATAGACTGAGCTCCGTTGATTCGGGCTGAACACCGGAGGATTCCCATCAAAATCCTTTAATCGAACCAAAACCCTTTCATTTACTTCATAAACCATTTACGTGTTGTTAAAAGTCTGAGCCGAAATTCCTACTAGGCACTTACTTGATAACGAGCCCTAAAGAGAAATGATATGAGCAATTCGCTCCTGCCAGGCATTTACTCATTCAAGAGCCCTAAAAGTATGATATGAGCATTTAGCTCCTGCCAGACATATACTCATTCAAGACCCTGAAAGTTCTCTTTGTGTCCATTTGTCATTCCACTTCTCATTCACAAACATCAAGTCGTTCAATCGAATCCGAAAGCCATCTAATCAATCACATGGTATTACAAGACCAACAATCTACCATATCACATATAATCAAATACACACGTCATCTCCGTACCTCTAAGTAATCCCCCGTACCTTCACATACCACATATCGACCCTCAACTAGACTCTGCGATGCCCGGTCTTCTAGTTTCTATACTTGAAGTCCGTAAGTCGTACGCTAAAGGAGTCTAAAAGATTGTACGAGTCGAGAGAACACGAATTGCAATTCTACTCATTGGACCACTAGACATGCTCATGTCTATTATTCGTGTTTCAACGTGCAGTAAGTTACATTCCACATTTCTTAACTCAACGAGTTCATTTAAGTCCATTGGATACCACTCTAGTGTGAAACGAGTAACACTCTTCAAAACACTTGAAAGAATGCATAAACAAACCCATTGAATTCGACAAGAAGCTTCAAAAGTGATTGGGAAGTACGTAAAAAAAGCTACTGAAAGACATTGTAGCAGCTCAATTGCCTACCAGTAGGTGCACTTGTCCTACCGGTAGAAGAGGGAAATTCTGCACTTGTCCTACCGGTAGATGGAAGTTTCTACTCGTAGAAATTGAAAATAGAGAGGCCAACGATTTTCATGAAATAACTTTGTACTTGACCTACCGGTAGGTGGATGAATATGTTGAGCTGCTTTTGAGTTGCTGTAGTATGTTTGAGCTGGTTGAGGAAAAATTTCATACTTGTCCTATCGGTAGGTGAAAAGCTCCTACCAGTAGGAAGAGTATTTTTCAGGCGATTTTGATAGGATTTTTCAGATTTTGATTCAATCTCAATAACAACTAATACATGTTCGAACAAAGGATAGAATCACTCAAATAACATATAAAGAGATGTAGAATTCCCTACCTCAAGGGTTTTGAGCAAAACCCGACCCTTTGACCAAGTCAACCGTTGCTCCACGAGGTCCGATCATGAATTTTCTTGAATATTCGGAAAGCCCGTGCTCCGTATAGCAACTTTAATTCTCGGACCTTGTCTGGAATCACACCCTAGGTAGATGAAATCGAAGAGAGAAGAGAGGAGGGAGTTTTCGGACGGAGAGGAGAAGAGAGAGAGAGAGAGAGAGAGAGAGAGAGAGAGAGAGAGAGCCGAGAGTGAGGGAGAGAAAATGGTAGTATTATTCTCTCCCTAGGAAATAAAATAGGTGGGGGAGGAATCCCCTGCTTCTTGCAGCACACCCTCACACGTGTACCTTTCGCAAATCGCCTTTATATCCTTCCAGGAATACGTCACACTGAATATCCGTACCGTCTATTTGAATGGGGCGATGTTTACAAAAGAAAAATACGGCCAAAAAAATACGAGTCTCTACATTCTACCCCCTTAAAGAAATTTCGTCCTTGAAATTTGATCACCCAAGTCCAACTGAGTCAATAACCACAGTACCAAACCTCTTACTGCCATCTTATAATCATCACATCATCCTCTCCTTTCTAAATAGACTTTTCTTATCTTGATTACTCCGCAAAACCCTCACTATCGATATGGTTCGACCAATCAACACTTAATCACAAACTACTATCATCTTCATCAAATCCTCAAGCCCTCACATCTGTACTAAAGTCCTAGATTCCACACACCAACATGACAATCATACCAGAATTCAACAAATAATCTCCTTACGTTCTCCAAGTACTTCTCGAACTTCTTAGAATGACAAATTAAAGTGTTCATAAAAACTCGAATTCTAAACTCCAAGTTATATCTTTCCTAATCAACATCAATCAATGAATCAAGCATTTACTCATCAATCCAAATAACATCAAACGCCTCCACTGGAACAAAACAAATAAGCCTCGAATTCTTAAATCACATGACAACTCACCACCATTTGCTCAACTATAAACATTCACTCACCACAGTCAAACTCCTCACGCTTCAAGCTATTGATATTTCTTTCGACTTCGAGTATAAACAAATCTCAAATCTCACAACTAAGTCATTCAATCGATACTGTTATTAACGGACTGCGACACCATCCTCCTTAACATTCCTCAAATGACCCCTTGCCTCGTGACACTCACCTCCCTCTCATAAGGACACAATTAACCTCTATCAGTACATCAATACACTCATAATACAAAACTGCTAGCCATTACCTCCGTTTCACATCTCTGTTACCCACACAACTCTCATATAATTTCTACATAAACCTCAAGTGCCATTTTTTTTCTCTTATCTAACATTTGAATACAATCAAAAATCAAACATTAATCCACTTTCCTTAGTCCACTCAAAATCATTATTGGTTTCTACTTTTCGAGAACCCAAACTCGCCTTTATGGAGTTGCATCTCTGCTATATAACTCAACACCATGCAACTTTAAAACCGTTCTGATAAATTCCCAAATTCACTATTTCCCCTTATCACAAACCATTAATTACTCCCAACTATAGGTTGACACCCTGTTGATACCTTCCGTATCTAACCTTCTATTCATATCATACCAAAGGAAAACAAGGACACAAGCCTGACTCTAACTAGAATCACCTCTTTGTACTCACGTACCCATCAATGTCTACCCCACACTATACACATAAAGCAAATTACACACATTGGAATTTACACATTTATCAAGCATGCATGTTAACATTAAACAACCACAAATTAACTTCGTACATGAAGTATATCAACAAATAATTCATACGATTTAATGACACAACGCCGGTCTCATCAATGGATTAATAAACTTACTCAGTATCCAATGTATCATTACTCCTGGCTCTATCAAGCCCACAGTAATGACATTCATCTCAATCTCGCTATACATCTCATGTTTTCTGTGCTCCTATCAATATCGAATACTCTCATTCGGTAACTCTAGTCAAGCTAGGCCCTCCACTTATTCACAACTTTAAACATTACCGTAAATATAATATACACACCAAACATACATACTCTTAACAATTAATCATCTCTATGACTTGACAACAATACAACCTAACAATATCTCATTACTCAAATAGCTACACATAATAGGTGTCATGGTTGCACCAATAAACATCTGCTACTCTCAAATATCTCTATGCTAATATCTAGTCACCAATACAAACTAATTGACAAAAATTTCTCTGAAATAACCACAAGACTCCAAGATTTCAAACAACAAGTCTATACTTCTCATTATGTTCTTAGACTCCAAGTAACTCATCACTTAGGAATCAATTCTCTCGCACCAATATCTTTTAATAGTTCCGCTCATCACAAGTTTCACAGCTCACAAATTTCTTCTCTCAATTAAATAGTCACAACGACATCAATTTAATTAATTTTTTTTAAAGATTTCTATCACAGTTGCACTCAACCCAATAATATCAACCACACCATTCTCATCACCATCATTGTTATCACTACCACTATTTAAACCTTTGTCTCTCTCAAATTTATCACCTCAATGGTATACCTCAATGCATTCTAAACTATCATCAGTCTAGTCTACGTTGCCAATTACACATCACACACAATCTCTACACCCCAATCTTTCAACTCACAATAGTCCTCAACTTACAATAGTCCTCATTCGTATTGCCCTCACTTCAAACAAGTCTCTCACCACACACTGACATCAATCACTTGTCTCAAGTCACATCGATATAGTACACCTCAAGTCTTGTCTCTTTTTTTTTTTCCTACCAAACAATACTATCACTATTTTCTACCATTCTGTCATAATGACACTACCACGACATTCACCTCGACAATAAAGACTGCAACACCATAACACTTCCATTTTTTCACAAAATTCCTACGTACAGCCATCTATTTCAAGTTTAGAGATCTAACCCCTATACACAATCCTAGTGACCAATTGACTTTCCGAGACTTCCATTTAGAAGGAGCGGTGATCAAGCGCTTCTTCCAACTGGATCTCATCGGTAGTCGCCTGGGTGTCCAGAAGACGCATACCGTATCCTGACACCCTATCTACAACCTCTTTTCCTAAATCAATCTTAGCTACATATAAATCACTATGTAGGTTCCGCTTGTTTTACCAATGCTCACAATCACAATCTCAATAACTGTCACGATAATGACTACCCACAATATAACCAACCACAACTGTTATCTCAATCGCTAGCACCTTAAGACACTTTCTAGCTCATCTCCTAACATATAGGTTACTCTCCTCGTACTTTTAGTCAGCACCACACAACACAACACAACTCGTATCACATGGGATTCACTTAACGCATTTAAAGCTTAATACGTAATCTACGCAATTCAAATAAAAACACATCAAACACTTATCTCATAAGTCACATTAATATTCTATCCCTTTTTGTCATATGCTAATAAATATCTTCTTTCACACATCATTTTCACAACTCACAACCACCAACCATCAATAAAATGCATCTTACCACAAATAATTCAAAAATCTGACCATCAACAGCACAATAACAATAGCAACAAATACAACCGCAACCACTACAATGAGGTCAAACTTCTCTTCTCTTCACATTTTTTTTGACACGAGTCAACAACACTTCACCATTTCATGTAAACATAAATACAATACCACCTCAGTGAACACACACTAGTAAAGCAAGCACACACGTCCATTTTTTTGTAAAAATATGCAATGAATTTTGAACCCATGAGACCAAAAGTCTCCCCACGGTCTCTAGGTATTCAAACCTAACGCTCTGATACCAAGTTGTCACGTCCTCGATTTTTGACATAAATATAATGGGTTTTCACAAATAAATCCTCACAATATTTCGTACGAAACCTAAAAGATTACCGTACTTTGATTCCCATAATTATGCTTCCAAGTTCATTAGATTTTAAAATATTACATCGTCGGCTCAACGGCCCCAAATTAACATAAATGTCAAGTCTCAAGCGAGTTAATATTTTACAAATATTTCATAACCAAAGAATTGTAACTTGAGTCACAAATACATCTTTCAAAGAAATTTACAAGGATAAATAAGTAACTCCTTTGATTAACTTCCAAAAAGGTGTGTCCATACTCCAAGCACTCCAGGCATGCAAGCCACTATTCCTCGTTACCATCTATAAATGATGAAAGGTTTGAGCTACACTAGCCCAGTAGAAAAGTCTACGCAAGCTCTATATGCAAATGAGCAATGCAAAAGAACAAACGATAGAAACCCAATGACAACAGAGATAAGCATAACTATCATGAACAAGTATCCAACTATCGACAATCCACCTTTTCATGTGGTACTACATTCTTTCTCATTTCTCCTTCGTCCGTCGTCGAACCCTTTATCATGAAGCTTTTCTTTTTGAAATCAGACAATTTAGAGAAAACTCAAGACCATTATAGACCGAGCTCCATTGATTCGGCCTGAATATCGGAGGATTCCCATCAAAATCCTTTAATCAAACCAAAACCCTATCATTTACTTCATAAACCATTTACGTGTTGTTAAGAGTCTGAGCCGAAGCTCCTGCTAGACACTTACTCTATCACGAGCCCTGAAGAGAAATGATATGAACAATTCACTCCTGTCAGTCATTTACTCATTCAAAAGCCCTGAAAGTATATGATATGAGCATTTAGCTCATGCTAGGCATTTACTCATTCAAGAGCCCTGAAAGTATATGATATGAGCATTTAGTTCCTGCCAGACATTTTCAAGAGCCCTGCAAGTTCTCTTTGTGTCCATTTGTCATCCATTGTCATTCCGCTTCTCATTCACAAACATCAAGTCGTTCAATCGAATCCAAAAGCCATCTAATCAATCACATGGTATTACAAGACCAACAATCTACCATATCACATATAATCAAATACGCACGTCATCGTCGTGCCTCTAAGTACACCTCTGTAACTTCACATACCACATATCGACCCTCAACTAGACTCTGCGATGCCCGGCCTTCTAGTTTCTATACTTGAAGTCCGTAAGTCGTACGGTAAAGGAATCTAAAAGATTCTACGAGTCGAGAGAACACGAATTGCAATTCTACTCATTGGACCACTAGACATGCTCATGTGTATCGTTCGTGTTTCAACGTGCAGTAAGTTACATTCCACATTTCTTAACCCAACGAGTTCATTTAAGTCTATCGGATACCACTCTAGTGTGAAATGAGTAACACTCTCCAAAACACTTGTAAGAATGCATAAACAAACCCATTGGAGTTGACGAGAAGCTTCAAAAGTGATTCGGAAGAACGTAGGAAAAGCTGTTGAAAGACACTATAGCAGCTCAATCACCTACCGATAGGTGAACAAGTTCTACCGGTAGAAGAGGGAAATTCTGCACTTGTCCTACCGGTAGATGGAAGTTCCTACCCGTAAAAATTGAAAACAGAGAGGCCAACGAATTTCATGAAACAACTTTGTACTTGGCCTACCGGTAGGTGGATGAATGCTTTTGAGCTGCTGCAGTACGTTTGAGCGGGTTGAGGAAAATTTCATATTTGTCCTACCGGTAGGTGAAAAGCTCCTACCGGTAGGGAGAGTATTTTTCAGGCGATTTTTGACAGGATTTTTCAGATTTCGATCCAATCTCAATAACAACTAATACAAGTTCGCACAAAGCATAGAATCACTCAAATAACATATAAAGAGATGTAGAATTCCCTACCTCAAGGGTTTTTAGCAAAAGCCGACCCTTTGACCAAGTCAACCGTAGCTCCATGAGGTCTGATCATGAATTTTCCTGGATATTTGGAAAGCCCGTGCTCCGTATAGCAACTTTAATTCTCGGACTTTGTCCGGAATCACATCCTAGGAAGATGAAATCGAAGAGAGAAGTGATGAGGGAGAGAAAATGGGAGTATTATTCTCTCCCTGGGAAATGAAAGAGGTGGGGGAGGAATCCCCTGCTTCCCGCACCACACCCTCACATGTGCACCTTTCGCACAATCACCCTTATATGCTTCCACGAATGCATCACACCGAATATCCATACCGTCTATCTCAACGGGCCGTACGATGTTTACAAAAGAAAAATACGGCCAAAAAAATACGGGTCTCTACAGACACTCCTACCATGCTCAAAATACATTCTAGCCATAATTCACAAAGCCAAAAAGCTGAAAATAGAAAGCCAAAAAGTAGGCTCCCAAACACCCCCAAAATTCGCCATAGTGCTCACATGTATTGGAAAAGACAAAAATTTTGCACTTCTTTCTTATCCATTGGCACTTTAATTTTCGATTTTATTTACTTGAAATTATCAAATTGTCCTTCCATATGGAGGTTTTGTTTTACTATGAAGTTAGAGAAACTCCAACCAAAGCAGAACAAAGTTCTAAAGACAAAAAAGGTCGACAAAACCTTTTCAATAGTTTTTTTTTCCGTCTTATATCTATATTGTTTTAACTCTCATCCACATTTTGTACTAAATTGACTGTTCTCATTGAAATGAATGATTAATTTAAAAAATTAAAAAAAATACAAATTCACTAGTAATAAAAAATATCTTTAAACTAATTTCTGGTGGTCCTAACTCACCCATGCTCCTTTATACGAAAGGTGAAAAGGAAGACCAGAGCCAGAGGCAAAGTTGAACTCTCCACCTCGTGAACACACTATCGTAGGAGTAGATTTTAGGCCAGTTTCTGCCCGCCCATAGTTATAATTATGTTAATAAAGATATCTTTGGACCGTTTTTAATCTCAAGCTTGTGCCAGTTGGTATCTTCTGGGTTTGAGTCCCGTCATGGGCGTTGGTGATTTCAAGTCTATGAACAGCCTTTGAACCATTGTTGACAGTTGTTGTGTGGCGAACCCTCAAAGGACCCAATCGCAACCCAACGATTGTTGATGGCTATGATATTGAGAAAATAACCAAACCAAACAAATGCGGAAAAATCAATGGAGAGACCACGATATACGTGGTTCGGCTTGCTCAGTAAACCTACTCCACGGGCGAGCGAACGAGAGATAATTCCACCACGTGAAGAGAACGATGCTCTGAAGAGCTACAATGGTGACAAACAAACAAAGCCCGACTCTCACCAACGTTAACCCCAAAATAACTCACCAAATAAAAAACCTAATTAAAATCTCTCACCAAATACGGACTCTCTCTCATCAAGTCTCTCAAAACCCCTAGGGTTTTTAACTAAAAGACACAGATAGAACGGTGTTTCACAAATGTAAACGAATGTCACACAGAAACAGATGATTCTCATGAAACCTTTTGATTTCAACCAGAAAAAATCATTGAAACAGATGATCTTCCAGATGGCCGAAGGCCTACAAAACCCACCATAGAAGGGGCAACCAGATGCGGATGAAGATCTAACAAACGAACCCTAAGGTCCTAAGGTCCTATGAATGAGACCCCCCTAGAGGTCTCTCAGATGGATTCACTCAAGAAGTCCAAACCCTAATGAGAGAGCAAAACTATATTTATAGCTACAAACAAGTTACCTACCATAAGGAAATCTAATTGAGTTAGGAACAAACCCCCCTCCCAAAAAAAAAAATTAAAAAAATGGAGTCTTTCTGCATTTTAGAATTCCTAACGTTCGGGCGGACGTGTCTCCTGCCCAGGCGAAAACTTCAGAGAATAGGGATCGAAGCTGGATAACATAGTTGTACGGACAACCCAGACAAACTTGTATCCTGCCCAGGCAAAAATTGTACAAGACAGCTCCACACAGCTTCGAATGGCCCCAAAATTTAGCCAAAACACTTCAACACTAACTCTCTCTAACTCTTGCTGATGTATAATGCGTGGAAAAAAAATTGTGGGGGAAGACGATAAGTAAAAATCAAAACACGTTATTCAAGAATTTCAATTTTCTTCCTATTATTCAGAATAAAAACTGTGGGCTATCTGTTATTCAAGAATTTGTCTCTAATATCACAAACAAATACACAAAATCGGAGACCTTGTCGTGCAAGGGTTCACTATAGCTCCAGCTTCACTTCCATTCGATCGATTGCCCTCAGGGCTTTAAGGTATTATGCCAACCGTCCAAAAGTGTTTTTAATGGCCTAGATTTAAAAACTTTTGTTTAGTGGAAGAGTAGAATCTTCCCTGAAAGAGTTTTTTTTTTTTCTTTTTAAAAAAATCTGAACCATTGATTTTTGAGATGAACGGTTAAGATATTACAGCCCTATATTGCAGAGGTACACTACAAGTTTTCGGATCCTACCAAATACGAGAGTCACACTATTGTGTGTGGGTACAATTCATTTAGCTAATAGAACCCGTCTATTGGTACCCATGAGAATGTACCACCACGTATAGATCGATGGGTCTACTTTTGGGTTCCGAACGAATAATTCAAGCCGTTTATTAATTTTAAAATACTTTTGAAATGACTCCGAGAAAAAATAATTCAATTAAATAACTACAATTGTTTGATCAAATGTACAAAATTTTCATTCAGAATCCTGTATTTTTGAACGAATAGTTGTGAATTCTAAATAAATAAAAAGAAAAAAAAAGGATCAACGGGTCCAATTTCATCTCTATCGAATTTGAATATTAGAATAGTGGATAGAATTGTTATTCAGTGGATCAGATCCACTTACTTTTTATGTTTGTTGTTTTCTAATTTTTAGAATGGATTTGATTTCATGGAAAGTAGGAATATTTGTTCATTCAAGAGATGATTTATTTAATATTATTGATTATGATTACAATTTACTGAACATATGTTCAACTTTTGAACTACTATACTATAATGGAAGTGCTTATTTTGAGCAGTTTTTAACTGATTCGTTCATTAAATCTAAACTAAAAACTACTCAGATCAAACTCTTCCCGGTCATTTTTTTGCTAATTTATCGTGGGTACCCTTAAAATCACATTCTGATCACATTAAGTGGCTCGGATCATCAAAATTTGATCGGAAACTCTAAGGTGGCTTTTTAGGTGTCTCTTGAACTGCTCCGATACTATAATTATAATATACAAATATTTGCAGTCATTGGATTGTGCTAATTTTTCTCGGGGCCATTCCAAAAAATATTTAAAATTAGTGAATGATTGATCACTTGTGTGAAACCCGAACGTGGGTCCTGCGCATCGGTACATTATCATCTGGCCTCGCTGTTTTATCGTAGCTAATATACAACAAATTCTGAGACGGGAGTAGAGGTGTCAGCTGGGTCAGGCCGGGCCTGTTTAGCTTTGTGTCGTGTTGTGTCGTGCTGATCCGTTTACTTAACTGTGCCCGTGCTGTGTTGTGCCATTTTTTAATCATGTTGTGTTGGCCCGTTTACTTAATCGTGTCGTGTCGTGCTTATGCTGGCACATTGCCAACCGATTTTCGTCCGAAAAGAACTCTTTCCAAAAAGCACACATTTTTAGTCGTATAAAAAAATTTAAAAGCTTATTGTTGTTAAATTACGAAGCTAAAATGCCTTGTTTACTATTTTTACCTTATATATTAGCCACATAACGAGTCAATTTATTTAATAATAATATTGCGGGTCAATTTTATTTTTGCCTTTATTATTGACTTAGTGAGTGAATTTATTTAATAAAATTAAAATTAGTATTTGTTTTTTTGTGTCTGTGCCGTGTCGTGCTCGGCCCACTTACATGTCGTGTCTGGCTCACTTCTGTGTTGTGCTCACCCACTTCCGTGCCCATGCGCAGATCTTGCCGTGTCCATGCTAGGCCCGTTTAAAACCGTGTCCGTACCGTACTGTATCAGTTCGGCCCGTTTGACACCTTTAGAGCAAGTTTATCAGTATAAAGGTAAACTACCTTTCCCAATTATATTTTAACTATCAATTTTTTCCTTTAAAAATACACCAATACAATTCATTTTTCCAATCATCTATTAAATTTTTTTTTTCTCATTACAAGAAGAATAAAAATTCGTGATGAAAAAGTGGCAATGAAATTTAATTTTGCTACTAAATGAGTATATTTGGCGACGAAAAAATAAATTCGTTACTGTTTTGACAACTTTCGTGACGAAATAATTTCGTCACCTATTATACCTGTTTAGCGACGAAAAAAATATTTTCGTCACCAAGGTATCCATTTGGCATCAAAACACATTTTTCGCCGCCGAAAGCTTAAAAAATGTGACGAAATTATTTTTCGTCGCCAAAGATAATCATTTGGTGACAAAAAATACATTTCGTCGCCAAATGAGAGCAATTTAGTAATGAAATTTTTTTTTTCGTCACCAAATGCTTAACTGTGGTGACGAAAAATAATTTCATCACCATTTTAACGCTTTCGGCGACAAAAAATATATTTCGTCGTCAAATGGGTGCCTTTCATGACGAAACTTATGAATTGCGCTTTGTCACTAAATGTATTTCGGACATAACATTTTTACTAAATCTCCGATTGAGATAATTCAAATTGGGTTTGAACAATAACTCAATTTCCTATAACTTTTATGTTTATCAAAATTGCTAATTTTAATGTTTAAAGGTTCAAAATTACATTCGAAATATTTTTTCATGGTAGACATATGTGTTATATATTAGATATTTCAAATACTTATTGAAAAGTGTATGTAGTGCAGTTGTTAGGAGCTTGCGTGAAAAACTCATGGGGCTTGGGTTCAAAATCCAGCAGAAGCATGAAAGCAAGATTTCTTTTCCCATATGAAAACATCTTTGGTAACAAAAAATTTCGTCTCCGATGTGACCCATTGGTGGCGAATATTTTTGTCGCCAAAAGGAATAATTGATGACAAAAAATTTCACCGTCAAAAAGCACAATAAGTGAGGAAAAAAATTTCGTCACCAATTATTCAATTTTTGCTGACGAAATATTTCGTCATCAAAAGGCACTATAGGTGACGAAAAATAGATTTCGTCACCAGGTAGGAATCCTCAACAACCTTTAGTCGACAAATTTTTTTTCATCACCTAAATTATTTGTGACGAAAAACATGCAATTTATGACGATTTTCATTCGGCATCCAATTGAATTTTTCTTGTAGTGTCTTTTTCCAATATTAAAAATAAAGAGAGGAGAAAGCGGAAGGAGAGAGAGAAGAAACAATTTAAAAAAAAAGAAAGTATGAACAGTGTTTAGGTAAAAATGACTAAGAACTGTTCACAAATGGATTTTACCTCTTCTTTTATCTAATTTGGTGCAAACATGTTTTTATAATTTTTCTCTCTAAAATAGAGAAAAAATTATTAATTAAACTAAAACTAAAATAAAATACAAACCGAACGCAACCTTTACGTTGATTGATGTACTTGTTCTCAGGCGAGAGTGATCAAACGTAAAGGGCATGAATGAGGCAACATGGGCATAACGGGTCACGTCATGGAAAACAAAAGCTGAGTATTATACTTTTAGGTACGAGCAGAAGATGTAATGCAACCGACAAAAAGGACGGACACAGCCGTCTACATGTATGGAATACGTATATACTCTGCTCCCTTTTGATCAGTACTTTGTTTCTTTTTCTTCTTTCAAATAAAGCCTGTTCCCATGGATCGATCCTTTCCTTTATTATTATGTTATGTTATGGAGTGAAAAAACCAACAACCCAACAACAAAACAGTTTCCAGTGCTTTCACAGATCTCAATAATCTTCTTTACCTTTAATTCTGGTGCATGGTTTTAAAACTTTGACCAACAAAACAAATCCCGTCCCACCACAGCCGCCTTAATTCTACGCACAGCTGAGCTAGCTGACACTTTTGCCTCCCATATCAAAACCCAAGTTGTAATAAGGGAAGTGAAAATTTACTTTCTTGTCTACTACTTCTACTACTAAGACTACAAGTGCCTAGCTAGCTATTGTTTTGTTTTTAATCCGCCGGATCCTTTCAAAGCAAATTAATTGCCGGATACTAATGCGTGCGTACGTACGTAGGCTTCTCAACGCATGCCTCGCGACAGCTACAGACAAATATTTACTCCATTCGTATTTACACAAACACCCTCACGACAATTTCAGGTCCGGCCTGATCATAATAAGTCTACTACTACTGGATCGAGTATAATAATAATAATTAATTCTACAAACAAACACAGACACAATAGCAAGCCCTCCCATGCTATTTTCTCGATCAAAGTAAAGTATTTGAATTCCTTAAGGCCCCGTTTGATAACAATGATAGATAAATGTGATTCGTAAGGAGATGAGATTAAGATTGAGATTGATAATGAGATAAGATTGTGAATGAGAATGGATTGATAATGAGTATGTTTATTTGGAATGAGATTAGATGATGAGATTATTACTATCATGTTTGTTTGAGATGAGATTAGATGATGAGATTGAATTGATAGAAGAAATTGGTAATGAGAAGGGATTAGTAATGAGAATGGGTTGGGATCGGACTACGAATACCAAATCCCACGGGGTATTGTTAATACCCCATAAAGGCCGGATTGGACATCACAATGGATTAATAGTTCGGACCTTTTTTTGTTACCAAACAGATTACTAATAGTCCCATAAAATTACTACTCCAATCCCAATCCCCAAATCCGTTATCAAACGGGGCCTAAGAAAAAACTGGAGCAGCTATCACTACAAGAAGAGGAAATGGGATGACAAGAATTTTATCCAAGTTTTACCATAACGCCACTTGGGACTATTGGATAACATGATGGTATAAGTTTTTATATTCAAGACAAGAAATAGAATTCATCGAACATCAAAATTTACGTGATAGGATAACATTTGTTTATATAATTCAAAATCTGAATTAGAAATTATGTATGTATAATCATGTGGTTATCAATCTTCGGGATTTTTTTTTTTATATTACAGTTGGTAAATAAATATGCCTGATGATGTAGTTATCAAACTCTGATGAACCTATTTTTTGTACATAGGTTAGGTCTGTAGAAAAATTGTTCTATCGTGAAGTTATCACTCTCCGATTATTATATTTTTTTACGTATGTTATGGTCTGAAAGTAATACAACATGAACAGTTATGAATAGGAAAAAATTGGGATTTCATAGAAACTTTTGGTCAATTTTATCCTTTTCTTCTACTCATCACAGAGGAATTCATAAGTTTTGATGCACGGGTGTATGTTTTTCTACAGCTTAGTAACAATTTTCCTAAATTGTATAGCGGTTGTGATACGTGATGATGCCAAAATGGCATGGTTTTATAGCCCCACAAAGCTGTAGTACTGAAGTAGGTAATATATGCACTACAACACCACCTCAATATATAGTTGAACCGAACGGTTTGGCCATTGAAATTAGCTCACCTCGAGAGTCAAAGTCAAGACCACCTCAAAAGTTTGAAATTTTATTGTGTATATTTTGCTAAAGAGATTATTTTGTTTGAAAAATTGATTTGACTAAAATATGAATATGATAGATTAGCTTTTTCTCATTAAACTGGATAAAAAACTACTCCATATATATATATTTTTATGATATATCATTTATTGCAAAAGATAATTTAACAAACTTGATCATGTGGCTGATAATGTTCCATCGAAATAATGCTGCTGCGGGAGCTTAACAGAAAACCAACCAAGATTCCTTTACAAAACCTACATGCACGCACACGTCGCCCAATGAAATGTTTATTTTAATAATGCCTACTATTAACTGCACATGATGAATCAACTTCAGATGATCCCAACTCATCCACTCCATATATTCCCTATATAAACCTCCCCCACCCTCTCTCATCACTCCACAGTCCTAACTTGATCTCTCTCTACCTACTCACTCACTATATATAGTCTCTATCCCTCCCTCTCTCAAGTTAATTTCCTTATTTTGTTCGTTAAAAGCCACTCCCCAATGCAATATCAGGCCGAGACAAGGGGATACTTTCATCACGTGCCGGCATCCGCAGTGAGGCACAGCATGATGGTGGACCCGGTGGAGCGAGTGGGGAGGCTGGCGTCCGAGAGCGCGGTGGTGATATTCAGCGTGAGCACGTGCTGCATGTGCCACGCAGTGAAGAGGCTCTTTTGCGGCATGGGCGTTAGCCCCGCCGTGTACGAACTGGATCAACATCCGATGGGGAAAGAGATAGAGAGGGTACTTGTCAGGCTGCTCGGAAACACCCCCACTGTTCCCGTCGTGTTTATCGGTGGGAAGCTAGTGGGGGCCATGGATAGGGTCATGGCTTCCCATATTAATGGGACACTGGTCCCACTTCTCAAGGAAGCTGGGGCTCTCTGGCTTTGAGTTTGAAATTCAAAAAATTTACATATAGCCAGCCAGCTAGGTTAATTCGTTAGAGGAGGAACTAACTTTATTTTAATTACATGGGAGAAATTAAGAAAATGGATGGGTGCATGAAGTGGGGGACTAGCTAGTTACTGTATTTGTGTTTTAGGAATGAAAGTTTTTTCAGTAGTGTTAAAGCTCATTCTCTGTGCTGATCGATCGAGAGTTGATCGATTTTATGCACTTAACTGGAGGGATTAGTTATTAGTAATTTGTTATGTAACTGGTCCATGCTTATGTATAGATAAATATTGTTCAACCAAGAAAAAAAAGTTTTAATGTTGCGGATTTTGCCGAGCAAAAAAAAAAAATGTTGTTGCGGATTTCTTCTTAATTTCTAGCTTGTACAAGTAGTTAACGTTTGTATAAGCTTTTGAGACTTCGTAAATCACAAAGATGGAACATTTGGATACCATTTAATTTGCTTTACGCAAGAAGTTTGGGCCGAATAAAACTAGGGAGAATTTTTTATAAGTTCACTATAGCATTTTTCAAACCCATCTAGTTCATTTCTAAGTTTTATAACCCACTAAGTGCACCAATAATTTTAATGACAAAAATACCCCACATAAGAAACAAGGGCTTTGTTCGGCTAATACGAAAATATATATTTTTCCATTTTTGTTGCAATCAAGCCGCCGCCGTCGCTGCTGCCATCATGCCACATATAACATTATATGTGTAACAAAAAACGTATTTTTTTTATTGAACCCGCTACACTTAACATTTAACGTATATATGTGACAAATTTCTCTTTTTGCTTTTTCCTATTTTTTTGTATTGATTTTTTAGCGTTATATAAGTGATAAAATTTTTCTAACATACAAAATTATATGTGGCAAAAATTTTCTAACATGCAACATTTCTTTTTGGTTTTTCTTATTTTTAGTCTTTAACGTTATATGCTGGTCCATACAAAACATATAACATTATATGTTCCGTTATCCATCACTTATTGAGTTGATCCTTGTAGCGGCCTCTTCGACTTGCTTCTGATAATATATGGATATATCCATATATTAGTTCATATATAACATTATATGTTATTTTTATTAAATAACATAGAATATTTCTAATCTAGAATGTTATATATAATAATATAACGTTATATATTATTCTATCTCTCTCTGACTAACTAAGAATGTTTTAAAAAAATGACATTAAACAACAACAACAACAAAAACACACATATAATCTTATATTTTTTCAAAAAATACAACCTGTTACAACCTTATATGTCTAGCCCAAGAAAAAAAAACCCATATAACCTTATATATTTATTAAAAAAACTCCAAATATATCATAGGCAAGTCGGAATGACCGTTGCGCGGACCAAATCAATAAGCGATTGATGAAAAACACAAATATAACCTTTTATATTTATTCAAAAAATTTCATATCACATGAGGTAGTGAGCCCACAACACTTCGAAGAAGAGAGAGCGGGGGGGGGGGGGGGGGGGGGGCCTCTCTCTGAACATTCCAGTCGACTCCACCAACCACACAAACATCGCCACCTACAGCGGTAGCAAAGGAGACACCAGCGCCGGCATTTTGCTACTTCAATTGGGTTGTGAAGATCCCATCGCGATCGTCGGGTATGCCTCCTGATCCTGTCGCGATCGTCGGAGACGCCTCCTCCCTCCACCAAACGACGTCTTCTTCCTCTACCTTTGTAGATCGAGCTTGTTTGTTTCCTCCCTCGACTGCCTCGTTAAATCTTCTCCCTCATCTCTATATTTAACGCACCTAATTTCAGAGGCGGAGCTAGGATTTTTTTTAAGTGGGGTCGAATGAATAAAAATAAATTTTACTCATATGGGTTGGAGCAAAAATTAATAAATTTTAAAAGGGAGTCAAATGAGTAAAAATTGGGTGAAAATTATATCAATCTCTTAAAAAAATTGGGAGGCAGCGGGGTCGGCCGGCCCCCCTTGACTCTTAATGGCTCCGCCCTTGCCTAATTTCATCTCGTCCCTATGTTTGGTACAATAATGCTATCTCAGAATTTTTAGAGAGAGACAAAATAGCAAGACAGCGGTGTGTGGCCGGAGAGCAAGAGCTACCACAATGAGAGAGAGAGAGAGAGAGAGAGAGAGAGAGAGAGAAGGAGGAGGAGGAGGAGGCGGCTGTGCTCCAGATTTGTTTTGGTATAGGGTTTCTCTCTATATGATAGATTATATAAGAAGACATTTTCGTCTTGATTTAATTTCTTTTTTAAAAGAAGCGGACTTAAGGCCTTACTAAACTATAATAGTGGACTAAAAGGGTTATAAACATTAGAAGTGGACTAATTGGGTTACAAGTTCTCTATAGTGGACCTTAGACCAATTTTTTAATAAAACTACGGGTAAATTTGGGAAGTGAACCCCCCCCCCAAAAAAAAAATAAAAAAATCTAATAACAGTAAGTTAACTTTCTTCTCAACGGCAATACAACTTCAACGGATATGAATAAGTTTCTTTTTGTTATCTAAGGAAGATTATAGTAGTTCGAAAACTATACTAGTCGGGAAGGTATAGTGTCAAAGATGCGAGTGCTTATTCAATTGTCTTAGTCATCACGGGTTAGTGTCTCAAGTAACAATCTTATTTTTCTACACATTTTGCTAGAGTCCATACATTTAGTAAGATATCCCACGAATATAATAGATAAAGGTGTTGGAGCACACGTGACAGTGTCCCTAAACCACCAAGTAATTTTTCCAAAGATACGCCAAGCGAAGTATTGTTTGTAAAGCGACATGACCTCGTTTTCAAACAAGACTTCGTTTGAATTGAATGCATCGTCATAATGGGTGTTAAATTTGAGGTTCTAGCACTAAGACATTTTCGAAGATTTATTGTAGGAGTAAGGCCCGGTTCCGGAAAGAGAAATAAATACTTATTTTTTAAAAATGCAATTTCAAGCTCAAAAATCATGTGTTTACGCAAATAATTTTTCTATCAATATGGATCTTGTTTGATAGATCTCATCGAGATCTTTAGCACAGTGCAAACAAAATTGAAAAAGTATTTTTCATTTACATTATTTTTGAGTTTAAAAATGTGAAATAAGTACTTATTTTGTAAGAAGGTGTTCTGGAACGGGGCCTAAGTTTCAAGTCCCCGCCTATACCAGCTTGTAAGAAAAAATGAAGAGCAATATTCTAGCCTGATGCTGCATTAGCCTAGTTTCCGCTCATAACTTTTACAAATGCTACAGTTGCTCTTTTAAACGTAGATAAAGAGGAACTATTCGCAACTTATTCCTTTGTTATGGAGTATTTTTCTTGCTCTACAAGAGTGTCATAATCTTCTCTTTTGGGCAGTTATAAATTGTGCGGAAGTGAAGCTACATTTTAATATTTTGCTGAGATGAAGTTATTAAAGAGATGCTGATTCATTGAATGTAAAATAAGTCACTAGCTAGCCTCAAAAAGGTGACTTTCTTGGTATAATTTGGCTTAATTTTGTTGAGCATGATACTGATGCTCTGAGCTTCTAAGGCAGCATTTTGTTTGCTGTCGAATATTATGATATTTGGAATTTTATTTGATTTTTCTTTAGCCATCATAGCACAATTATATATTAAAAGATGTGAACAATAATTGGTAACAAAGAGATTTTGTCTATGGCAAGATTCAAGCACTTACTTCCTGTTGTTCGCAATAGGATGGAAATCTTCCATAATGGCACTCTATATACAATACTCCACTTGTCATTCTGAATGGAGATCTAGATGGTGTAGGTTAGGAGGAAATGGTGTATGATAGTATGGTTTGCATATATGTGTGTAGACATGAGTGCAGTCATTTGGTTAGCCAATTTGGCTAGGTTAAGGGCTATGGTTCATGACTAAAATAAATGATCATATTTAGGGCTATGGCTCATGGTCATGGCTAATGGTTTGGGTCAAGTCCGACACACTAACTTTTGTGATGTCTAAATTGAAGTGTACAAGGTCTAACATTAATTTAAACCATTACAATTAAGCTAAGTTAGCACATCAATTAGCTTATATTATTCTAATTCAATAATTATCAATTATAATAATTGAATAAAGTCTACATACTATTTTTTTTTTAATAATATATATAACCTTTTTCTCTGTGTTCCTTCTTTTTTTCTTTTTTTTTTTACTGTGCGGTCATATATATATATATATATATATATATATATTGTTAACTATATTGTTTTCTAATGCAAGGTTGTTTTTATTTATTTAAAGATGTTCAGTTTGTCATTTTGTTTTCTGGATAATTTACATATTTTTTCAAAAGACAGTAATATATAGTAGAACAATGTGGGGAAGAGGAAATTTCCACTGCCTTGGTGGAGGGAGAGGAAGAAATTAATGTGTCCAACTTGATAGTGGGGCATCATAAATAATTCATGTTTTGTTTCATCGAAAGAAGCCCGCAGTACAATAATTGCACGCTTGGAGTCAATTCTGATGTTCTCCATGTTCCGGAAGTGGGTTACACAACACAATTGACTGGGCTAATTCCATAGTAAACTACATTTTGCAACCTTAAAGTATTACCTCTCTTCACTTTGGTGCTCAAAGTTTGACTTTTTTGTATTAGGTCCTTTAGTTATTGGGGTTTTGTCAAATTTTTCCAATTTGTAATTGAAGGCGTGGTTTTTAGACTTTCCCCAGTTGGGTCCCTTGAGTACCATTTTTCCCCTTTTAGCCCATAAGTATTGCTACTTCTTTTTTTTTTTATAGGCAAAAAGTTCATTCAAAAATCTTGACAAAGGGTACATCAAGATGGGAATAGGGGAAGGGGAATCCAACCAAGGGTTGGATGAAAACAAAAAAACTATTTGGACCAAACCAAACACTCACAAATGGGTAGGCCCCAAAGAATAAAACACTAAACACATGGGCCTGACTAAAAAAGACCCAGCCGAAAACTTGAGCTGAGCCTGCCACAACCTAACCCTAACTCAGATGACACAACTGCCACCGCAACAAACAAGAATAGCTTTGCAGCCACCACCAAAAGCCCACCACCACTACCTAACCTGCCAAAAACCCCACCTCAACCACTTTACCGATGCTGCAAACACCTACCACATCACTAGACAAACACCTGTAGTCAATGGCGAGAAAAGTGGTCTGAAATGACGCGAACTCTGCGAGATGTTGGACTCCATAAATAGCTGCCAAGACACCGCCACTTCGGATCTTATAAACGACCAGGAGCACCTGCCACCTGAGCACTTCCAATATGCCACCCCAAAACCACCACAACCCACTGCCAAACCACCGGATCACCACAGCCACAACCCCAACACCAGTTGCACGATCACACGAAGTCATTAGGCCAAAGACCGAGATTGCTCAAGAGCAGATCTGGTTGGAAACCATGCTGCCATAACTCCGCCCAATGCCTCCACCAACACTTAGCTGTTAGGACAACTGGCTACCCTCAGATGTTGTAGCACATGTAACGCCCCGAATTTCGGAAACGTTAAGTAAATACCAAAAGACCAATTTCTCAAAAGATAAACCGATTTAATACGTCAGACGTTCCAAAAGCATATGTCATAATATTACAACCATATCGAATTAAGTTTAGAGTTTTCAAACAAGTCAAGTTATCACATTTGCCAAATTTAATCGTTTAAGCTTTCAAAATCAAAGACCAAATATCGGTCAGAGCATCTAAGCGTACGGCAGCCCCGGTTCCTTGCCTTCGTCCATAGCCGAGTTGAATCCAGCCTGCTCGGTCAGCACTCCTGCTTCGTCCTCAGTACCTGGCATTCGAGTTACCAGGGCAACATAGTACCGTGAGCGATGACGCTCAGTAGCCAAAACCCACCCGAACCCATAACTTACAAGCAATAGGAATATAATTAACATGCATTAGAAATAACATAAAAAGAGAACAATCAACTTTTCTTTCATTACTATCCTTTAACCTATGTGAAATCTCGGACCTTGTCCACAGATCCGTTCCTACCCATAACCTCTAGCACAACACTGGTGTGGTCAGACTCCCCTTTTCCAGATCCGGATGAAAGATACCTAAGTTATATACCCGGTATCCCATTCGCGACCATAAGTTCGGATAAAACTTCACCGGCAGCGCTCGAACGCCGTCCAGCCCGGGTTGAAACTCCCCGGCAACGTTCAAGCGCCGTCTAGCCCGGGTTGTGACGCAAGCACAATGCCACCCTTATGTCCCGTCCCAATATCCGAGAGCCGACCTCCACCATGCCGTACCCAGGGTTTCGTAAATCCAACTTTCAACAAATCACCACCAAACAAACTCCAACAATTCAATCCCCGGATTCCTTGTCCGGAATCACAATCACCATCTCTCACTTTATGATCTTTTCATAAATCCTATTTTCACGTCTAATATGTTAAATCCGCACATCGCAACCAACCCGGGAACCTATTTGTCCATTCTATCAATACTACAACATTTCATGAACTTTAACATTCCAACTAAAAATACTAACATGTTAACAACACACAAGCATGCAATAAAATTTATCATGCCATAGGATTTATCATGCAGTTAAAATAACATTGAACTGAAAATAATTAACTTACGGACTTATATTATTATTTCATATTCTCTAGGGTGGTTTTAAGAGTTATTCTAACTCAAGGGTTAAACAGTAATTATTCTATTTTCCATTTCAAATTCCAGTACTGCTTTCAACGGAAATCAGTGGCTTCCGCCGGACTTAGACCCGTGACGTCGAACTCGATTAATTCTATTAATATCATACTGTAATGCTAAAAATTATAATAGAAACACGACATATACTTAGGGAGGTGAGTTCCGGACTACCTCGCGTCCGGCGAAATGATTTACGGAGAGGTTTCGGTGGCGAGTCGGACGGCGGCGGAGCTCGGTGATGATGGGGCTACGGCTGTGGTAATGATGGAGCCACGGCAGCTGGGGTTTCGGTAATGGCGGTGTGAGCTGGGCGGTATTGGTGAGAGGAGGGAAAGGAGGGGATGGCTATGGTAGTATATAACTAGTGGTGGTGGGAAGAAGAAAAGGAAATGAAGGCAGGAGATATTCCTATTTCTCACTCTCTCACTGCTATATCTCTCTCCCTCTCTCTCCCACTCTCTCTCTGCAGAAGTGGGCAAACAATTGGGAGGCTATCTCTCTCTCTCTGCCGAAATGAGCAACACAAATGGGAGGCATGGATTTTAAAAATTGGTTTGAATTTGCATGGAGGGTATTAACTCAATGGGTAAAGATGTGTTGTCTAAATGAGAGGGTTTTAAGGAGGAAAAATAGGGATTTGGTTCCCCTCTTTTCAGCCGAAATTTTGAAGGCTGGGAAAAGATTTGATTTGGTCCAGTGCAACACATGCACACAAGAAAAAAAAAATACGCGTCGGGTACGCGCACGCACGATCGATTACGGAAATAAAGTTGGTGCGACGACATAAATAATTTTTCGAGCAAAATAATTATTTTTGTTTTGATAATTATTATTATTACTATTATTATTATTATTATTTTAAAAATATCGGGTCTTTACAGCACACGGGTGGAACAACGACCCCGGAGGAGAAACGACAGGGAGAAAATGACCAAAAAGGGAGCAAGAAGTGGATTTGAGTAGGGAAAGGGGGAAATAGAGGAAAATGCCCGAGGGGTAAGAGGGAGGGGAGGCATTCGACCTTGTTACCGCCCTGCCCGTAGTTCGACCATTTGTTTATTTTGACACTTAAGTTTAGTACATGATATGTGGCATTTTTTTTTTGTTACACAAGAAAAACTAAGAGGAAGTCAAGGCCTACTCAAATGCAATGTTGTAGATCAACTACAAGCATGTACTTGACTTCTTCAGGAACGATAGGTTTCAGGTATATAGTAATCGTTTACGGATGGTAGTTTCTTGCTAGCTTTGCCACTCAATTGCCTTCACAGAGTGTATGCTCAATTGAGGGTATTTTATGGTATCCTTGGTTAGATAAATAAACAACAGTTGTGTAATTGTTGTTTTTAACAACGTTTCGAAACACCACTAAATGGTTTTTTCTTGTAGTGAACTAACACAACCACATTGGTAGAAATCCAATAATAAGGACCAAAGTGGAAAATTTTGAAGTTTACAGGCCAAAGTAAACATTGCATAATAGTTAGGGGTACACAGTGTAATTATCCAGTAACTTCATGAGCATCGCATCTTTCTATACGCATTAAAGGCTATGATTATATGCACACATATATAATCAAACATGTCCATGTAATTATAACTTATAATCAAGGAAGAAACAGCTAGCCTGATCAATAAACGTGTGGAAACAGACAACTTGGATTCTCTATTCCAATTATTGTTTTGTCAAATAAGTTATGCAGCATTGTAATAGCATCTTCAACCCATTTCTAAAACTCCAAAATAGAGGACATTTGAAAGAGAGATTTTGTAATTTATCTATTCTTTTCTTAACTTCTTGTTCTTTATAAAAGAATTTTGGAAGGTCCTATCGTTCTGTTTAGAAAATTTGGTCTCTAAAATAAAGGTGTAGTTTTCATTTTTGGAGACCAAATATCTAAAAAAGATGATGGTTTCTTTAAAATTCTCTCCTTAAGTACAAAAAGTTGAAAAAAGAAGGGATAAGTACAAAATTTTCTCTTAATATGTTACGTCCATTCTCCATTTTGGAGTTTTAAAGATGGGTTGGAGATGCTCCAAATTTAGGTTAGAAAATTTGGTCTCTAAAATATGATAATTAGAGTTGTACTATTTATAAGTATTCGTCACATGTTAAAATTATTTGCTCATGCTAGCCAAATCTTGTCCTTAGAACGGTTATTATTACTAATTGAACAAGGCCAAATTGGACAAGTCAAAATTAATAGAGAGAGAGAGAGAGAGAGAGAGCAAACTAACAGGGCCTATGGAAAATTAACTAGAACCATGTAACAAGGATTTTTTTTACTTCATAATTTGAGATATTCGGATTAACTTACTGTAACAATCCTAATTTTTGGTAAATAAAAATTTTGTTAAAAATTTAAATTTTAGTTTAATTACGTGGATTTACTTTTAAAAATTCCTTTTTAATTTTAATAATCCGTCATAATTAGATTTGAGACTTATAAAATTATATCCTTTCACATCGGACAATCTAGTCATTTTTTAAAAACAAGTATGCTTATAGAAGCACTTATATATCTTCCTAGTAAGTAAAATTAAGTCTTAAAATTACATTTCTTGGCTAGAAATCCTTCATGGCAAGTAAAATTGACTTCCAACCGTTTAGTTAGAGGAACCAAACTACCACTTCTCTTACTTACAATCTCCTAACCCTAGATGAACCTTTTTGACCATCTTTGAGCCTTGTGAACCCCTCCAAACCCTAATTGAACCCTTGAACTTTAAGAAGTAATCATATTATACTTCATGACTAGTCATTTCAAACCTTATTCAACGTTTTTATGCATCTACCCATTGGATAATAATTGTTAGGGAAATTCTTATCCCTTGGATAATGGACATTAGGATTTGCCAATGAATATATAGATTTGACTAGACAAGTTAAAACCAAATCTCATCACCGTACTTCCAAAAGATGCTAACTTAAATGCCACCATTTGACTAATAGGCCTAAATCTAAGTTACCCACCAAAGTCACTTTCCTAGATTTCCTGTGTACTTATATATACATAAATATGGGTACATATGTACCTTTTAGGCTATTTTAAGCATGCCTATATATGTCTATATATACATATATGCACTTCTAAGGAAAATATTACCCAAGGGACAATGTTTTTTTTTTTGTCCATGGAAGCATTACGTTCCACTCAACATCTCCCTTTCCATAGACCTAATAGGTTATTTAGTACTTTAATGTACTCACATACATAGACATATATATATATATGTATATGTACCTAGTACTAGAGAGAGAGAGAGAGGCTGAGAGAGAGAGAGAGAGAGAGAGGGCCGAGAGGAGAGAGGGAGAGAGAGGAAGAGATTTGGAGAGAGATGGAGAGATATGGGAGAGATTTGGAGAGTACCTTGACATGATCTTCTTACATCCTTACAACCCATTCCTATCCACTTCTCCAAGTCAAATCTACCCACCATTGTCCTTGTATATACACTAAATAACCCAATCTTTGAACCATCCCTTCTTTCTTCCATCAAATCTTCCTAAAAAAATAACCCAAGGTACAAAATCTAGACTTTCATGCCTAGACATTGATGGATACTTGCACTTTACCCTTCTACTTACCCACCAAGCCATGCCTTGATGTGACAAAATAAGAAAAATCAAAGATAGGAGAGAGAGAGAGAGAGAGAGAGATTTCAGGTGAGGGAGGGAGGGAGAGAGAGCAATAACCCTTGGCCTATAGATAGCATGCTCATCTCAAGCCATTCTCACACCATCACTCTTTGCTCTCACTTCTCTCTAGGATTTCTAAGCTTTCTTAGTTCCAAAGTTCAAGTTTCTTTAAGTTCTTGAGAGCTACCATCAAACCACCTCCATAACCACCCCTAGATATTCAAAGTAGCCTAGTTTGGTTAGCAAAGTTGTTTTTAGGAAGAGAAAATCCATCTCTCTTCATTTCGAAGCAATTCGGATACGTTACGCCGCCGATTCGCAAATCGACGGGCGATTCAGAAAACCAACAACCGATTCTCAAAACTGACCAACCGCCAAGAAGAAAGGTAGAGTCCCTTGTCCACTAACTCAACGTATAACATATAACCGTATATTGGAGAATATAACGTAGAATATTCATACCCCTATCTCTAAGTATAAGTAGAATACTTCTAATCACTTTCTCTAAGTATAAAGTTCATATATATAGATTTTCCGTACTCTAGTAGAACTATATTCACGTTTTGTGTTTGAAATTACATGAAAATGACTAGTAAACTTGTTCTACTAAAAATGAGAAGAAAAATATGAGCATGATGAATAACTTGGCCTTTACTCTAAATTAACATGTGTTGTTTTGAACTTCTCCAAAAGAAAGAAAGAACGGAATTTGAAAGATAAGAATTTAACGTTTGATTAGAAGTACTCGTATTTTGATCTTAAAAATGGTTTTGAGAATGTATACATGTTTTCTTGCATTACTTGTGGTTGTGTGATAAAGCATAAGAGGTCTCCACTCTAAAGGCGTCCGTACATGTGTGATGCAGCCCTTTCGGTAGTCGTTGAAGTTTACCAAACGGCCGTCAAATTCAATTATTTATTAACTGGACTACAACTAAAGATTTGCATAGTATAGCAAAGAAGTCCGAGTCGATCCACAGGAAGCTCGAATATAGCTTAATCGGATTGTAGTTTGTAAGGGTTTTCGGCATTAAGACGGCCAACTTTTGGTTTTCCTTTGCAAGGTGGAAAATGCTCTTATGAAAATGACTAGAAAATGAGTTTTAACTAAGAATTAAAAGCGGCAAGGCATAGAAGTGCATAACACCCGTAACTTAAGCCAATCAACTTTTCTCAACTAAAACACGGTTGAATCACACGGCATAGGTTATCAACCGGGAGGTTTAGCGGTGAAAATGGTTAGACTTGATATAGAGTTTGAATAACAAGCTAAACACAAGGCGTGACATCACTCACGGAACCATGTGAGCGAGCCCATGATCACCGGAGATTAACAACGCCAAGACTTGCATTCAAACTCGATATCAAGGTCATGAACTAGAAGCATAGTTTGGAATGCGAGCAAGTTCTTTGGTTCTTTCGGCAAACACGAGGCGAGACATAGCTCACGGAACCATATGAGTGAGCATATGATCACCGGAGGTTAACATCGACAAGTTTTGTTACATAAAAAACGAACCACGCACATTTACAAACCAAACCTCAAGTCTTAAGTTGAGAAAAAGCAAGATTAACATAAATCACATGATGTTATTCACCCCACGGCCAAGCCTAAACGACTACTCACACATAATGAAAAGACTAGAAAGCTTGCTTAAGGAAGAAAACATGATTAACCGATAGAAATGAAAATAAACTTGAAATTAGTGAAGATCTAAACCGTAGCTACAACATTAATAAACGAGAAATTAACATAAGACAAATACTTACTTGAGTTCTTAAGGAAATTAACTAAGAAAGCTTGAGAGCATCAATGGAGTCCTAGAAAGCAAGAAGAAAGACTAAGGCCTAAAAAAGACTAGAAATGGCCATCCTTCTATAAAAGGCATACAAGCCTATTTATAGGGCTCTAAAGTTAAGTTACAAAGGACCAAAAAGTCCTCCAAAATATCCCAAAAATACTCCATAAGTGGAAACTTTCCATAAATGGAAAGTTGAAAAAGCTAACAAAAATCTGCAGATTTTCCCAGGCAGTACCGGTACTGGGAGTTCCCAGTGCCGGTACCCACTTCAACGGGCTGGAAAATTGATCTCTGGACACCCAGTACCGGTACTGGGAATTTCCAGTACCGGTACCCGCTTGACAGATTTTTGGGCAAACTTCGCGGGCTCGCTCCGGACACTCCCGAACTCGGATTTAGGCTTTCTTTGGACCGTTGGAAAGCTCGTCGAGTCTACTTTCTAACCCAAGTGGTTTGGATTAAAAGTAGTTTGTACATCAAAAGTTATGATGATTCTACCCTCAGCTCTTCGGAAGATGAATTCCTTTGGTAAAATCCTCACTTCTCCTCCAATTCCCTTGACCCTTGGGCAACCCGAGCAACCTCCAAACCATCTCTCGAGTACCACAACGGCGTGGCATGTGTCCTTGAGTACTTGGTTGCATCCGGAGCATTTCTTGGCGTTCAAACGCGCCTTATTTATACGAATTACCTGAAAAACACAAAAACCTACCTTACGTGCAATATCGCATAAAACGACAACATATATGTATACACACAACATACTAGAGGACTAAAGCACCAAGAATATGCATTATTGGGTGCTTATCAATGTGGCATTATGCTTTAAGTTGAGATTTTAACATGACAAGTAATATAGAGTTGGATGATCTTGCTAGTTTAGTTTCAAGATTACAATGAATGATTTATGATTACTTACGTGAAAAAGTCCTACCGCGGAGTCTTTACATGAAAACAAGACACAGAAATCGAGAAAGTTAGAAACATGACACCTATGGTGTGTTAAAGACAAGGTGTGTTTTGAAAAGGACGATGTTTTGAAAACCGCAATGTGGCCGGACTTGGTAGCCCATTGTGTGGTGTATGTGTGTGTGTGTGCGCCAATGAGAACCCGGTGCAGCGGAACCATTGTGAGGATACTCGGAAACCCGGAATGGCGAAACCGAGGTTGGGCGTGTAGCTTGGTTATCCGCGGAGAGGGGCCAATGCAAAGTTTTGTGTGCCAATGGGAACTTGGTACGGCTAAACCATTATGAGGATACTCGGGAGACCGGAACGGCGGAACCGAGGTTGGGTGTGTTAAAATGCTTTTGGAAATGTTGATTTGGTAAATAAAAATGATACACGTGTCTACGATGAGTCGCGTAGGAGAAACTCAGAAAATCATGGGCACCAACGTTGTTAAATAGTGAATGTGGATGTGTCATTGTTAACTGATTTGTTAAGTATACATGTACCATGTGGAAAATTGTTTACTTTACGATCTATTGTTTGTAAGTTATGAGTTAGTGGGTATAGATTATTCTATTGAGCTCTTGTAGCTCATGGTGTTACCTCTGGTGACCCTGACATGTTATACTGGTGGCGACGGTGGTATAACATGTCAGACTTTGTAGATGATCAGGGTGAGCTGTATACCCTGGAGGCCTTTGGAGCGGAAGAGCTGGCTAGGATGGAGGAGCATGCGGAACTGTAGTTAGGAATCCTAGTTTTCCCTCCCTTGTATAATGAAAGTACTCTTATGGGAGTTATGATGTAATAATGAGCCAGACTCTATTTAGATTTTTAATAAAAATTGTCCATTTAACGTTCCCAAAATTAGGTGCGTTACACTTACACATAGCTCGACTAGTCTCTGGCCCAATAGAGATCAATTCCATTGCACACTAGCAAGGCCAAATGTCAAGAGACTTCATGTAATCTTTTTCTTGTTAGATATTAGAGGACTCCCACATATATATATATATATATATATATATATATATATATATATATATATATATTGGGTTGGGGGGGTGTTACCAAAAATTCTGATTCAATCCAATCGACGGAGAATGTCAATCGACGGGAGACCATTTTGTAATTTGCTGGAATGTGGGGTGTAAAGGTGGAGTTTGGTTCCTTGTCGTTTTCAGGACTTCTTTGGAAGCAAACAATGAAGTGGATAAAATAAGGAAGAAGACTAACAAATGGACTTTATTAATCTCCAAAGTAGAAGTACAACCGACTAAGATAATCGAATGAATGATTACAAGTTACAACTACTCCTAGAAAAGAAAATATAAAGGCCTATTGGCTTTGATTGTGTGTGTTACAATGAGGCCTAAGAAGACTATTTATAGGAAAACAAAGATGTGCTGGAAATAACTTCCTAACTTCACTCTTCATTCTCCTTTTTTCCACTTATCCAAATAACTTTCCATTAACATCAAAGTGTGTAGGAGTATGCCAAGTGTTCTTTTCAATCTCCAAATGTGTAGGACAATGCCATGTGTCCTTTAAACTTTAAACTTTCAAATATGTAGGAGTAAGCCAAGTGTCCTGCACTTCATTAAATACAAGCAAATAAAGGAAATATGAAAACTAGCTAGTTATATTATTAATACAAAATAATAAAATAGTAAGCATTCTCATAATTGCCACCTTTCGGTCAATCGTCGACAAGCGGTGAATATATGGTGTAAACAATGCCTCCTTTATTCATTTGGGTGAAGGGCTAACGTAACCCAAGTGAACAATCTAACTAGTTTTAAATCACTCCTCTGTCAATATAGACGGGTGATAACTTTTTAAGGTGTAAACATTTATGCCCTCAACTCTCGAAGAGTTAAAGATAAATTTTACACCAACCTTTTCACTTTTCGACTGGTACAACAAAGCCATCAAGTCTTAATTAAAATCCATTGTCGAAAATCACAAGGTATGGCTTAACAGATTGCCTCTGTCAAAAATTTTCTTTTAACTAAATCCTTATTGAAAGGAATCAGGAAACATGGACACATAGTCTGTCGATCAACACTATACCAACATTTAATAGCCACTCCATCAAAATTCCATTTCCTTCCAAAATGTATACTGATCGACAGAAATCAATACGCAAAGTATTTATAGCCATGTTTGGCTGAAAACATTCTCAATGGTTAAGTTTTCACCATTAAATCTTAACCAGTATGGAGGAGTGGAAGGATCATTTCTTACTTCGACCATCCATGGTCTAATTTGAAAAACTCTAGTCGAATATATTCATCAGTCGACTCACTTTGAGTTTCACATTTTCAAACCACTTAAGTTTTGTAGTTGGCTCTTCTAAAGATCAATTTTTGCCCCCCTAATTCATTTGGCTAAACCAAAAAATATCAATGCTAGAAGTCTTGTCCGTTATCGACACAAGGATTTGCCAATTGACAGGGATCATAACCTGGCAACCATGGCCAAACAAATTGATTTCCTTTTCTGTCGATATCCAATCAAATTGAATAAAGTTCGTCAGCATTGGGTAACTGAAAAATCCAAAGGACAAGGCATCAACATATTGGCCACTTTACTGCCATTGATGGTTGTAAGGCCAATTTCCTTCCAAAACCAACACGTATCCGTACATTGGTCCTTTTGGTGGCCATAATCTTCAACAAATGGCTTAATTTGGCCAAACGAAGTGAACGGGCACCGGATCCATTTATTTTGTTTAGCCTTCTCATTAATCGACAGAGATTTTATTTTATTTTTTTTCAAGATTTGTTCCCAGATTGGCCAACAAATAGCCGTCTTTCTTTGAAAAATTAACTGTTCAAATCTTCCATTTAAAGCTGAATGCTTCAACATCCCAAGCCATTTTGTTTAAACAATTTGACTTTCTTTACACGAATAAATCTTCGAAACCTTGCAAGGCTTTTGTGTTCTGTCGAATTACTTTCATAACGCAACTCCTTCGAGTTTGAACGTCAAAAATGAATTCTTATGCATAATCTGGCTAAGATAAAGATGAGTTTACCCCATGCAAATTAATTCGTTGTCAAAAAAGGGGCCATTTCTCATTTCATAATTTCGCCAAATATGTTCTCATTTCTTGTAAAACAAGCCAAATATGTACAAAATATTCCAAAATCGAGAGAAAGCGATTATAATAGCCTTGTATAGATGTTTGATATACATGGCCAAATGGAGGTTTATAATTCAAAAATGGACCAAATCCATTTGCATCTGTAAAGCATTCAAAGCTCTTATGACCAAAGCCTTCCACATGTATTTGTGATGCTAACATGTTTCGTTCATGGCCAAATGGTCACACATTACTCCATTCATGGTCAATCTTTGTGATCAGGCTCTGTCATCAATTTCTATCATAAATGAAACCTTGAAAGGCACCAGAATGGATCTCTATATTAGATCCAACAATTGGCCAACAAATGGCCTAGTTTGAACAAATAAAATGTTGAAGTCTTTCTAGGCTTTCATTTCTCATTACACTGGCTTCTCATTCTGTCGATTTTTTTTTCTTTTTCCTGAATGATTCCAAAGTTGGCCATTAAATGGCCGTTATTCTATTTTTGCAAAATGTTCAAGCCTCACATGCAAGGCTTTCATTTTCAAAGTTGATTTTTGCCATTTCTTCCAATTTAGTGATGGTGCGAACAAAACTGTGGCCAATTTGGCCACTTATACTTGCCCAAAATTGTAGAAAAGTAATGAACATTATCTACACCTCTTAACCAAAACTGGGCATATTTCAACCAAAACCAATACAGATACCAATACAGATGGCTTTTGAAAAATCCATACCTCTTACGAAGACTGTTGATCAACAATTGAACAAATGGTTCTAGAGCCCTTGTGGTTGACATGTAGTGTGCCATAGGAGGCACATAATGGCTTTGACTAGTACCAAATCCATGCAGTACATTGAAACCAGTTGGAATGTTTCCATTTTGGCCATTATTACATTGATTTCCAATTCCATTACTTCACTAGTATTTGGAACTGGTTCATAAAAATTCGTTGGCCTTGTTGGGCTAGACCTATAGGTTGACTGGACTCTAATGGAATTCTATTCACTTCATTCAGAGGTTCAAAAGTAGGATTAGTATATACCTGTTGAGGATGCCCCCAGGCATATCTGAAGTTTCTGGAGTTTTCCTGTCATTAGGCAAACCATTGGAAGAAGGAATTTGTCCTTGTCCTAGTGCAATCAACCTTCGTAACAGAGTCAAAAATTCTTGGGAAAAGTCATGTTGTGGATTTGCCGAAATGTGAGCCAAAACCTGAACGAATTGTCTGATTGCGTGTGCCATGACTTTCAAATTAGTAAGAGCCCTCCTTCTAGCGCCAAAAATTGTTACCAAAATTCTGATTCACTCCAATCGACGGAGAATGTCAATCGACGGGAGACCATTTTGTAATTTGCTGGAATGTGGGGTGTAAAGGTGGAGTTTGGTTCCTTACCGTTTTCAGGACTTCTTTGGAAACAAAAAATGAATTGGATGAAATATGGAAGAAGACTAACAAATGGACTTTATTAATCACCAAAGTAGAAGTACAACCGACCAAGATAGTTGAATGAACAATTACAAGTTACAACTGCTCCTAGAAAAAAAAAGATAAAGGCCTATTGGCGTTGATTGTGTGTATTACAATGAGGCCTAAAAAGGCTATTTATAGGAAAACAAATATGTACAGGAAATAACTTCCTAACTTCTTCAATACTCTTCATTCTCCTTTGTTTCCACTTGTCCAAATAACTTCCCACTAACATCAAAGTGTGTAAGAGTATGCCAAGTGTTCTTTTCAATCTCCAAGTGTGTAGGACAATGCCATGTGTCCTTTAAACTTTAACCTTTCAAATATGTAGGAGTAAGCCAAGTGTCCTGCACTTCATTAAATACAAGCAAATAAAGGAAATATGAAAACTAGCTAGTTATATTATTAATACAAAATAATAAAACAGTAAGCTTTCTCATAATTGCCACCTTTCGGTCGATTATCGACAAGTGGTGAATATATGGTGTAAATAGGGGGTTTTGTAAATTTAGAGGACTCCCTTTTCAAAGGATTAAACACTCATACTTTCGTTTCGAAACCACCTAAGAGGAAGTTGAAGAAAACAAAAAATTGACTAACATGAACATTTGTTTGTTGCAATTAAGTTTTAGTCTTAATGTTATGAATGTTTATGAAAGTGCTTTGAAGTTATGTACATATATTTTATTTTTATATGCAAAGGTCATAAATTTCTACACATAATTCAATTCGAGAGATGCATATCACGCACGCCAAAATAGGAGAGTGTAATTAACTTTTTACACTTCTTATTGTTGGGAGTACTAAACATGTTTTTTTTTATTCAATTGAAGTAAATTGATAGGAACAAATAAAAGGCAAAGAAAACTAGAATCTATTTTTTTTTTGAAAGACAAAAAAATTTCATTAATCTTTGAAATTATTTCAAAGATTAATAGGAGCAAGAAATAATGACATCAAAATCCTAACCCGAGACCCAAACGATTTACAATGCTAAGATTAATTCTATGTCCTTTCAAGACTCAATCCCCAAGTTTGGCAAGAAATTAACCAATCACGGAAAGCCCTTTGGGACAAAACCCATACCCAATAGCTTGAAAGCCCAAACAAAGAAATTAAGACCAAACACCTAAATGGCCTAAAAACTCAAATATAGGGACAAGCCCAGACCATTGAAGCTCAAAATCAAAACCCTAACTACTGACAACTTCTGCTGCCAGCCAACATCACCGCCAGCCACCATGACCAAGACAACTCCACTGCCAGCCAAAGAGACAGCCACCCGGAGAGACACCCACGATAGACTTGAAATTAGGCCATCTATCAGAGGATGCGAGGAAGTTTCGCCAATGAACATTGGAGACAAGCATACTTTTCCTGAATAATAATTAGTTTTCCTTAGCCATATAATGCTTATGAACCTCCCTTTCCCAAATAGAGCATGCAAACCCCCCACGCTCAACCCATTATTTCTTACATCACAAAATTAAAAATCTTAATTTTTTAATCGGGATTACACCTAAACATACACATACACTTGCAATATATGCCATATATTGAAATTGGGAGAGATAGAAGGGCCTGTGTTAATGTAGAGAATGGGAGGGGGAGGATCCAATGTCGTTAGTTTAGACCAGTTTGTCCATTTGTTTGCATCTGAGCCATCCAAAAATATTTTGGATGGCTCGGGGGGGGGGGGGGGGGGGGGGGGGTGTGTGCACGATTATTGTAAGGGGTTATGGTAATGAATGGGCTTTTAAGTCTTTTCATTTATTCCATCAAAGACATCCAGTGTTGCTCTTCACTCAAAAGTGCAGGGGATTATGTAAGTGGCTAAAAATGGAGTACGACTAGTATCTCTGTAAATCCGTTAAAGTACAGGGGTGAGAAAGTGCAAATTCCCCTTAATAAGAAGAATCACCACAAATAGGGTTACAGGTTTTTTTTTTTTGCCCACTGATTTTGCCACTCTTTTTTTTTTTGTTAACGCTGCTCCCCTGCAAGTGTATTTTTACAGGAGAATGGCGTTAACAAACAAGGGTGTGGCGAAATCATCTCCCTTTTTTTTTTCTTTTGAACTGGGGTTAATGGGTTTTCTCTTTGACATAGCTGGACGAGTAGAAAATTACATCTATGGGGATGGGGGTAAATTGAAAGAAAAACATAAAGGTGATGCGTAGGAATGATGGAAAATTATAGGATCCTGCAGTTGTTTCCTCTACCCACCAAAATATGCTTGTCGACTTCTCAGGCAAATTCACAGAAGCTGGCCTATATATGTCATTTTAATTTTTGAGGAATGAGGATAATCATTTTCTCCTTAAAGTAATTTATTGAAAATGGCAATTGTAGCAGCGTTGACAATTTGTCTAAATTTATGAATAATTTATAGCCTTATGAGCCTTTATATATGAGACCCAATTCCATCTTTGCATCCATAAGATAAAGCTCCCCCGTTTCCTGTTTATCTCCATCACACATTCCTCCACATAAATGACTTGAGTTGATTTCTGCTATTTTTTGTCAATTTTGCTTTCTGGGTTTCTTGTTTTGAATGGTTTCATCTCTGTTAATTCGACTTTTTTAGTCCCATATACGGAGTAATATTATGAGTAACACAATGAGGTCAAGCATGAAAGTCACGTTTCATTTGGTTTATGACAGAGGTTAAGTTGTCATAAAAGAGAAAAAAAAAAAAAAAAAAAACCCAAGCTTTTGATCTACTTATCATTTCATGGGGTTCCGGGGTTGTTCATAAGCTGAAAACCCACTCTTGACTCTTATATCTTTCGATTTTTGAATTCTATACGTCTGAAAAAATTGGAAGTTAACCACCTTTTCCCCTCTAAAATCAAGAAATGGTTAATAAGTTTAAGAAAGGGCTGATCACAAGGACATGAAAGCGATGCAGATCGTGGCCAAGCTCCAGAAGCAGAGAAGAATATAAAGAGGAAAGTCGTGGTGGAAAACGGAAGGTGGTGCCGGAGGGATGTTTTTCGGTTTACGTGGGGCCCCAGAAACAGAGGTTTGTGATAAAGACCGAGAATGCAAACCATCCGTTGTTTCAGATTCTACTTGAAGAAGCAGCGTCAGAGTACGGGTATAACAATGAAGGGCCTTTAGAACTCCCCTGCGACGTTGATCTTTTCGTCAAGGTGTTGGTGGAAATGGACAGCTCCGATGAGATTGGTCAAGGGTTGGGCCTTGTTATGACTCGTATAGGCTTCTCAGCCCAACTCGGTTAGATTCTATACATATATAAGTTCTACAGTAACCTTAATTGTGTGTTGGAATTGGAGGAGTATTTTCTTTTGTTTGTCCTGTGATTATACAGAGATCGAAGAAAAATGTCAGCAGATGGGATTTATCCTAGTTACGTTTGCAAGAGGACTAGTTCCGTTTAATCTTCGATCGTATTCAGGAATTGCCTTGTGAAGTTTGAAAATTGCTTATTCAAGCCTTACGTGCTCTACTTTATGTTCTTGTTTTGTGTTCTAATTAACCTTGTGTCGGTGGCGGCAAAAGCGGAACCAGAAATTGATTCTGCCTTGAACTAATCCAAAATTTGTATATATGAATCAAAAAGAGACAAATTTGTACATATAATTATAGAATCCACAAAAGAATCATCATCCATTTTGTTATGAAGACCAGTTTTCACAATCTTGGTTTGAAAAACGACAAAAGAGTTTTTTCCTTCATTTTTTTGTTGTTCCATAATAATTTAACCTAAAAGAGTAAGATTGCAGTATAGGCTTAAATACTTAAATGGTCCTTACAAAATAGAGTCGGTTTCATTTTCGTCCTTGTAAAATTTTTTGTGTTAATTTCGTCCTTCCAGTTTGTGACTCAGTTCAATGTCACCCTTGCCATGAACCAGTGGATGGAATTCGCCTACGTGGATAACGGACTTGCCAGTTGTGTACTGGTTTTGGTTAATAGCAACGCTAATGACATTTTAAGCCATGGCAAAATCGTAATTATTCAACTGTGGAATTATGCAATGAGCCATCATGGGTTCGATCCGAAACGGCCCAACGGTCAATACACATGGCCTTAGGCCATGTGTCGTGCGTTTTTTAGCCGTGTGATTATTATTGAATGAAAAGAGTCTAGAGAACATTTTCTCTAAACCTATATCATTTGTGATTTTTTTGTCGCACGTTCGTAATGTAATTGAATGGCAGATTGATCTTGTGCGCATTTTTTTGGTAGAAAAGGATGTGGGTAATATTAGGGGGAAGAGACATGGGCTAGGTAAGTACCAAAGAAGGTTTCCGTTATCCAAGTAGGCAAATTCCGTCCACTGGTTGACGGCAAGGGTGACATTAAACTGATTCACAAACTGGAAGGACAAAATTGACACAAAAAATTTTACAAGGACGAAAATAAAACTGACTCTATTTTGTAAGGACCATTTAAGTACTTAAGCCAAGATTGTAATAACTAACATTTTAAACCAATTTAAGCACATCAACCAATACTCTGCATAACAAGAGAATACTTACGGATTTGAAGCCTCATAATTTGACATACTTGAGTGGTAAGAGAAGGAGGAGAGATGTAAAAAAATCAGACATGAGAAGACAAAATGGGTAGGGCTAAAATTATTTGGACTGAATTTTTACATAGAGAAATTTTTGCAAAATGGTGAGAATGAGAGAGGGAGGGAGCTGAAAAAGAATGGAGAGGACTAACCCGTTCTTGTTTTAGATCTGCCAATTGGTGTGTTGGAATGAATAGGATGATGGGTTGGGCTGAAAACAAAATAAGTTGGGCTAAAATTATTTGAACTGAAATGTTACAGGTAAATAATTTTATATTTTCGGTATTTTGGAGTGGACTTGGGCTACAGCCCAACCTAGCCCTTGGCTAGTTCCGCCCTGGGTGGCGGACAAGTTGGCTAGTTATGGTTTGCGAGGTTTTGGTTTAAAAACATGAGAAGCTAGACTTCCTGATTGATTATTGAGCTTCTTAGGGCGAGATAATGAATCATTTTTTAAATGTTCTTGTTATCAATAAAATTTCCTATCTGTTTAGCAATAAAAAAATCCTTGTGTTTGGAGCTATTTGATCATGTGATTTGAAGTAATCATGAAAAGGAATGCCAACAAGTAATAGTACTACTACAATAATAGATATATGTCACACTCAAGAACTTGACAAAGATCACAGTTTTAATAAACAAGTGATAAATCACAAATGATTCATCTTTGCTTTTATTGATGGATTTTGTTATTTCATCATCAGTTGGTACAAGGAAAGTAGCCTTCACATGAAAAAATAACGAATTATTCATTTTCATCTCATCAGAAAGTAATATCAACAGATTGGATTCATCACGGGCTCGGGGGTGACTTAACAGCACCAACCAAACTGGGGTATATACGGAGAGACCTTGCTTTCAGAACTCAATTTCTAAGTTTTAGCAAGCATTTGTTTAGTTATTCAATTTTCAAACTATGCACGCACGCGTGATGCCTCAAAAGGTGGCGGGAGACCAGCTGGTAGCATTAGCAAGAAGTTACTATCAATTTAGTATTTGTCAACTATATTACTTAATTTACTTCAACCACCTATCAATTTCATCTATCAAACTCTAGTTTAGTTTAAACCGGCACTGGAGGCCCGTCTAAAATTTCAAATTGGCTTGAAACATATTCCTCATTTTTTTTTTACGTGGCATAATGAAAGTTCGTTAAAACGCCATATCAATGTAACTTTGATAACATAAGATAATTGATTTTCACACTCACCTTTTGACAATTATACTATCTTTTTTGTCCTCCTATGATGTGATCGAATTTACAACAAGTAACCTTTTATTTGTATGGTACTCTTTCACATTTAGAAGGACAATATTGTAAATTCACATCACAAAAAAAAAAAAAAAACGAGTGTGTTTATAAAAAAATGGAATGTGAATATCATTACCCAAACAGAATTGTATCGATGAGTTACATTAGATCATAAGTAAACTCCAAAAAGAGACAAAAGACCTCCATGCAAAGGAGAACAAAACCTCTGAGGAAACATATTGCTTAATGCATGCCTATATTAATTTCGAAAGCATTTTCCTTACTTTTCTAATTTTATCAACACCTCCAAACATCAATTCCTGAACCCCTTATGGACTAACTCACTAACCCCCCGATGATGTATATAATATTGGCAAAAAGAAAAAAGAAAAAAAAGGAAAAAATTCAAAAAAAACCCCTGAACTTTGAATCCAATGTCAAATAGGCACCTGAACTTAAATAAACTTCAATTGAACATCTGAACTTTCACTCCGTTATTCAATTTACCCCCTGCCGTCTCAATTCGTGACTTTTCTAATGGAAACCGCTGAGCTAGACACTAACAGATAGAACAAAACGTTAGAGGGAGAAATTGGAGGGAAACAACAGTGATCTGACACCTTTTTAAGGCCCCATTCGGCTAAATAAAGCCTATTGTCTTATTTTTTTGTCTTTATTCAACTTTTTTTCATATTTGTTAGTTTTTCGTCAATTTTTTGGAGATTATTGCATCGTCATAACCAGATGAATCTAAAAAGTAAAAAAATTATGATCGAAATCTATTTTTTTAATAAAGACGAAAAAATTGGCTTATTGACTTATTTTTGTCTTTATTCAAAAAAATTAGGTTTCAATCCTAATTTGTTACTTTTTAGATTCCTCTTTTTATGATGATGCAATAATCCCCAAAAAAATGACCAAAAAAAATACAAAAAAAAAATTTGAATAAGGACAAAAATAAGTCAATAAGCCAATAAACCAGTAGGCTTATTTAGCCGAACGGGGCCTTAAAAAGGTATCAGATCACTGTTGCTTCCCTCCAATTTCTCCCTCTAATGTTTTGTTTTGTCTGTTAGTGTCCAGCTCAGCGGTTGCCGGTAGGAGAGTCACGGATTGAGACGGAAGGGGGTAAATTGAATAACGGAGTGAAAGTTCAGGTGTTCAATTGAAGTTTATTTAAGTTCAGGGGCCTATTTGACATTGGATTCAAAGTTCAGGGGTTTTTTGAATTTTGCCCAAAAAAAACTTCTATCCCTGAAGATTGAGAGGAAAAGATGTTAGTCGACAAAAACTCAGATCAAAAACATTTATTAGGTTAGCCCCAAAGGACAGGACCGACTCATCTATTAGCCCAATGAAGCATGGGCTTTGAGAAGGCCGAATAGAATTCTATCAGAATTGTATAGTACAATTATAAGGTAAGCCCCGAATAAGGAACACAAATTCAAGGGGAAAAAAAGGCATGTTATTCTCCCATCTTGGCTGCTGATTTTGTCATTCTATTTTTTGTTAACGCCACTCCCCTACAAGTATATTTTTGATGCAGAAATACACTTGCAGGGGAGTGACTTTAACAAAAAAAAGAGTGACAAAATCAATTCACATCTTAAATTAACGTTTATTCAAATTTATTGCCTCGGAAAATAAAATCACATATTATTCACCCTCTCTCTCATATAAAGGAATATGTTTTGGTGGTAAAACTTGACTACAAAGATCTAATTACTAATTGTGCATCTAAAACTACAAAATAAATATTTTAAAAATGCTAGATGAAAAGCCATATTTTAAATTGCCGCTTTAGGCCCCTGTTCGTCTTGGGTCGTCCCTGCCAATGGGTTGGACTGGTGATCAAGACTTAGGAGGTAGGGAATTTGATCCCTCTTAGCTAAGGTCTCAGGTTTGAAGCCTTTTAAGTGCTATCAATTTTTTTGAGTTCATTGGAAGTTGTCTAGTCGTTAAATTCGGAACTCCTTAATTAATTGAAGTGTGCGCAAGCTAGCCGGACACCTGATTATGAAAAAAAATCATGTATTAGTCTGACATGTTCAAAACACAAGTTAAAGTGGCTCTAGCCTATTGTTATTTTTTATGTTGGATCATGTCGCATAACCCAATTGGTTATCAAGAAATTGAATAATTGTACATCCACCTTTTATAAACTTAATTGAAATTGATAAAATACTGGCCGATAATTGTTTAATAGGACCTCACTCTCACTCTTAATTTTCGCTTCGCGTTAGCACTTTCAATTATTATTCTTGAGAATTTAATAAATTGAGATAATTTTTAAAGGCGCTCTTACGTACACGATGGCGCTCCTATCATACATGCGTATGAGCATTAATGTGACTTTCCAACTACTAGATTTATACTAAAAATATCGCCTACAATACAATGAGGCTAGAAAGTATACTGATAAATGCAGCTAACTAGGCTTGTCAGCACCGAACTGCAGGCATGCCCCTTTGCGGGCTCGTGCCGAGTTTATTTTGATGATATGAATTATTCATTTTAGAAGAAAAATAAGATTAAAATCACGCTCATCTGATATTAATTAATGTACGTTTGGAACCAGGCTTGAGACCCTTAGATTTTAGAGGCCCCAGGCAAGATTTGAAAATGGGGCCTCTAAAGTTTTGCTATATATATATATATATATATATAAATTACTCCCTCCATTCAGATTTAATAGTCTTTTTTCGGAGTTCATGTCATTTTTCAATCGATTATATCTTTCAATTTATAATATTTTACGTGATTTCGAAAACATTGTATTATAGAACTAATCGAGATCTATCACAAGATCCATATTCGATATGAAATTCATTACGGATTCAAAGATATAACCCATTATTTAGCCGGTTAGAATAGAATTAGGGACAATTAAATCCGGACGGAGGGAGTAGTTGTTCTGAACAAGAAACAAGTTAACATTGTGACTCGGTGACTTGCTGCTGTGAGCTTGATTGTGGCACTCTTAGATCGTGGGTTGATGCTGTCAGTTTGAACGATTTTTGCACAATTTTAAGAAAGGAAAATGATATTGGCACTCCAAAAATTGATGGAGGCACTCCAAAAAACAAAGGAATATGGCTTTGGAATTATACTGATTTTGGAGTACCTGCATCAATTTTTAGAGTGTCAATATCATTTTCCTTCAAGAAAATGTGCTAAAAAACATGAGGTTTCCAAGAGGCGAACACCTGACTTTGATGTTTAAGGCTTAGATCTTTACTGCTACGCTACTCCCTTGCATTTGCAAATGTTTGGCATATATAATACTAGCAGATGACCCGTGCCTGAAGGCACGGCGCAACACGTTTTTGAACACCTAAAATGAATTAGCGAGGAGAGCGTAATTTTTTTTCTTGGTCAAGTAGTATGTATTGAAATTTCTGAAAATGGTTCAACTTCGAAGGTCTGAAATATGAAGAGGGCAACAGTACTAAAATTCTACCTGAATTCATATTGGTCTACCTAAAAATGCCATTCACATAGCGGATTGATTCCAGGGCAATCTTAGTTTAAAAGGAGCACAGGAGATGCTATCCAATTCAGTCATTTCCACCACTTCAGCAGCTTGTTGAGGTAATTGGCTGATCGTGCTCAACACAAACTGCTTCATCTTAGCTGGATTCTCTTGCATGCCTTCATCATCTGGAATCAATCAACCCCCACATAGGCACAAGTCTTGGAAAGAAACCATATGTGCTGGGAAAAGAAGAGAAGAAAGAAATGGAACTGAAAAGCAAGACATTGAAATGTAGAATGCTACAAACCCAATAATATTTCATAGAAAAAGTGTCCAGAATGCATTGGGCTTAAACCAAAAAACATACCACAGCAAAATGAAGTGTCGTCTTCGTTAATCCCTACCCAAAGTCCAATTCTTCTCTCAACTTTGACCAATCATTTTGAAATAAGCATGCAACGGACAAAACATGTGAAAAAATTGTCACAAAACATGTGAAAAGAATCGTAACAAAGCCAACAACGGAAGCAGTGCATTACTTCTATTTAAGTATGGCCTAATGTTGTGTAACTCCAGCATAGAATTTTGGACATTTATCTATGAAAAATTAAGTTTGATAACAAAATGGAGTACCGTCTTCGTTAATCCCTCCCCAAAGTCCAGCTCTTCTCCCAACTCTGACCAATCATTTCGAAATAAGCATGAAACGGACAAAACATGTGAAAAAATTGTCACAAAACATGTAAAAAGAATCGTAACAAAACCAACAACGGAAGCAGAGCATTACTTCTATTTAAGTATGGCCTAATGTTGTGGTACCAGCACAGAATTTTGGACATTTGTCTATGAAAAATTAAGTTCGATAGATTTTCCAATTAAACAGTAATCTAAAAGACCAATTGAGAAGTGGAAGAAAAATTATGGTGAAGCCCCCAAAACATGCAAAAGGATATGCCAGTAAATTAAAAGAGAAAATGTTTAACCTGATTTCTAGTTTTCTTTCCCATTGTCCTTTTCAAATAACTTATACACTGTCGCCTCATTTTGCATTATAAAGCAGCAAAAGTAAGATGTTACGGGTTGAGAAGTACCTGGCATTCTTGAAACTCTTTAATGCCATGTTCCAATTTTGATCTTGCTCAAACAAAAAATCCCTCTCCTATAAGAGGCATAGGCCTGCAAATTGGGGATCAACATTTTTTCAATACAAACTGAAAAATCTCATGCTTGATCAGTTATGTAGGAAGTGGTACTAAAAATTGAATGAGGCAATCAAAGCTACCAAGGGGAAAATTAGAGATCTTACGAAACTTGACTATGGAGTAGATTTTTGCGTTCAGCACGTCCTCAATTTGCTTATCTACCAGTTACACCATTTAAATCATTTATCCACCTTTTGGAATGAAGTTGGTACTAATTTCTTTTACTCCTCCAGAAAAGATTAAAGAAGTATGCTAAGTTGGGCTTAATGAGGCAAATACATACCTCCAACAATTTTGTAACTTGAGGGCAGTTTCCAATTTTTACTAAAAGTGCTAAACACGGATCTCTTCACATATATCAACAACTTGCAAAAGTCTTATAGCCCTCCAAAAAAAATCCTGCTCTTGAGTACCATTTGCGCTTTCCCATTTCCTAATACTACAAAATTACCATCATCAAAAAACGATCAAGTCGAAGAGGACTTTGGATGCGTTCCGTTAATGACCCTTTTTATTTACTCCTTCCTAGCCTAGCCAAGGCTGCTTCCTTGTTTTCCTCATGCTTTGAACACAACTTAAAACATCGAATATGCTACAATTTTACAAATGCTCGGAACCTATTTTAGGGAAGACAAAGGCATGGCCTAGTTGGAGCCCTATCACTACGAATCACAGCATTACGTTTCCCTATCCAACACCAATTAAAGTGTGCAAAAGAAGCACTTGTACTTCTGAGATCACCATTTGGCCAGAGAAGTCAGAAAAGCGCAAACCATTTGAAAAAATCAAATTGAATATTTGTTTTTCTGGGATAGAATAAAAGTAAAGAGGTACAACAAAAAAACCACATACAACAATTTTTCCGAAATAAAAATCACCACCAACCTGAGTTTTGGGCTGCGGCTTTAGACCTCAAAACAGAACAATAGATGGGTTGGAAATCAATAGAATCTGATTACCTGCCGAGGTGCAGCGATTCACTTGATTTTGACAGAATATACAAATTCATATGCAGAGAACAAAGAACAAACAAACAAACAAACATAGCCATGAATGAAAAGCAACACAATAAAAAGATAGCCATGAATGGAAAAACAAACATCCATATAACAACTCATCTGTATATAACAACTCAAGAACCTAAATATAGAGAATCTTTTCCCGCCGCTTCTGAATATAGCAAAGGCTGTATAACCTATAAAAACACAAAACATCTCAAGAACCTAAATATTGATAATTATTGACAGTCGCCGCACATAGGCTGAATGACACCATAAAAGGAAGGCATGGATTATGAAAAAGAACACTCTGGATGAAGCTTCACACTGATGAAGCATCAGACAACCCATCTTGGCATCTTCTAATGACAACACAAAATTAGCATAATGAACCCTAGTTATCCCCCAAAAAAAAAAAAAAACCACAAGCAACAAAATTAAAATTGATCAAACGAAACCCTTACCCTTTTGTTTAGTCTATAATCTTCCTTGCACTGATTGTATGTATGCCATTTGTATCTGGAAAAAAGAAGGAAAAAAAAAACATAAATGGACACATATATTGCTGCGAACTGTTATTGACACCCAAATCCAACCCCAGACCAACAAAATCAGACTCTAATCAAACCCTAGATTCACACCCGAATTGCTGCGAACTGTTATTGACCTACCAGCTGTGATTTTTGAACCAAGACGAAAGTGGCCCTTCAATTGCGAGTTGATTCGACTCGGTTATGGACAGTCCGGGAAGGAACCCAATCGCCGCCATTCGAGCTGTGACACACCTCGATCGAGCTTGGTGGGCGGGTGTGGCGAGAGAGCAGTGAGATTGGTGGGTCGGCATGGAGAGAGAGAGAGAGAGGCCTGGTATTTGCAATCGGATGTCTTCGTTGAGCCGACAGGGTGTGTTTGAATTTTGAAATTTGGAAGGATAGGAGTCAGCTGCTGTGTGTGAGAATCGAGAGAGAGATGGGGAGCTGCTTTGTTTTGTTACCCTTGATTTTGCCATTACAAATTCAGAATATTTACTAAAATATCACTAAAAGTTAGTTTGTGAGGAGACATTTTGAAAAAACCTTCCTCCCTTGTTATATGGATTTATCATGTTTTTCTATTTTGGGTCCAAAATGGGAGACCCTAGGCAGCCGCCGGGTGGGCCTGTGCCTAGGACCGGTCCTGTTCGGAACACATTTCTCCTGAGGGAGATGGCCCCACGCACATTGCATCAAATCCATTCCGTTTTTGCCCTAACTTGTTCCTGGATTATTTTGTCTCATTTATATATCGTGAACTTTTTAAAGTTTCTTTTATCTTAGTTTATAACTTCGTATGCCACTCTCATCGAGACAAATCAATAATCTCTAAATACTTAACACAAAATTAACAACAGCTCCTAAAAGATAATAGTTAAAAAAAATTAAGTAAAAACACAATCCGATAGTGATTATACTCCACTAATTCTATTGATCGAGTTAATTAAAGGATCGAGTTATACAGTAACTGATAAAATATCAAGTCATCATCCACCATGACATCAAATCTCTGCCGGACTATGACAAGCTCGTGTCCTGTTTTAACATAGCAGTACATGGGGCCATATATCATCATCAGCATATGATAGAAGTCAGAAGGGTAAGTCTGGGTACACATATATATTTTTGAAACACAGATACATACATAAAATAGCAAAAAATTGTGTCCGGAACCAATTTAAAAAAAGGTAAATTAACAAAACGAATAGCCATATTCAACAACAGCATTCTGTATTTCCTCCTTAGTTAATAGGGTAGGCACAGTGCAAATATAATATGCATCCTCAACATCTTCTCCTAAAGATAATTTAAAAAAGAATATATATAGCCATATCCTACACTAGAGGCTGGGTGTGCCAGTTGGATTTTGACAACATATTTTCACTTATTATTTGTTTGAATTCATTTTGTCAAAACAAGCAAGAAATATTTTATCAAAATTTGACTGGCACACTTATCGTGTGTGCCCTATTACTAGCATTGTCTTCAAAAACAATGCTAATAATATTGCACGTAAGGTGTTTTTCTAGTGTTGTTAGGTAAATCACGTAAATAAAATGGATTCGAGAGCATCGATAACTACGGGGATAAGCCAAGGTTTTGAGATACAAACGACGGTCATTTTCGGTCTTGAAAATCCATTTGAAGAAGATTCGGAGTGTGGAAGGATGATCCGAAGGCCAAAATTATAGCAAAGGAAGAAATTTGGGAAATCAAGAATCTCTAGTACCAGTAGAACTCAAAATTACCAAAATCTGATCAGAAGGTTTCCCTACTTGTTGAACTTGATTTCTCTATTGGTAGAACTGGTTACTCGTGGAAAATCTTTTGCACTCTACTGGGAGAACTAAAATCGCTACTGGTAGAACTTGACTCCGAAATCCAAATTTGACTAAGTCCTAAAGATTCGGCTTAGCTATTTTGTACCCCTGTATATAAATAATTAGACCTCAGATATTTTGTACACCTGTAAATACATAGACCATTATGGACACTTAAAAAATGACAGAGGGGGTAGTTGATAACCACCAACAATCCAACACCCGAATGGTTTGTTTATGTCACGCTCTCGATTTTCAACATAAATAATAATAACTTTAGATAATCAAAATTCTCACGATAATATAAATAATACCCCAAAGACATTACAGTTCCCAAATTTAGATAACCCTGTTCAACAGTTGCAACAATCCAAAAATAAACGATACATTGCAATACGGTTTCTTTTACAACGATACTAGGACAACTCTTGAAAATAACTTTTGACAGTGATGTCCGCATGCACTCCATGCATGTGCCCTCGTAATGTACCTGAAATAATGAAGGGTTGAGCAAACCACGCGTCCAGTGGAGAATTCTATGCACAAGCTATATGGAAATGTGATAAATAATGCACCATGAATGAGTGGATATTTACAGATACGCCCTAAGTACGAATGATTACCAATTTTGTACACTATAGTCAAGGATTGTAGACTCCACATAAATGTCATTAACCATATACTTCTCAGACTAGATGCATTAATAAACTCACGTCAATCCACATTAGTCTATAATCAATTCTAAATTATCTAATTATCCTTCGTACGATACTACAATCTTCCTCGTGTTCACATTTATCATCATCAATTCCCTTTATTACAAAACCTTTCCTTTTGATTTCAATTCAATTCAAAGAAAACTCAAGACCATTTGTGGGCTCCCCGCACCGGCGCGCACCCAAAAAGAAGAGTCGCCACCCAGATTTTTGAGATGGATGATCCGAGAAACCGAGAGCTCATTTGGAAAAGGCATTTTGGTTCAACAAAAATGTCAAGATTTTGGGTTTGGGAGCCACATTACGAATGGGGAAGGTTTTATTAAAGAAAAGCACCTCACTTGCCCGGTAATATCGGCCTCTACTAAACTCTTTCAAAAAGGGAATTTAAAATATCTTTTGAAAAATCAAGCTCATTAATAAACAAGTAAAGGAGAAAGGGACATGGAAGTATGTCACATTAACGTGCACGTGGTGCTATCTGTACAAGGATGGTAAAGATGATGCAGAATGAAAGAACTTTCTGACAGAAACTGTCTGGATCTCAGTTTCCTTCTGCACGACATATTGTAATACCGCGTACGGTTTTACAGTATGCCGTGTAGGGTATCTGCTTTGTTTTCAGGCCATTATAAAGTTTCAGAATACCGTCCGGCATAGCAAGTAGCACGCACTGGGTTTTCAACTACCATCAGATGATGTTTTTATCACTGGATCATCACTCCTTCAAGCCATGTTTGTAAATCACCTCTATACTTTTGATCATTCGAAATGATTCAAGATACTTTGTTTATAAAATTGAACATGGCTTGTAGATATGGTCTTATTTTGAAAGCACTGACACCGGATATTTTATCAACAAAATAGGCCTGATAGAAAATGGTCATGATCCAGACAGTTTGAGCATGAAAGCAGCAGCTATATGGAACGTCGTGCGCTCAGAGTACACTATGCCGTGCGATGCATCAAAGCGTCGTGCGGCGTAGCGTGCTCAGCACAGTGACTTGTTTTTTCTTTTGAAAATGGTTTTAAGCCAGTATCCAACCCAAAGGGGGTTGATCTTGACTACAGAAAGGTTCCCTCAGGCATAAGGACAGAGCTTATCCCAAGGAAATTAGTTTATACCTTTGATCTTGAGCTTAGATGAGGATGGATGGCTACAGATGAATGCGAGCAAGACCTGTTAAGAAAAGAAAGTTGTGGATGTGAGTAAGAAATGGATACAATGGGTAATTGAAACCTTAAAGTGAGTAAAAGACTCACTTCAATGATGAGGAGAAAAATGGAGGATTTTGTGAAAGAAAGAGCTTAGAGAATATTTTTAGAATAACTTTCTCAAGACTTAGGAATGAGGAGTGGGTGTGAAAGCATGATGAGAGAGAAAAAGAGAGTTCAAGGCCCTTTTCTCTTGAGTGGAGGGTTGTATTTATAAGCAAGAGCCAAGGATATTGAATTCAAATGGGGGAGGTATTTTCTGGGCAGGCCAGAAGTGCTTTTTCAGCTAAGCCAACTTATAGTTGTGGCTCAAGTAGGCGTGGCCGACAGCTAGCTGAGCCAGTCAGAACTTTATCCAAAATGTCGTGTCGTTTACCTCATGACCTTGTGCAGCATAATGAGATTCGTTATGCTGTGCGGTGCAGAGGTGTGTCGTGCGGTACTAAGGGTCCAATTCTAGGCCCTTGGGTTTGTCTTTGGCTTTTGAGCTTAGGGAGCCCTTCATCCAAGCTCTCGAAGGTATCGTTTCCTTTGTTTCATCATCAGAACATTTAAAGAACCTCCGAGATTCAGATTGGGGTGTCTAAAGTAGCCCCTCTTTAACGTTACTCGAACACCATTGATTGGTACAAGTGTCGCTTAAAGAATAGGCATCCCAATCCGTTGCTCTAAGCCTTTAAACGGAGACAAAAATGTATAAAAATTGAAATGCAAACAGAATGACGATGGTGGTCGCGCCCGTGGGGCTGCCTACGTACCCCATTGTAGGATTAGATCAGCGTAGTTCAATTGGGACAATGCAAACGAAACAGGTCCCGGAGGACAAATAACAAAACCATGCAATAAACCTTTCAGAAGATTGAGTGTCGATGGTGTTGAGTAACTAAGTGCGTGAGACGAGCCCTCGAAGGGCGAAAATTGAGACGAACCTTCAGGAGATAAATCCAGACAAGCCCTCGGAGGGCGAAAAATCGAGACGAACCTTCCGGAGGTTAATTGAGACGAGACGAGCCCTCGGAGGGCGAAAATAGTGAGACGAACCTTCAGGAGGTTAATTGAGGCAAGACTAGCCCTCGGAGAGCTAAAATAGCGAGACGAATGCGAATACAGCGAGTCCTCGAGAGACGAAAGATTCTACGAGTCCTTGATGGCCCTTTAATCCAAGCTCAACATTCTAAATAGACTTTTATGCAAAACGGCTGGAATATTTGATTCCCAAGGGGATTTTGAGTGGCTGGTTTGAAAATTTTTGAGAAAAAGTAATTAATTTTGTGATGCCAATGCTGTGCAGCCCAGCGTTTCAATGCGCGGTGTTTCAATTTCCCATGCAACTCTTCAGTTTCAGAGACCAGTCAGTTGGTTTAAGGGTGCCCATTAATACAGGCATGCCCTTTCGACGGCTCCAACGTCTTTATAAGGGTGGTGGTGCCTCATTCCATGCACTGCCACCAAAACTTCAATCTCTTCGTTTTCTTTCGCCTCTTCCTTTATTCAATAACAGGTTCACGGAAAATGGTGAACAACGACAGTCTTGCCGCGCGAGTCACCTCTCTTGATGCCGAGATGGCCTCGTACCGGGAGGAGATCGAGCACCTGACCGTGCAGATCGCGAGGCTGATCATCACCATCCACACTCTCCGCCATGCGGTCTCCAACCTCCAGGACTTTGCTTTCGACCAACTGGATGACAAGAACGATCCCGAGAATGCGCTGAAGCATGAGTCCGATGAAACTGCAAAGGACTCGAAGGGAAATCCGAACGGTTCCGATGAACGTTCGGATGGGGCGAACAACGCGTCCGGCAGGGGGAGCTACTGAGATGGAGGGTGAGGAGGAAGAAAGAAAAAGGGGCAGTCGGATTTTTGTTGTTTTTGTTTTCTTCTTTTATGAACAAATGTAATGAAAATCCCGGGGATTACCTCGGTTTTATGGAATGAAAAAAAGTCCCCTTTTCTCGTATCTCCCTATCTTCTTTGTTTCTGAATGGATCCGAGCAAAAACAATCGTCACACACTCGAATGACGGGACTGTTCTTAGAATTCAACCTGTCGAAATAACCCATAACGCCGCGCGTAGTTTATAGTAAGACGCACGGCATGATAAGGTGACACATTATGCCGCGTGGGTTATCCATAATACCATGCGGCACTACAGGCTATGAACCTGGTCCGACTTTAATTCCAAACAAACCGGTTCGAGCGGGGAATATATATACGGGTGAGGCGTACATAGTACGCCCCACCATTCGAACTCTCTCTCTCATACCTTCTCTCTCTCTCATCTCTCTGTTCTTTCTCTCTTTCTCTCCTGATCATCTCTCTCTCTCTCTCGATCATCTCTCTCTCTCGGTACTCTCTCTCTCACACATTGCAACTATGGACGATATAGACATGCCCGGTGGTGATCAACCGCTAAGGGTTGAGATTACACCGCCCCGGTCCATCCGGAGAGTGGTACGGTGATTGGGGAGGTATCGGAGACCGTGGGGGTCTCGGCTCGGGCAGCCAAGGCTGAGAAGGCCACGGCCTCGGCTGCCGTGGCTGCTGGCAGCAGCGATAGCGTGGTGTTGGCCGGCTATGGCCAAGGTACGAAGGGTTCGGGTGCAATGGAGCTAGGGGGTGAGGACGTGGCCATGGGCCAATTGGAGACAGTCGGTGGTTCGGAGGAGAAGGCCACAGAGGAGAAGACAGAGGCTTCTCCTGTGAGGGAGCCTCGGGCTGACTTGGGGTAGGCCCCCGTTGTCAAGGAGGAGCCGGCGGAGGAGCGGAAGACACCGGCCATGTTTGTCAGCAGTGGCGTACGTGCGGGGTCTTCACGACCCATAGGCGTGGGGGACTACTTCGAGGCGGCGTCCCTTGAGGACTTGGTTGAGACCCTACTAGGGGTGCCTGGACTGGCAGAAGCCTTGCTCGAGTCTCGGGAGATGGAGCTCCGAGCCGAGCTCGAGATGGGAGCGGCCGAGAGGCCTCGGGTCGAGGAGAATGAAGTTTTGGTCCCACGGATGGCTGTGGTGGACGTGGCGATTGCGGTCCTGCGGCAGGACCGGTCTTTCGCCGAGGAGTCTTACGTGCCACTTTGGCACTCAATGGTGCCTTCACTACTAGACGCCTATAGGCCTGAGAGGGCCTTTTACGACGAGTCCCTGGTCTTAAAGGACCCGCAGCAGCACTTGTCCTTACGCCGAGCTGAGGTATGCTTTGATATTCGAATTTCGATGCAATGTACTATATTTCCTGATTCAATGCCTTTTGATTATCATGCCATATTCATTGAATTGTATCTCTTTTTGTAACAGGAAATAAGGATCTCGTGCTACGATGGTGCGGGCGACGTGCCCCAGTTTTAGGAGAGGCTCCCAGAGGCCTCAAGGGAGATAATGAGGGAGGCAGGCTCCAGGAGTTTGTCGGTGTGCTGACGAGGGCGAGCAACGATCGCCAGGTGGTGCGGGCACTTGCCGAGAGGTGGTGGGACAAGAAAAATTCGTTCCACTTCTCTTTCGGTGAGATGACGGTGACGCCCATGGACTTTGCAGTGATCATCGGGCTGAGGGTCGGAGGTGACCCCGTCCCTTATGACGCTATGGCGGGGAGGGACCCAGAGCTTCAGAGGTGCCTCCTAGGGCACCGGCTGAAAGCGGAGAAGGATGATGCTCCGTACGCCTAGCTTTTGGACTTTTGGACGGAGCCTCCGGTGGGTAGGGTCCAGGAGGAGCAAATGGTGAGGTGCTTTCTGTTGTACGTGTTTGGTGTGTCCCTGTTTCCCAACAGCCGTAACCGAGTGCACCTTTCTTTCTTGCTGGCGCTGGGGGCTATCGATGAGATAACCCGTTTTGACTGGGGCGGTGCAGCTTTGGGGGCATGCTACGCCTTCATGGGGTCTCTTTCACAAAGCGCGGGGAAGAGCCTCGGCGGTTATTGGTGAGTCTGGGAGGTATGCTTTGAAACTTGCTTTCAACACCTAGTCAGCTTTCCATTCTTGCATTTGTATCATTTCGTGCTAACTCTTGATGCTTCGAATCTTTGCAGCTTTGGACGTATGAGGTACTGGATATGTACCCTCCCACGACATGGTACTCCCTCGAGCCCTCTGCTGGTCGAAGGAGTACCGAGGGGTCAAGAAAGGGAAAGGCGATCTGAACGCCTATCGACTGTACCTGGACGAGCTGCGTCCTGACCAAGTATTCATGCTTCCTTGGTTTCTCGATCCTTGTTACTTATATACTGAATCGATTTTCTGACACGCGCTTCTGGGATCGCAGGTACACTGGCACATCTGGGATCGTTTTGAGGTCCCATTTGTGGCCCATAGCCGAGACGTGACGAGAGGGAGGGTGCTTCTGGAGTCCCCTTACGGCTGGCTGTGGTACCTGGGTGACCGGGTTTCACGTCAGTCGCTGAGGCTGGACACTTTCTCAGTCCCTGGGCCGCTTCCTCCTCTCATGCTGACGACGAGAGAGTATACGTTGGAGGAGGTTGAGCGGTTCACGCAGCTGGACCCTCAGCTAAGCCATTGTTTCAGGCTGGTGCTGACTACACAAAGTACCAGGCTTGGTACCTGATGCAGAGCTTCGGGATCCGTGCTGCCTGGGAGACGCAGCGACAGGTGCGCAGTGGCAGAGGTGGTAGGAGTGGTAGGAGATGAGGTAGAGGCAGAGGGAGTGAGGGCCCTCGAGGTGGTGGTACAGGTCAGGGTGGAGTCGGGCTACCCACACTCTCCTAAACGGTGGACGTGGTGACCGCTCAGGGAGTCCCTAGCCTGGTGGAGGTCCCATGCCCTGCAGTCGAGCCTCCGGAGTTTCTTACTCAGGTATAACATGTTTCAGTCATCTTCGTATTTTCACTTTCAGCGCATCTTATGCTAATCATCTCTTGTGTTGGGCAGGTAACTCCGGAGTACGCAAGGGAGATGGCAGCAGCCATGATGGCCCTGGAGTAGTTAGTGCGTCAATATGCCATGGGCCACTCCCCGCTGGTACTAGCTCGCATTGGAGGGTCACTGGTAAACTCTTGACCTTTGGTTGCTTTCCGTTACTCCTATTTCATGACTAATAATGCAAATGTCATATGCATGTTGTATTATCACAGGCTAGAGGAGGAGCTGCTCGGGGGCTACGCAGGAAGTCTATTCGCATGCCCATGCGACAGGCTTTGTCTGCTGGTTCTCGGGAGGAGCGCCCATCAAAGAGGCAGTGACACTCGGACGGCACAGAGGAGGAGCCTATTGCCGTCTCGGACGAGACCAAGGAGCCGACAGGCATAGATCTGGAGGATACCTCTGGTAGTACTGCACCCCGGGTGACTCGCACTCAGGAGGTTGTCAGCTCCGAGGCGAATGAAGAGGTCTCTGAGGAGGATGAGGAGGGAGAGGATGGAGATGAGGACGAGGATTGTGTTTCCTCCTTTGCTTTTGTCTTTTGATGGAGCCTGCTGCTTCCTTTTGTGGGGCACCTGTTTACCCTTGGTAGATAAGGATTTGAGCATCGGGCTTGCATGCCTTGTTTGGTACTTCGACTCATGGATTCCTTCGGGATTATATATGCACAGAGCTTACTTTTTCATTGTCTTTCGTCGTTCAATTTCTTTCATTGCTATTGTTCAAAGAAAATTGAGTAACTAAGACACTTACCGAAATGCACAACCAGCCATAGATCGTGAAACTGCGTCCAATGCACGGTTTACAATGGGAAATATCGACAAGGGAATAGAAATCAAAGAAGTAATTGAATAAGCTTTGAAGAATTGATGTTATTCTTAAGAATTTTCATAAACCCCCTTCGCCACGGGCTCGAGCATAACCATGATGATCTTTAAAGCTCGAGATGCGACTTGAAAGTTTGACCTTATGTTTGAAATATTCCTAAAAACTAAGAAAACGTTGACTTTGAAAGGTGACAACTTCAAATCTCGACCCGGGACTCGAATTGGAACTTGGACTAAGTCACTTTTGACCATTATGACCTGTGTGATCCAAAGAAATGACTTGAAATGCGGTTCGGTACCTTGACATGACTTGAAAATAGGGTTTTATCAACTTTTTGTACTACGACCTCGAATTTCGGGAGTTGACCTGGAGCAAAACATCCCTGAAGTCCCAGTACTTGCTGGAGTGTGTTCTGGTGCTTGGCAGTGCCTTAAAACGCCTCAAATCCATTACATGCCCTTGCTGTCAAAAACTGCAGAAATGTAAACGCATTATGCCGTGCGTCTCTTCAAAATGTTGTACGTTACTCCTCAGGGCTCCATGGTATTTTGATGTTATACCGTGATGGTTTTCCAGGATCCAATATGGTTCCTTTCTTGACAGTCTGCACTTTGCTGCTTCCCAAGGCAGATTGCTCGAAGGTTGAATTCTAACCTGTACAGTGATGTTTCTGAGCCAATGCATGTCTGCATTACCTTCCCATGCTATGACCAAGTCTTTTCCTATGCAAAATTTACGGGGAACAGACATTTTTGGAACCCGAGACTCTTTGAAAGCTGAGGTTGTCTCCTCCATTCTTCCTATAAATTCAAGCCCTTAACTTCATATTTCTTCCATCCCACTCAATTCTAATTTCTCCTAAGGCTCATTCTTACTTCCTCATGGCCCTTTAGCTCACCGACTCGCTTCGCCCATGGTTAGTCTCAATGGAAGGCATCGATTGGCTCAATTTCCGAACTCATGGCCTCTACTCCATGAGGTACCTCCACAACATCCGTCTTCGCCCCAAGCTCTTGAAGGCAGCTGCGAGCTTCTGGGATCCGGAAGTTCATGTTTTTCGCTTTGGTGAGCAAGAGCTTTGTCCTACTGTGGAGGAGTTTCGCGCCTACCTAGGCGGCTTTGGCTTGGGAGAAGTCATTATCCCTTCAGTACGTGAGAGCATCCACAAGATTTTATCTGCGGCCCATAGACTGGGTAGCGGGGCTGCCTGTTTCTTAGTTAGCGATGGTTGACTGAATGTGATGCGGCTTATTGAAATGTTCTCCTCCATTGGTGAACCTGCGGACACAACTTATCAAACTCGGCGTATAACTGCCCTCTACATGTGCCTATTTGCGGCCGACCTTTTGGTGCCTTCCATTGGTCATGCTCGCTTGGCTCTGGTCAGCATTGGCATTCAAATCGAGGCTCGAAAGGACGTGATTCCAATGGTTTTGGCTGAAACACTGATGGGTTTGGATAAAGTTTGATCTGGAAGGACTGAGACTTTCGGGGGTAGTCCTCTCCTCCTACAGGTCGGCTTCTCACTCAGCTTTCCATTTCGGGTTTTTCTCACATTCTCGTTTTATCTCGACGCTTGGTTTGGCTTTCTATGGTTTCTGACTTGTTTTTCCTCTCCTTTGCAGATCTAGCTCTATGATAAGGTGAATGTGTTGACAATTCCTCCTAGCAATTGGGCATATGTAGCTAGGCTATTGTCACTCTGATGCTTTGAGTTTGCTGACAGGCAGATTCCTGAGTGGGTCGACTTCTTTAGGCGTTTGATACCATTTCATAGAGGCGTTCATGGCTAGACCTCCCTCCCATGACCATGCACTTCATGGGCCCCCAGTGGGTCGTTCTTGCTGGTTTAGAGGCCTTCACTTTCTACATCCCATACCGGATTCTGCGCCAGCTCGGCCTTAGACAAGAGGTTCTAGTAGAGGTTTTGATTGATGTTGTTCTGCCCTTGTTTCGCCACTCTGTTCTTTGCAACTATCAGCGATTTTGGAGCACTCGTGAAGTGACTGATGCACACCCTTATCCTTCTGTGATGGTTTGGGGGAGTTACCGAAAATGGTTAAGGAGGGATATCGCAGCAAAGGCTGGAGCTCAAAGAAACTGACTCAATCCTACTACCCTAATCATGAAATAAATTGCAGACCCACTTTGATCATGTTGTTCTCCTTTTTGTGTTTTCTAAAAGTCATGCTTAGCCTTATGTATTAGAAGCAGTTATCATAATAAAATGAGTTATGGAGGGTTTCCCCTTCCTTAATTCAGTGCTCCATCTTTCATAACCTGGATCTTTATGGTGACCGGGCCTCAGAGTGAGGCTGCCTACGTATCCTTGTAGTAAAGGAATCAGGTCATGACGTAGTTCAGGCTAAGATTCGCTCTGGTTTTGACACTCTCCTTTTGCGCTCTAAATTTTGCCTAGCACCGTCCTTTCGGGTTTTCGGGCTAGCGAGCTCGTTCATTATTTGCCTTAACTTTTGCCTAGAATGCCCTTACGGGTTTTCAACCTAGCAGACTTTTGCTCTAATTTTTGCCTGGGTCTGCTCGCCTAGCGAGCTTCTCTCAGGAATAGTACTGTTTGAGTTGATCCAGGTTGACTAGAGTTGCGAATTCATTCCCATCCAAGTTAATGAGTTGTATGGCTCCTCCGGACAAGATGGTCATGATGATGTAAGGCCCGGACCACTTTGGTCAGAACTTTCCTCATGGATCGTAGACTGGTGCCCGGATTTCCTTCAAAACCATATCGCCTTCTGACAAGTCCCTAGGCTTCACCCTTTTGTTGAATGCGCGTGCAATTCTCCTCTGGTATCCCTGGATATGATAAAGAGCCCTCAACCGGAGTTCATCAAATAGAATGAGCTCTTCAAACCGATTATTCAGCCATTTAGCCTCTTGCACCTCGCACTCGATCATGGTCCGAAGAGACACAACTTCCAACTCAATGGGAAGTACAGCCTCCATATCGTAGACCAACGAGTAAGGGGTTGCTCCGGTTGGCATACGTACAGACGTGCGGTATCCCCATAGGGCCAGCGGCAACTGTTCATGCCAATCTCTTGCGGATTGAATGGTCTTTTCCAGAATGGCTTTGATTGTCTTGTTAGCGGCTTCTACGGCCCGTTGGTCTGCGGCCGATAGGTTGTTGACTTGTGCACTTGGATTTGAAACTCATCCAAGACTTCCCTGGCTCGTCCCTTGAAGTGAACCCCATTGTCAGACACATGCTTGAGGGACCCCATACCGGTAGATGACATTTTGCTTGATGAAATGAGCAACTTGTACTGCGGTTAGAGTAGCATACAAAGCGGCTTCTACCCATTTTGTGAAGTAATCCACAGCTACCAGGATGAACTTATGACCGTTGGAGGCAGTTGGCACGATCCTTCCGATGACGTCAATTCTCCATACTGAGAAAGGCCAAGGTGAGGTCATTTGATGCAGTTCAGACGGCGGAAAGTGGGTTAGATTGGCATGGATTTGGCATTTGTGGCACCGCCACACGTATTCCACATTCCGTCTCCATGGTGGACCAGAAATATCCCTGTCTGAGAATCTTCTTGGCGAGCATCATACCATTCATGTGAGGGCCACATACTCCTTCGTGGATTTCTTCCATCACTCTTCTTGCCTCCGCACCATGGATGCATAACTTGTGCATGCCACAGTGTGACCTCCGGTATAGATTTCCTCCACAAATGATGTACCGTGCGGCCATCCTTTGAAGGGTGATCTTGTCATTTCTGCTTGCTTCTAGGGGGTATTCTTCTCTTTCCACGAATCTCCAAATGTCATAATACCAGGAGTGGCCATCTTCGGGCTCATCAACAACCATGACATGTTGGTATACTGGCGTGTCTCTTTGTTCAATCACAATCGGCCTTAACTTCACACCAACAAGGATTTCGACCATGGATGCTAGTGTTGCCAATACATCTGCAAATTGATTTTCGAGCCTTGGTACATGAGTGAAAGTCACCTTGTTGAAATGAGGAATGAGGTCTTCGAGATCCTGGTGGTATGGCTTCAGTTTTTCCTCTTTGACCTTCCACTCGCCATTGGCTTGTGACACTACCAAGTTGGAATCCCCTACGACCTCCAACTTCTCTAGTCCAATTTCGATGGCTGCTTCCATGCCTACAATGCAAGCCTCGTATTCCGCTTGATTGTTGGTGACTTCAAAATTTAGCTTCAATGTGAGCGGAATGTGAGATCCATCAGGTGCTATTAGCAACACACCAATTCCAAACCCTCTATGATTAGCAGCTCCGTCAAAGTACAATTTCCAAACATCTTCAGTTAACGTCATTATATCTTCGTCAGGGAACATGAACTCAACATCTTCGCCTCCCTCAATCGGGCTGTCGACCAAAAAATCAGCAACAGCTCTTCCTTTTACAGACTTTCTGGTGACATGCTTTAGCTCAAATTCCGATAACATTAATAACCATCATGCCATCCTTCCGGTGAGGGCTAGTTTCTTAAACAGATATTTGAGGGGATCCATTCGAGAAATGATCCTTACGGAATAAGTTAACATATAGTGCCTCAATTTCCTAGAAGCCCAAATGAGTGCCCAATACGTCTTTTCCAATGGAGTATAACGCTCCTCGCATCCAACCATCTTTTTGCTGAGGTAATAAACAGCCCTTTCAACCCCATTGTCTCCTTCCTGTGCTAGCATGCACCCCATAGAAGTTGGAGTGACTGAAAAGTATAGGATCAAAGGTTTCCCTGGCGTGGGGAGCGTTAAAACTGGAGGATTTTGTAAGTAAGTTCGAATGGCGTCAAAGGCCTTCTGGCACTTGTCATCCCACTCGAATGGCACACCCTTCTTGAGCATGAGGAAGATAGGTTCGCTTGGTAATGAACCGGCTGATGAACTGCACTTTTTCGAGAAAGCTCCTCACTTCCTTTTCAGATCGTGGTGGTTCCATTTCTAGAATAGCCTTGATCTTAGATGGATCGACCTCGATACCTCTGGTGGTAATCATGAATCCAGCATCTTCCCGGCTGTAACTCCGAACGTGCATTTGGCCAGGTTCAGGCGCATCCTGTACTTCCTAATTCTCTTGAAGAACTTTCTGAGTGCTGGTAGGTATTCTTCCCGCTCTTTCGCCTTAACAATCATATCATCGACATAAACCTCGACTTCCTTATGAATCATGTCATGTAACAAGGTCGTAGAGGCTTGCTGATACATGGATCCTGCGTTCTTTAGCCCAAAAGGCATCACCCGGTAGCAATAAGTTCCCCACTCAGTGATGAACGTGGTTTTCTCCCGATCCTCTGGGGCCATGAGGATTTGATTGTATCTCGAAAAACCATCCATGAAAGAGAGTAGAGCATGTCCGGCAGTATTGTCAACCAGCACATCGATGTGAGGTAACGGGAAGTCGTCTTTCGGACTAGCTTTGTTGAGATCCCTGAAATCAACGCAGACCCTAATCCTACCATCCTTTTTAGGGACAAGAACAATGTTTGCAACCCACTGAGGGTATTCAGTTACCATTAGAAATCCTACGTTGATTTGTTTAGTGACTTCCTCTTTTATTTTAAGCAATCAATCAAGTCTCATGCGTCTCAGCTTCTGTTTTACGAGTTTTGCATCAGGATAAAGGGGAATCCTATGTTCCACAATTTCAGGATCAATTCTGGGCATATCAACATGCAACCATGCGAAAACATCTTCGAATTCTTTTAACAAGCTTATGAGGACTTGTTGCTCTTCCGCAGACTGCACGGAACCGATCTGAATCATTCAAGTATTCCCTTCATCTCTCAGATTTATTAAAACAACTTCTTCTTTTACAAGCTGAGCATGCCTTTCGCCTTCCCTTTGGACTAGAGATCGGATTTCTTTAGGAATATCTCCATTGAAATTGGTCTCCTCATCATCAGGGTCGACACAATTTATTTCAAAGTCAGATAAGTAAGCGAAATCAGGTTCTTTTATTTCATCACTAGCAAAGGCCTCGAGGGCACCATACACACGAGTACACTTAAACTCATAGTACAGACGATGAGGAGTTGGGTCAAGAGGCTCCAACTTAGACTCGACGGACTTAGCAGACTCAGAAGACTCGGAAGACTTGGATGACTCAGACTCGGATTCAGATCCATGGTGAGTTGCGCTTGGTAAGAAAACCCAATTCTTGTAATCTCCAGCGGCATCCATGATGAGTGAAGTCGGGTCTTCAAGGACCTCCTATCCTAACATCAGCACTTCTGCTTCCATGACCGTACTCTTTGATTCGTCCTCCCTAAACAGGATTGCCAGGCTCCCTATGTCGAAGACCTCGATCCAATCAATTGGCTCCACCAGTTTCTTCACAACCTCAAATCCCTCATCACTCTCTGGCTAGACATCGTTGGCAAATATCACGAATCCCGGAAGTAGAGTATTGGTTTCTTTGTCCTAGAATGGTTCCGCCTGTCCTTGATAGATTTGTTTTGCCTTTTCCTTAACAAAATAATCCTCCAGCTTATCCCCCTTTTCACCTTACTGTTGTTTGAGGCTAAGTAACCAAGGCCAGTAGTGCGCATCGGAGTTCCGCGAGCTTCAAACTTTGCAGGACCTTGCAGGTTTCTTCCCAATCCTAGCCCCGGCATGTAGGACATCTTCTTCATTATTTTTATGGCAACATTGCTGATGACAGAGTCATTATCAATTTTGACTGAAAAAACAGAATTAGAGGTATCTAGCGACTAGCGAGAAGCCGCCCAGAGCAATGTCTTCCTCTCCATGTTGGATTTCAAAAGTGGGGTGTTGTCCTCAGTAGGTGCATGGATTCCAGAATCTCCATGGATAGTGAGCATGCCCATTTCAAGACCTAGACGAATCTTCTAATGGAGAGTAGAAGGTAGGGCCATGATATTAGGTCGATGCAGCCAAGGTCTGCCTAGCAACAGATTGAAAGAAGCAGGGATATTTAGCACATGAAATTCCACCTCAGTTTGGTATGATCCAAAGGTCATTGGTAGCATAAGGGTCCCAACCACATCCTGACGCGTGTTGTCATATGCTTGGACTTTGAGTTCCGAGGGAGAAAAGTCCTTATTTTTGTACCCCAAGCAATAAGCAACGCGAAGTGGGCAGACATTGATTGCAAACCCATTGTCAATCAGGATTACCAAAACCCATTTATCGCAGCATTTCAGAGTGACATGAAGTGGCTTGTTGTGATCTGTTCCTTCAGTGGGCAGGTCTCGATCGATGAAAGTGATGGCATGCTTGATAGGTATGGTTTTGATAAGGGCTACAAGCTCTTCGGGAGTTATTATGGAAGGAACTTCCAGGCGGGAGAGGGCTTGGATGAGTCCCTCATGATGGCGAGTGGAGTGAATAAGCACATCCCAAGCAGACATTTTAGCCTAAGTCTGCTCGAGTTGTCACTTAATCACTCCTTCAAGGTTTTTCTTAGGATGAGAGGGTTCTTTGGCTGGTGGGGCAAAAGGTTGGAAGGTGTTTTTGATTGGGGTAGTGAAAGGGTCTGAGGGTTCTTTGGCTGGTGGAGCTGCAGGGTTAGAGGATTCCCTGACTTGGAGGTTGGGATGTTGATAGATACGCCCACTTTGGGTCAGATGATCAATCTGGCGGTATTTTGATTCCTCACTCCATAAATCGACGGGGCTTTGCGCTTGGTTCCAATGGTAGTATCCTGGAGATTAAAGGCTAGGTCGGCGATGACCAAATCTTCCCAAAGGTCCTCTGGTTTTCACCGTTCAGCTTCCATTACTGCCTCGTTCACAGTCCATTCCTCATTTCTAACCTGTATGTTGACAATTTCAGAGCCAGCCCAAGGTCCTGGTTCTTCCTCCCATAAGTTCATCATGGCAACATCAACATCTTTTGGGAAGATGACTGATGGTTCTGATTCTGCTTCTTCCTCAAGGTAATCCATAGGATTAAATTCACTACTGGCCACTACTTCTTCTAACTCTAGGAATCCTAGATTTTCGGGCCACGGAGCATTCCCAAAATTATTGCCGATGCCGTACCCAGAGAAGTTCAGGTGGAATTCTGGCTAAGCATAAGTTGCTAGCTCAGACTAGTATCCTTCGTCAAACATTACTGGCAGGGAGAACGTATCCAGCGGATCATCCTGGGCCAGAAGTTGATACCCGCTCAGGATTGGGTCCCACTCCCACCCGAGAATTCCTTGAGGGATCTAATAGTTTTCGTACTGGCCTTCAAACATCATGTTCAATGAAAACCCTTCTAGAGGATCTGCATGAATATTCTGCCAGTCAACTTCCCATTCTGGCTCGAATGGTGATTCAGCCTCCCCCTGAAACTTAGCTGTTTTGAATTCTTTCCAATCTGGAATAAGGTTTTCCCAGGCATTTTCCCATTCTCCCAAGAAGCAAAGAGCAATCTATGTAGGGATTTCCACAATTGGCTTGGGCTTGATATGAGAGGGTTGGATCGAAATCTTGGGTGGTTTGATCTAAGGTAAAGTCGATTTGGTTAACACGGAAGGAGGTGTTATGCTGCAGCAAAGGGTTTAAGATGGTATTTGGTTTATCAGAAGGAGGGGTTTCAATGATCTTATGGTCAATGAGATTTTGAATCTCATGACGAAGGCGGATACAATTGTCAGTGGTATGGCCAGGCATCTGATGGAATTCACAGTAAACACTCTGGTTCAGGTTTGGTGGAATGGTTTGTGGTGGTGGAAGAGGTTTCAGTACTCCAGCTTCCGTAAGCTTCTTGAGTAGTGCAGATCTAGGAGTGCTGAACTGGGTGAAAACTCAGTTTTGGGATTTCGGTTTTTCATAAATCTGGTAAACTTCTACAGGCTTAGCGGATGACGTCCCAGCCTGATTGGCGTTCCCAAGAAGGACGTTGCTGTTGCCAGAATATACCCTTTTGGACTTGGATCCTGTCTCCTTCTTTTCCAAAGTGTCATCTCATAGAGCTTCTTCTACGGCCAAACCAGAGTCATAGAAAGTCTCAAAATTTGGGGCGGCTTGAGAGAGAGCCATGTATGGGACGAAGGAGCTTGGCAGATTCTTGGTTATAATTCAATAGTGTTCTTTGAGATCTGACTTGTTTTGCATCTGAGCAGCCTTAGCCCTCCAATGCTTCACAAAGTCGGTGAAATTTTCCTTTTCACCCATCTCAGTGCTTTCTAATTCCCGGATAGTCATTTTCAAATCAACGTTAAAGTTGTATTGGGCCACAAAGGCCGTTCCAATGTCTTCCCAGGTCCTTTTCTTTGATGGCTCAAGAGTGAAGAACCATTGCAAGGCGGGACCGGACAGGGATTCATGGAATAACTATGCCTTAGCTTCCTTTTCGATCCCTCGCATGAAAAGAGAGCCAACATAACCCTAGAGATGTGCCCTCGGATCACCGATGCCGTCAAACTTTGCAAAGTCCACACCTTTGAACTTTTTCGGTAACTTAGCGTTAGGGAACAAGCACAACTTGCTCATGTCTACTTCTCCCTTCCCGAGTCGCCGGGTTTCTTTAACAGATTCCTCTAGCTTGCTGATCTTAGCCATAAGGGCAGCCATCTTAGGATCTGCAGCGGGTTCTTCTTCTTTATGTTGCTTAGGTTGCGGATGAGGTTTGGCCTGAAGTTTATCACTAACTTCTTGCATGGCTACCATCATCATGATCATGTCCCTTTTCATGGATGCAACAGAGGTCTTGAGTTGCGCATCGACATGAGCAAGAGACTGTTTGAATTTAGCATCTAAAGCAGCCATGTTTTGCCTAAGCTCCTCTACCCCATTCCCTTGGTCAGCCATTGGCAAGGGTCTTTCGAATGGTATTTTTATTAGAGGCTCTTGCGGTGTTTCTGTTGACGGTTGTCCTTCCTGCCCGGTAATATCGGCCTCTACTAAACTCTTTCAAAAGGGAATTTAAAATATCTTTTGAAAAATCAAGCTCATTAATAAACAAGTAAAGGAGAAAGGGACATGGAAGTATGTCACATTAACGTGCACGTGGTGCTATCTGTACAAGGATGGTAAAGATGATGCAGAATGAAAGAACTTTCTGACAGAAACTGTCTGGATCTCAGTTTCCTTCTGCACGACATATTGTAATACCGCGTACGGTTTTACAGTATGCCGTGTAGGGTATCTGCTTTGTTTTCAGGCCATTATAAAGTTTCAGAATACCGTCCGGCATAGCAAGTAGCACGCACTGGGTTTTCAACTACCATCAGATGATGTTTTTATCACTGGATCATCACTCCTTCAAGCCATGTTTGTAAATCACCTCTATACTTTTGATCATTCGAAATGATTCAAGATACTTTGTTTATAAAATTGAACATGGCTTGTAGATATGGTCTTATTTTGAAAGCACTGACACCGGATATTTTATCAACAAAATAGGCCTGATAGAAAATGGTCATGATCCAGACAGTTTGAGCATGAAAGCAGCAGCTATATGGAACGTCGTGCGCTCAGAGTACACTATGCCGTGCGATGCATCAAAGCGTCGTGCGGCGTAGCGTGCTCAGCACAGTGACTTGTTTTTTCTTTTGAAAATGGTTTTAAGCCAGTATCCAACCCAAAGGGGGTTGATCTTGACTACAGAAAGGTTCCCTCAGGCATAAGGACAGAGCTTATCCCAAGGAAATTAGTTTATACCTTTGATCTTGAGCTTAGATGAGGATGGATGGCTACAGATGAATGCGAGCAAGACAGGTTGAGAAAAGAAAGTTGTGGATGTGAGTAATAAATGGATACAATGGGTAGTTGAAACCTTAAAGTGAGTAAAAGACTCACTTCAATGATGAGGAGAAAAATGGAGGATTTTGAGAAAGAAAGAGCATAGAGAATGTTTTTAGAATAACTTTCTCAAGACTTAGGAGTGAGGAGTGGGTGTGAAAGCATGATGAGAGAGAAAGAGAGTTCAAGGCCCCTTTCTCTTGAGTGGAGGGTTGTATTTATAGGTAAGAGCCAAGGATTTTGAATTCAAATGGGGGAGGTATTTTCTGGGCAGGCCAGAAGTGCTTTTTCAGCTAAGCCAACTTGTAGTTGTGGCTCAAGTAGGCGTGACCAACAGCTAACTGAGCCAGTCAGAACTTTATCCAAAATGTCGTGCGGTTTACCTCATGACCTCGTGCGGCATAATGAGATTCATTATGCCGTGCGGTGCAAGGTGTGCCGTGCGGTACTAAGGGTCTTGGGCCCTTGGGTTTGTTTTGGGCTTTTGAGCTTAGGGAGTCCTTCATCCAAGCTCTCGAAGGTATCGTTTCCTTTGTTTCATCATCGGGACATTTAAAGAACTTCTGAGGTCCGGATTGGGGTGTCTACAGTAGCCCCTCTTTAACGTTACTCGAACACCATTGATTGGTACAAGTGTCGCTTAAAGAATAGGCATCCCAATCCGTTGCTCTAAGCCTTTAAACGGAGACAAAAATGTATAAAAATTGAAATGCAAACAGAATGACGATGGTGGTCGCGCCCGTGGGGCTGCCTACGTACCCCATTGTAGGATTAGATCAGCGTAGTTCAATTGGGACAATGCAAACGAAACAGGTCCCGGAGGACAAATAACAAAACCATGCAATAAACCTTTCAGAAGATTGAGTGTCGATGGTGTTGAGTAACTAAGTGCGTGAGACGAGCCCTCGAAGGGCGAAAATTGAGACGAACCTTCAGGAGATAAATCCAGACAAGCCCTCGGAGGGCGAAAAATCGAGACGAACCTTCCGGAGGTTAATTGAGACGAGACGAGCCCTCGGAGGGCGAAAATAGTGAGACGAACCTTCAGGAGGTTAATTGAGGCAAGACTAGCCCTCGGAGAGCTAAAATAGCGAGACGAATGCGAATACAGCGAGTCCTCGAGAGACGAAAGATTCTACGAGTCCTTGATGGCCCTTTAATCCAAGCTCAACATTCTAAATAGACTTTTATGCAAAACGGCTGGAATATTTGATTCCCAAGGGGATTTTGAGTGGCTGGTTTGAAAATTTTTGAGAAAAAGTAATTAATTTTGTGATGCCAATGCTGTGCAGCCCAGCGTTTCAATGCGCGGTGTTTCAATTTCCCATGCAACTCTTCAGTTTCAGAGACCAGTCAGTTGGTTTAAGGGTGCCCATTAATACAGGCATGCCCTTTCGACGGCTCCAACGTCTTTATAAGGGTGGTGGTGCCTCATTCCATGCACTGCCACCAAAACTTCAATCTCTTCGTTTTCTTTCGCCTCTTCCTTTATTCAATAACAGGTTCACGGAAAATGGTGAACAACGACAGTCTTGCCGCGCGAGTCACCTCTCTTGATGCCGAGATGGCCTCGTACCGGGAGGAGATCGAGCACCTGACCGTGCAGATCGCGAGGCTGATCATCACCATCCACACTCTCCGCCATGCGGTCTCCAACCTCCAGGACTTTGCTTTCGACCAACTGGATGACAAGAACGATCCCGAGAATGCGCTGAAGCATGAGTCCGATGAAACTGCAAAGGACTCGAAGGGAAATCCGAACGGTTCCGATGAACGTTCGGATGGGGCGAACAACGCGTCCGGCAGGGGGAGCTACTGAGATGGAGGGTGAGGAGGAAGAAAGAAAAAGGGGCAGTCGGATTTTTGTTGTTTTTGTTTTCTTCTTTTATGAACAAATGTAATGAAAATCCCGGGGATTACCTCGGTTTTATGGAATGAAAAAAAGTCCCCTTTTCTCGTATCTCCCTATCTTCTTTGTTTCTGAATGGATCCGAGCAAAAACAATCGTCACACACTCGAATGACGGGACTGTTCTTAGAATTCAACCTGTCGAAATAACCCATAACGCCGCGCGTAGTTTATAGTAAGACGCACGGCATGATAAGGTGACACATTATGCCGCGTGGGTTATCCATAATACCATGCGGCACTACAGGCTATGAACCTGGTCCGACTTTAATTCCAAACAAACCGGTTCGAGCGGGGAATATATATACGGGTGAGGCGTACATAGTACGCCCCACCATTCGAACTCTCTCTCTCATACCTTCTCTCTCTCTCATCTCTCTGTTCTTTCTCTCTTTCTCTCCTGATCATCTCTCTCTCTCTCTCGATCATCTCTCTCTCTCGGTACTCTCTCTCTCACACATTGCAACTATGGACGATATAGACATGCCCGGTGGTGATCAACCGCTAAGGGTTGAGATTACACCGCCCCGGTCCATCCGGAGAGTGGTACGGTGATTGGGGAGGTATCGGAGACCGTGGGGGTCTCGGCTCGGGCAGCCAAGGCTGAGAAGGCCACGGCCTCGGCTGCCGTGGCTGCTGGCAGCAGCGATAGCGTGGTGTTGGCCGGCTATGGCCAAGGTACGAAGGGTTCGGGTGCAATGGAGCTAGGGGGTGAGGACGTGGCCATGGGCCAATTGGAGACAGTCGGTGGTTCGGAGGAGAAGGCCACAGAGGAGAAGACAGAGGCTTCTCCTGTGAGGGAGCCTCGGGCTGACTTGGGGTAGGCCCCCGTTGTCAAGGAGGAGCCGGCGGAGGAGCGGAAGACACCGGCCATGTTTGTCAGCAGTGGCGTACGTGCGGGGTCTTCACGACCCATAGGCGTGGGGGACTACTTCGAGGCGGCGTCCCTTGAGGACTTGGTTGAGACCCTACTAGGGGTGCCTGGACTGGCAGAAGCCTTGCTCGAGTCTCGGGAGATGGAGCTCCGAGCCGAGCTCGAGATGGGAGCGGCCGAGAGGCCTCGGGTCGAGGAGAATGAAGTTTTGGTCCCACGGATGGCTGTGGTGGACGTGGCGATTGCGGTCCTGCGGCAGGACCGGTCTTTCGCCGAGGAGTCTTACGTGCCACTTTGGCACTCAATGGTGCCTTCACTACTAGACGCCTATAGGCCTGAGAGGGCCTTTTACGACGAGTCCCTGGTCTTAAAGGACCCGCAGCAGCACTTGTCCTTACGCCGAGCTGAGGTATGCTTTGATATTCGAATTTCGATGCAATGTACTATATTTCCTGATTCAATGCCTTTTGATTATCATGCCATATTCATTGAATTGTATCTCTTTTTGTAACAGGAAATAAGGATCTCGTGCTACGATGGTGCGGGCGACGTGCCCCAGTTTTAGGAGAGGCTCCCAGAGGCCTCAAGGGAGATAATGAGGGAGGCAGGCTCCAGGAGTTTGTCGGTGTGCTGACGAGGGCGAGCAACGATCGCCAGGTGGTGCGGGCACTTGCCGAGAGGTGGTGGGACAAGAAAAATTCGTTCCACTTCTCTTTCGGTGAGATGACGGTGACGCCCATGGACTTTGCAGTGATCATCGGGCTGAGGGTCGGAGGTGACCCCGTCCCTTATGACGCTATGGCGGGGAGGGACCCAGAGCTTCAGAGGTGCCTCCTAGGGCACCGGCTGAAAGCGGAGAAGGATGATGCTCCGTACGCCTAGCTTTTGGACTTTTGGACGGAGCCTCCGGTGGGTAGGGTCCAGGAGGAGCAAATGGTGAGGTGCTTTCTGTTGTACGTGTTTGGTGTGTCCCTGTTTCCCAACAGCCGTAACCGAGTGCACCTTTCTTTCTTGCTGGCGCTGGGGGCTATCGATGAGATAACCCGTTTTGACTGGGGCGGTGCAGCTTTGGGGGCATGCTACGCCTTCATGGGGTCTCTTTCACAAAGCGCGGGGAAGAGCCTCGGCGGTTATTGGTGAGTCTGGGAGGTATGCTTTGAAACTTGCTTTCAACACCTAGTCAGCTTTCCATTCTTGCATTTGTATCATTTCGTGCTAACTCTTGATGCTTCGAATCTTTGCAGCTTTGGACGTATGAGGTACTGGATATGTACCCTCCCACGACATGGTACTCCCTCGAGCCCTCTGCTGGTCGAAGGAGTACCGAGGGGTCAAGAAAGGGAAAGGCGATCTGAACGCCTATCGACTGTACCTGGACGAGCTGCGTCCTGACCAAGTATTCATGCTTCCTTGGTTTCTCGATCCTTGTTACTTATATACTGAATCGATTTTCTGACACGCGCTTCTGGGATCGCAGGTACACTGGCACATCTGGGATCGTTTTGAGGTCCCATTTGTGGCCCATAGCCGAGACGTGACGAGAGGGAGGGTGCTTCTGGAGTCCCCTTACGGCTGGCTGTGGTACCTGGGTGACCGGGTTTCACGTCAGTCGCTGAGGCTGGACACTTTCTCAGTCCCTGGGCCGCTTCCTCCTCTCATGCTGACGACGAGAGAGTATACGTTGGAGGAGGTTGAGCGGTTCACGCAGCTGGACCCTCAGCTAAGCCATTGTTTCAGGCTGGTGCTGACTACACAAAGTACCAGGCTTGGTACCTGATGCAGAGCTTCGGGATCCGTGCTGCCTGGGAGACGCAGCGACAGGTGCGCAGTGGCAGAGGTGGTAGGAGTGGTAGGAGATGAGGTAGAGGCAGAGGGAGTGAGGGCCCTCGAGGTGGTGGTACAGGTCAGGGTGGAGTCGGGCTACCCACACTCTCCTAAACGGTGGACGTGGTGACCGCTCAGGGAGTCCCTAGCCTGGTGGAGGTCCCATGCCCTGCAGTCGAGCCTCCGGAGTTTCTTACTCAGGTATAACATGTTTCAGTCATCTTCGTATTTTCACTTTCAGCGCATCTTATGCTAATCATCTCTTGTGTTGGGCAGGTAACTCCGGAGTACGCAAGGGAGATGGCAGCAGCCATGATGGCCCTGGAGTAGTTAGTGCGTCAATATGCCATGGGCCACTCCCCGCTGGTACTAGCTCGCATTGGAGGGTCACTGGTAAACTCTTGACCTTTGGTTGCTTTCCGTTACTCCTATTTCATGACTAATAATGCAAATGTCATATGCATGTTGTATTATCACAGGCTAGAGGAGGAGCTGCTCGGGGGCTACGCAGGAAGTCTATTCGCATGCCCATGCGACAGGCTTTGTCTGCTGGTTCTCGGGAGGAGCGCCCATCAAAGAGGCAGTGACACTCGGACGGCACAGAGGAGGAGCCTATTGCCGTCTCGGACGAGACCAAGGAGCCGACAGGCATAGATCTGGAGGATACCTCTGGTAGTACTGCACCCCGGGTGACTCGCACTCAGGAGGTTGTCAGCTCCGAGGCGAATGAAGAGGTCTCTGAGGAGGATGAGGAGGGAGAGGATGGAGATGAGGACGAGGATTGTGTTTCCTCCTTTGCTTTTGTCTTTTGATGGAGCCTGCTGCTTCCTTTTGTGGGGCACCTGTTTACCCTTGGTAGATAAGGATTTGAGCATCGGGCTTGCATGCCTTGTTTGGTACTTCGACTCATGGATTCCTTCGGGATTATATATGCACAGAGCTTACTTTTTCATTGTCTTTCGTCGTTCAATTTCTTTCATTGCTATTGTTCAAAGAAAATTGAGTAACTAAGACACTTACCGAAATGCACAACCAGCCATAGATCGTGAAACTGCGTCCAATGCACGGTTTACAATGGGAAATATCGACAAGGGAATAGAAATCAAAGAAGTAATTGAATAAGCTTTGAAGAATTGATGTTATTCTTAAGAATTTTCATAAACCCCCTTCGCCACGGGCTCGAGCATAACCATGATGATCTTTAAAGCTCGAGATGCGACTTGAAAGTTTGACCTTATGTTTGAAATATTCCTAAAAACTAAGAAAACGTTGACTTTGAAAGGTGACAACTTCAAATCTCGACCCGGGACTCGAATTGGAACTTGGACTAAGTCACTTTTGACCATTATGACCTGTGTGATCCAAAGAAATGACTTGAAATGCGGTTCGGTACCTTGACATGACTTGAAAATAGGGTTTTATCAACTTTTTGTACTACGACCTCGAATTTCGGGAGTTGACCTGGAGCAAAACATCCCTGAAGTCCCAGTACTTGCTGGAGTGTGTTCTGGTGCTTGGCAGTGCCTTAAAACGCCTCAAATCCATTACATGCCCTTGCTGTCAAAAACTGCAGAAATGTAAACGCATTATGCCGTGCGTCTCTTCAAAATGTTGTACGTTACTCCTCAGGGCTCCATGGTATTTTGATGTTATACCGTGATGGTTTTCCAGGATCCAATATGGTTCCTTTCTTGACAGTCTCTGTTACGAGCTAGTAGTTTAAAGAGCTGAAGATTCTTTACAGACCTTCAGAATAAGATGTTCAAGCTGCTTAAGCCCAATCCCATCTTCTGCTGGATTTGCCAGGCAACAACCGACAAACTTGGTCGGATACTTTTTCAATACACTGTCAGAGCCATTATGTTGGCATAAGACAACACCAGGTTTAAGATACCACATGAAGAACTTGAAAAGGAAAAGGAAAAAGGAAAAGCACAATTAGAATGAGAACCAACCGACTTTTACCACAGCTTACCTTATTGGTTAAAAATATGATGCTAATGGCTAAAAAGTCATGAGAACTGCCACCTTATGCCTTTGTCACTCTAACCACAATGTTGATTCTTTGGCATTATGGTTAGAAACTGGTTGGTCCGACAATTGTATGGTATTAAATGGCCAATTCCTCCAGTTTATGTTCTCAAATTTTGTCCTCTTTTTGGAGCGACTCTTTAGCATTTAACTTCACCCTTCACATTGAGCCTCTTATATAGTATATATAATAACTTATACATAAACAAGAGAGAGAGAGAGAGAGAGAGAGAGAATTATCTAGTGACAAGAAAAAGTACATGTCCACTTAGCCGACCTTGTCATATAGGAGTGGTCAAACTTATGATTAATGGGCTGGACGATGAGTGCACCATCTACACTTGCTTCTGCCATGCACTGAAAAGTGAAAACATTATGCTGGTTAATGATTATTGCAACCTAAACATGGTGGATACTGCTTCACTTTATGTTATTATGACTAGAATTTTAAAACCTACGGAACGGTTTTGACTTCAAAAGGAACCAAAACTTCATCATCTTTGAAGAACCGGATTTTAATGTTACAACTCCCAGTTAACCAAAGTAGTGATCCACTTCAGACTAAGGACGAAACAACACCAACATAGGTAATGGACGATTGAAGACCTTAGATGAATTAAAGTTATTTGCAGATCCCAAATGTTTGACTATAGTTGATGTCCTAACTTTGTGAAGTATGATGTAAATTAATAGCTACAACATAGGGATAGCACTATCATCTCACAACCATGTGACAACAAGGAAGTTAATCGTCAACTCAAAACTTATGAGGGAAGCTGCCACGCTATGTAGCATGGACACGGTCACACGGGACATGGAGATTATCAACCCATGGGGACACGAGAAATTTTCTTCCTAATTTGTTTTAGTATTCATACTTAGTACATAAATTGTAAGCACAAAGTATTTACGAACAAGTAAGCATTGATATCGAATGCGTTATCAACTGATGATGTATGGCTACACACACATTGACAAAGCAACATAGGGGCCAAGGGCCCCAGGCCTCCAAAAACCTCGATACACATGATACGAAATAAATCCCCAAAGACTTCTATGATCGAGAGGTCCCTAGCACCGGTAAGACTTCTGCATCTTCAATTAGTGATACAAGTATACAACCCCATCATTTTTGTCATAGAGTGAATTTTTTTTCTCGTTCATCTATTCATCTATGTAGTTCAATGAACCAGCTATATGTGATTTTCTTGTGTCACATACAATTTTTTATTTTTGTAGGTTGTGGACTCAATCCTCATTGGGCAATTGGGGTGATCCCTATTCGTTTTCTATGTAGATGTAGGCTAGCATAGGTCGTATTGATTGTACAAGAATAAAAAATAAAATGACAGAAAGAATCCAAAGTTAATTCTTAATTTGAAAGAAAAATGTAGCAGGCCGAGCCAACGGCTCAAGCCATACCGAGCAAGACACCGAAACAATTAGCTGAGTCCAAGCCTTTACTTTGTTCCGGCTCAGCAAACCGTCGGCTTCACAATAGAAGTTCCGTCGGAATCAACCAAAGCAATTAGCTCGGCTAACCAACCCTCTGACAATCGGACTTCACGTTCGGCCTTGAGCGAATGTGGAGGCCAAGATTGCCAACTCACCCATGTGGGAACGACAACCGTGGCCATGATGACGATCGTGACGTCACCCGAACGGTTACAAGCTTGGATAAGGATGAGGGCACGTTAAGGTGCCAGCTCATCCTACAAATGGTTACGAAACCCTAGCGTGATGAGAGGGTGACGTCAGTCGACGCGTGACTAGCACATGTGCAGCCTTGGAGGCCAAGCTAAGGAGTTCTCTATAAATACCTCATTATGCCAACCCTAGAGAGGTACATTCTCTTGCACTCTAAAACCCTATTTCTTGGCCTTCATCTCTGAGCAACTGTACTCATCCTTGCACTAGAGGGCCATTCCGGAGATCCTCCGGTGTGGTCTTTTAATCGTGCTTCCTTGTGCAGGCTAGGTGAAAGTCAAGAGTCATTCTCAAACCACGGTCAAGAAGGAGCCCCACAAAAAAAGTATGGAAATGTGTAGAAAACATGACTTTTTTGGCGGTACATATTGTCATATCTATATTATGTTCCAAAAAAGTGTAGTTGTTTGTCGCAGCCTTACTCTTGGCCACCCTTAACACACAATCCTGGCTTTAGCCCTGCATACACATATTTCATATGGCTCTTTTGCCTAATACTTCTAATGTTTATAAACACTTACCCCTAATTTTTTTTAAAAATTAAAAAGAAGCAACATGTCTTCATAATAAGATTCATGCGTGTACGATGAATGGAGCTGAAATGAGAAAGTTGAGATGGATGTGGATCATGTGGTAAGATTTTGTGAGACATGACTAGAAACGATAACCTTAGCGGGATGGTTGGGGTAGTACCGATAGACGATACAGTGAGAGAAAAGAGATTAAGGTGGTTTGGACATGTCTATCATAAATCGGTCGATGCGATAGTTAGGAGGAGTAATATTCTTACAATAGATGGTAGTACTAAGAGGAGGGACGGACCAAAATGGCATTTAGACGTGGTAGTTCGTAAAACACCTAGGTGTCTTGGATATCACTGAATACGATGCCCTCAAGTGAACTCAATAGAGACAACAGATTCTTGTAGTTGACCTCAATTGACCACGACTTAAGGCTTAGTTTGGTTACCTTGTCATGTGTCCCCACGTTTCAAGCATGTCCCACCATAAGGATTATTCAAATTCAAGGTACAAGCCACATAGGCATGCCCCCTAGTGTGTCTGGCATGGATATGGCAACCTCCTAGGCTTGTTCATATTTATCATAAAAAGACTATGGGTAATTTTTTCCTGAACTCAATTCTCTAAACTCAAATAGATAATTGGTTCATGAACCCAATTTTGAGAGCTTAAAAAGGTACACCAAACAAGTAGAGCTTATATTTGAATGCTCTCATCCAAATAGGCCAACTTATCAAACGCGTTAAAAGGTTTTGTAAATTAACCAACCAGACACAAAAAAATTTATATCCATAAGTAACATAAATATCCTAATGACACGAATATAGTGGTTGGTCAAGATTGACTAGCTCAGGGATCTAAATTGAAACTTAAATATTGCCCTTGTGATGTAGGGCAGATTGGAATAGGGCAAAGTATGATCAAACACGAGGGAAAGGGGCTGTTTTTTTGGGGATGTGAACAGTGGACGTGAATAGTATTTTGTAAGGAGAACAAGATGAAGGGTTAGAGAATGATAGCTCTAGGCATCACACCTAGAAAACCCAAGGCATCACACGTAGGGGCTCTTTAGCATCACACCAAAGAAAAGATTGCATCACACAATCTAATAGCTTGAAAGCTACTCAATTTTTCATTCATTCAATCCTTCATGATTTGCCATAAGGCTTACAATCTTATTTATATTCATTTCAACTTGACTCTAGAACTTCCCAAAATAAATAACCTTTAACTAACATTAGACTTCCCAAGACACGTTGAACATAGACTCTTTTACGGCATTAATAACATGGAAAAACCAAAAGACTCTTTGATTAACTAATGGACTCTAAAGACTTTGACTATAAATTAAATAGACATTTGACTTGACCAAAACCCAAAATACACTCCTAAGAATCCAGCGCATGTCTAGCCAATATCCCAAGTAGACCCATGGATAATCCTAACCCTCAAAAACTGAATAATGGTTAAATTAGTGGAATACCCTTGGCCACCTTTTCTGGACCGCATCATTCTCCCCTGGTTGGAGAAAACTCATCCTCGAGTTTTAAAGTATTAGAGTATAAGACTCCATGAACTCCTCCATATTTGCAACCGCATCTTGGTATGAAAACTTGAAGTCGAGGCCAACCCTTTTTCGTTTCAAACAGAAAGAAAGACAATGACGCTTTTGACTCCACATGTGGATCCTTGAACTTGTCAGGAATGACAAAGTCAATGGTTGGCCCCATCTCTCTTGTGGTGACATTACCTCCTTGTAATTTGACATTGACCTTTTTTTTAATTACATCAACGGTTGGTGGACCTTTCGGCTTCCCATGGTCGCTTGAATTCACCTGATCAACCAAGTGGAGCTCAATGCGAAACTCTTTTGCCACTGTACTAGAAGAATCTGACAACAACTTTCCCATCTGTGAAGGCATATTAGATTTTGGGCTAGTTTCCTTCATCCAGCACCCATCTCCATGACATTCTCCATTTCATGCAGTGGCATGCTATTTTTCGATTCAGGTGCTGATTGTTTTGGTTGTTGGTCTCAAAAGCACAAGGAACACGAGATTATTGGGTTGCAACTTTAGCCACTTCAACAACTGGAGCATTTTCAGGCTTAGAAATCTAAGCTTCTTCCACCCCAGCCGGATTTGGGACATAATCAGTTGCTTTTGACATCAACTTTGTGGAGCTTGTATCTTTAACAACACCCTCTAGTTTTGGAGTCACTTGATGCGCATGCCCCACACTAGCTTGTTTTGGTAGTGGTGGTTTTGTAGTGGTGTCAAGTCTAGCAATGTTCAAGCGCGAGCTTGCAGCGACTCTATTACGAGTGTTCATGGTGTCGAGTCTTTGCATACACTCTTCAAATAAGTTGTCAACAGGTCTGGAATTACCGTGCTGCTCACAATCCTTTACATGATAATGTGAAGGCATATACTTCTCTTGGAGCTTAGCTTTCATCGCTTGCCATGTATTTATCGGTAGCAATTCCAATCTTCTAATACGACCTTCAACACCATACCACCACATCTGTGCCAAGCCAACGAGTTTAATCTTTGCGAATCTTATTCTTCGATCATCCGTCATCTCATGGTATTCAAAAAATTCCTCAATTGATGCAAGCCAATTGGAGAACACTCTACGATCATTTCTTCCATCAAAATCTGAGACTTCTATCTGATGGCCCAAGATATATTGTGGCGCATAGGATCTCCCGCTTTGTGAGAACATAGTGGAGAAACCGTAAGCTCTGATACCAAATTTGATGTAGGGCAGATTGGAATAGGGCAAAGTATGATCAAACACGAGGGAAGGGAGCTGGTTTTTTGGGATGTGAATAGTGGACGTGAATAGTATTTTGTAAGAAAAATGAGATGAAGGGTTAGAGAAGGATAGGTCTAGGCATCACACCTAGAAAACCCAAGGCATCACACCTAGGGGCTCTTTAGCATCACACCAAAGAAAAGATTGCATCACACAATCTAATAGCTTGAAAGCTACTCAATTTTTCATTCATTCAATCATTCATGATTTGCCATAAGGCTTACAATCTTATTTATATTCATTTCAACATGACTCTAGAATTTCCCAAAATAAATAACCTTCAACTAACATTAGACTTCCCAAGACACGTTGAACATAGACTCTTTTATTGCATTAATAACATGGAAAAACCAAAGGACTCTTTGATTAACTAATGGACTCTAAAGACTTTGACTATAAATTAAATAGACATTTGACTTGACTAAAACCCAAAAGACACTCCTAAGAATCCAGCCCATGTCTAGCCAATATCCCAAGTAGACCCATGGACAATCCTAATCCTCAAAAACTGGATAATGGTTAAATTACTGGAATACCCTTGGCCACCTTTTCTGGACCGCATCACCTTGTCGTAAAATTGAAAACTGAATTATGGGCTATGCTTTTAAATGTCGATCAGTATGATGAAGATGCCCTTAAGTTAGCAGCCTTCACATTTGGAAACCGAGTTATGACCTTCGCATTTGAAACCTGAGTCATATAAGTATCCTCCCAATCCAAATATAATGAAGTTGCCCTTAAGTTATGGAAATTGAGGCCGATCAAAAAGAAAAGAAATTATTGAAATTCAGAATCTGAAATTTCCAGGTAGTATTCTGGTCTAGCTCCAAGAATCAGAGCCACACACTTCCTTGTGTGGTCCTCATTAAGCATTATAATTTAGCATTACAACTTGTACCCCAAGTCTAAAATTGGAAATTACCTCAAAACAACTGTATTAAGAAGGGGGGAAAAATACTACTACTAACTTCTATTCCCTCCAGAGAACATCAAATGGTCCACAAAGAGAGACTTTTACTTACTTCAAGCAAGAAATCGACATGGCCTGGAAAAGTGGGTTCTTGACCAGGAAAGTAAGGGTACATATCTGCAGCCTTCAAACAACAAACAAAAACCACAAATATACAATAGTTTATTACAGAAATGTACTATTTATACACAGTAATTGACGATTAATGTACATTGTCCGCAAAGGTAAACATATATGTGTGTAAAAAGAATCAAGATCCCACTTGACGATTCAAAATTTCAAACTACCTCCGGCTTGGCAAAAAAAGAAAATTCAAATTGACAGGACATTTTATACATTCGTGGGCATAATGGACCGTCAATCTTGTGACAATTACTCAACATGGACCGAGATTATTGCAAAAGTTGGCCCGGAGACCATAGTTATTAAAAAAATAAAAATAAAAATAGATGATGTACCTCCTTAGGAGATGCCCAAACATGCAAATGCGAATCGATGAGCTTGGTGGTAGCTGTAGAAGTATTAGCAGTAGTCGCCATTTGAGCTGCGGAGAGTAGAACCGGACGGTTCACCGAAAAGGGGGTGAGGAGGATTTGTTGCGAATTTATTAAGGAACCCGCAATTATTAGAGGCTTCACCGAGTTGAATCGCACTACCATTTAGTACGGAGTATTAGGGTACACACACTTTTCCTCGATCCGATTGCACTCTCTACCTAACTTATCTGCAGGACTGCAAACCGATACCCCTCAGCCCCTTGTCAATCGTCTGTAAACCAATACTATCTGATTTCTTAAAAGATCCCCGGTTCGAGTCCGGGCGACGCTATTGCAGTATTGTTTTGGCCCTTTTGGGGGACCCGGGGGCTCTGCTGCCGGCCTGGCGCAGCAGCCCCTGCTCACTGCATAACGTTACCGTTTTGCCTGAGAAAACAAAATCTTCGTCATCTATTTGCAATCCTATGAAATAGCAACGTGATTATGAGAGTTCTAAAGACAAAATTTGACTATGTCTCCTTAGAATAATATGATCAGAATAATAAGATATTCACACCTGTTCAAACGGATTAAAAATTGGAGCACTTAATTTTTTAACTATATTTTTTAATATATAAACGGTCTCAAAAAATTAAGTGCCCAAATTTTCACTCCGTTTGAATTGCTGCAAAGATCTTGTTATTTTAATCATATTATTCTAAATGGTCATAATTAATTTTTGTCTATAGGGCTCTCATAATCACATTTCTGCTCCACAGGGTTCTAAATAAAAAGCATATATTTAATATAAGAGCTCTAAAGATAAAAATTAATTACGACCCTTTAGAATAATATGATCAAAATAACAAGATCTTTGCACCGATTCAAACGGGGTGACAATTTGCGTAATTAATTTTTTTGAGACCGTTTATATATATATATATATATATATATATATATATATATATATATATATATATATATATATATATATATATATATATACATATATATATATATTAAGAAATATAGTTAAAAAATTAAGTGCTCCAACTTTTAATCCGTTTGAACAGGTGTGAAGATCTTATTATTCTAATCATATTATTCTAAAGAGATATAATCAAATTTTGTCTTTAGAGCTCTCATAATCACGTTTCTGTTTCATAGGATTGCAAATAGGTGGCAAAGTTTTTTTTTCGTCAACAAAACGGTAACGTTTTGTTCTAGTGGGTAGGGGCTGCTGCGCCAGGCGGGCAGCAGAGCCCCCGGTCCCCTTTTGGGGTATTTATGCTATGTTTTTAGCCCAATGAAACTAACTAAGGGCCTATTTCGAACTTAGAGAAAAGATAACAAAGGAAAGTAGGAAGGAAAATTCTTCTTGTTTTGTTATTTTCCTTTTTATTTCCTCTAAAGCCAAAAAAGGGAAAATTATTTTTCCTTCTATTCCTTTCTTTTTCATATATTCCAAAAAAGCCTAAGTAAATGGTGTTAGTAAGCAAAGCGGGTAACACGAAATACCTACTGCGGATTACACAATATAACGGATCGAAAAACTTGTTTTACGAGCTTCTACTAATACGCACAGAACCTGCACACACAAAAGAATAGTAAACTCTTCCCGGAGGTGGAGAGGCTACTAGAGTCCTCCACAAACTTCACACGTTTCAAATCCCTAGGGGCTAGATGGTGCCCTAGAGAGAACTAGGGGAGAGAGACTACTAATTGATATGTGAGAGAAAAATATAACTGATATTTTCCTATTGTAGTTTATGGGAATATATAGATGAGAAGTGTAGAGATATAGGACATACTAATCTCTATCACTTAGGTAGTTTGAGTCCCTATAGGACTCATCACGTTAAGTAGTTGAATCCACTTAATATTTATCATCTAAAGTTGTAGAGTCCACTTAGGACTTATCACATATTCAAAATACATGATAAATACAACTAAGTATTATCCCATGTGGACGCACCAATGGGCCCATGCAACATCTCCCACTCGTACACAGTGGGTATATATATTGAATCTCTCGTTCAATGAATTCCTCAATCCTATTCTCCTTTTCATACGGGAAAGTGAAACGTGCGACCAAGGGAGAAAAGTACTAAAACGAAGTGTCATATTAAGCCACCATCTAACTAACATAACACTCAACATCTCGTCTATACCCCAAATCATCTAACCACACCAAATCATGCACCTCTGATCCCTCATATAATATAACAGAGCATGCAAGACCTCTTAACGCATTTGTGCTCAATGATTGTATCAAACCATCGTCGACACAATCGCCCGGCCTATGAGCCACAAATTATTAGTGTGATAACAAATGATCTTTCCTTAGACACTCATGGCAATCCATCTAATCTTGACTACTTTCCTAGACACGCTCCGCTGGACCGTATAGCTCGTGATCCTTGGATGACATGCTAAAGTAGCAACATCAAATTTCAACTTCATGACATAGTTCTAAGTCCCAAAGGGTATAAGTGTATAGGGATTACATCGTCCAAGGGCTCACACAGTGACGAGGAAGGGATCTATTCTGTCACACCCTTTCACGGTCGACTCAAAACACATAAACATAAAGTATGATTTGTATGCTATGGTGGAGCTCCCACTTAGGTTATGTCACACTCGTACACCATATAGATCTTGGTCCAAACGTTACTCAAGCACCTAACCTGAGTTTCTGAGACAAGTTCTATTAAAGTTGCTTCTCAAGAATCTCACATCCAGCTTAATACGTTGCATGGAGGTGTGGAGACACTCCATGTTCGACTTGTTCAGTCTCACCTTAGCTCTCGCTAAGGCAACAAATAATTATTTAGTATAAATTCTAGCTCACTCTCCAAGAGCTAAGGAGATCACACATTGTGATCATTTTAAGTCTCATCCCACTTGCTACCTAATCACCGGGGCGATCTCCCATGTGAGAGGGACGATCAAAAGCCTGGTGACAAATTTTTAATTACAAGATATGTGCACTAATTAAACAATATTCCAATTTTCATATGAATAATTGAAGACAAATTTCATTATTGCATAAAATACCAAAAAATGTCCATCAAACTCAAGCATATCAAATCTTACGTAAACCCAAACCCCTAACATGTCTATGAAATATGTCTCTAGCAATGGGTTTGGTTAAAGGATCAGCAACTATGTCGCTTGTAGAGACATGCTTTAAGACCACCTGTCCTTGCGCAATGATATCACGAATGAAGTGATGACGGGTGTCAATGTGCTTTGTTCGACCATGGTACTTGGGATCTCTTGCATAAGCTATTGCTGATGTGCTATCACAATGAAGCACCACAGCCTCACCCAGATGTCCTGTTACACTCAAGCTTTGTAAGAATCTCCTCAACCATATCACTTCTTGAATAGCGGCAGTGCATGCCACATATTCTGATTCCATTGTAGATAAAGAAATACACTGTTGTTTCTTGCTGCACCAAGTAATGGCTCCTCCTCCAAGTATGAAAGCATAGCTAGAAACAGACTTACGCTCATCTCTATCAGCAGACCCATCTGCATCACTATAACCGACCAATCTAAGAGTGCCACCTTGGTAGCATAATGCAAAGTCTACAGTCCCTTGCAAGTATCGGAATATCCTTTTAACTACACTCCAATGGGCAGTACCAGGATTACTTTGATATTGGCTGACCATCCCAATTGCAAAACATATATCGGGTCTAGTACACATCATAGCATACATCAGACTACCAACTGCACTTGCATATGGAACATTTGCCATTTGTCTCTTCTCTTCCTCAGTTTTAGGACTTTGGTCAGTGCTAAGAATTTGACCCTTCTTGATTGGAGCATATATGGATTTAGAATAGTGCATACGAAACCGTTCCAAAATTCTCTTTATGTAAGTCTCTCGAGACATACTGAGAAGTCTCTTGGAACGATCTCTTGAGATCTTAACCCCAAGCACATAATCTGCTTGACCCAAGTCCTTCATCTCAAATGTGGAGGACAACCACTTTTGAGTGGCTTTGATTAACTCCAAATCATTTCCCGCTAACAATATATCGTCCACATATAGTGAGAGAATGAGAAACTTATTCTCAACTCTCTTAACATACACACAATGGTCATCTTCGATCATCGTGAAGCCCACAATAATAATAGCTCGATGAAATCGAATGTACCATTGTCTAGACGATTGTTTTAGGCCGTAATAGAACGTTTTAAGCAGCACACCTTGCGCTCTTGTCCCTCGACCTTAAAACCCACTGGTTGATCCATATAGATCTCTTCGTCTAGTTCTCCATTGAGAAATGCTGTCTTCACATCCATTTGGAACAATTCCAAATCTAAATGTGCGATGATAGCGAGAATGAGGCGAATGGAAGCAAATCTCACCACAGGGGAGAACGTTTCCTCATAATCTATACCCTCATGTTGGGTATAGCCTTTCGCCACGAGCCTGGCCTTATACTTGTCAACTGATCCGTCAGCCTTGCACTTAATCTTTAGAACCCATTTGTTGCCAATGGTCCTGCGCCCAAGCGGAAGATCAACTAACTCCCAAACTTTATTCTTAGCCATTGAACTCATCTCATCATGCATAGCAACTATCCATTTATCTGAAGCAGGTGACTTGATAGCTTCTTCAAAAGAAGCTGGCTCATCAACATCCACCGAAACAGTCATGAAGGACTCTCCTTCAATCTCGAAGCGGCGACGAGGAATTGTTCCACGTTGGCTTCTTCGAGTCTGTGGATCTTGAGAGTCTGCTAGTGGTACACTCCCACTCAATGGTACACTCCCACTAGGTGAGGGATCGCTCCCACTATCTCCAGCAACTATAGGATGAGGTTGCATGTCCTCATCTTGCCTATGTGATGGAGATAAATCTCCTTGTGGTTCCTTTAACTCATAGAGCTCAAGATCCTTTTTAACCTCACCAATGCTTGGAAAATCCTGCTCTAGGAAATCCGCATCATGCGACTCAATTTTAGTCATTCCCCCATCTGGGTTTCACCATAGAGAAAATATCCCTTAGAGTGCTCAGAATATCTAATAAAAACACATTTATTGGCTCTAGGGCCCAATTTCCCATGTTTGTGGGAAGTATTGTGAACATACCCAGCAGTTCCCCAAGGACGTAAGCCCTCTAAATTAGGCTTTTCACCATTCCATAACTCATATGGTGTGGAAGAAACTGATTTGGAAGGTACTCGATTAAGGACGTAGGCAGCAGTCAAAAGAGCATCTCCCCCGAAACTTATCGGGAGATTGGCTTGCGCCATCATCGACCTAACCATTTCAAGAAGTGTTCGATTCCTTCTCTCTGCAACTCCATTTTGTTGCGGAGTACCAAAAATCGTTAATTGTCTGCGTATCCATTTTTCCTCACAGAATACTTTGACCTGATCAGATAAGTATTCTCGGCCCCGATTAGTACAATAAACTTTCAAGTTCCTCTCTTTTTGATTCTCAACCACTGCTACAAAGCGCTTAAAACAATTCAAAGCCTCAGAACGGTGAGATAAACAGAAATACTAAGCCAAAGCGTGAGAAATCATCTATGAATGTTATAAAGTAGGATGCGCCATGACGTGCCTTGACATTCATTGGTCCGCATATGTCAGAATGGACTAGCTCTAACGGATGAGAAGCCCTAGAAGCCTTACCAAAAGGCTTCCTACATGCTTTACCAGCCAAACAAGGCTCACAGGTAAGCAAGCTTACTTTGGCGAGAGGGCCTAATAGCCCTTCTCTAGCCAGTCTAGCCAATCTTTCTTGGCCTATGTGGCCAAGCCTCGCATGCCATTTTATTGAATCAGACACAATATTAGAAGAAGAAGAAGAAGATGTAACACAAATAACAGAATTATTAAAATCTGAATCCAAATCCAGCATAAAGAATTCATTCTGCAAATAACCATGTCCATAAAATGTTTTACCAAGATGAATAGACAAACTATTATTCTCAAACTGAAAAGAAAATCCTAACTGCAATAATGCTAAAACTGAAACCAGATTACATCGGATAGTTGGTGCATGAAGCACATCATGAAGAAGTAAAGAACGCCGAGAACGCATCTTGAGCTGATAGGTTCCAACTCCTAAAACCTCTTCTTGCGCTCCATTGCCCATTACTACGTAATGTCTACCTACTGGTATCCAATGATAATCTACAAACCAAGCTCGATCTCTAGCTATATGTTTTGTGGCTCCCGTATCTACAATCCAACTAAGGAGAGAATGAGTGACAAACACATGTGAGCAAACAAAAACTTTTAGAGAGCTGGTTTTAGGGTTTACCTTCTTCGGCTCAGAACACTCCAGACCGAAGTGACCCTTCTGTCCACAGTTATAGCATTTCAGTTTGGACTTATCCTTTTTAGCACGCTTGCCTTTTTGATGCTTGGTTACCCTGCCTTCTTTTGGCCCCATCTTATCAGCCCTTCCTTGTCTAGCTCCCTTTTGCTGTCCTTTACGCTGGCACCTACGTCCATTTTGTTGTCCATCTTTAGCGACAAGTGCAGCACTGCGGTTCGCATCAACGCGCTCTGCTTCCAGCTCAAGGTGCCGAGAGATATCATCAAAATTCTTTATCCCTTCATTGTGTGTTAGCACAAGTTTTATGTCTTTCCACAAAGGATCAGGAAGGGATTGATGACAGCCAAAATCTGTTGCTCATCAGTGAGATCATTGCCAGTAGATCGCATTTCACGAATCATGGCTGACATCAACCTAAGGTGCTCAGCCATGTTATGCTTTGGGTCCATCACATATTGATTGAACCTCAATGTTAAGGCACGAAGCCTTATTGCTGATGTGCCACCATATTTTAGGCGCAATTGATCCCACATTGCTTTAGCAATTTGGAAATTCTCAAATTCCCCAAGAAGGTCATCGTACATGCAACTCAGCAAGGTTAAGCACGTACTTTTGTCCTTCTTACGCCAAACGTCATAGGCCTGCTCATCACGACGATGCTATGCAATGGTCCCCTCCTCAGGCGGGGTCATGACATTAGTCAAGTGATCAAGCGACTCTTGCTCGTTGAGAAGGTACTGAACCTTCCTATGCCAGATATCATAGTTTGTTCCATTGAGTTTCTCTCCCTTATTAAGATCAGCAATAATATTCTTGGATGCCATTTGACTACATTCATTGCACGAGGAATTAATTAGGCACATATCATAATATTTTATTCTCAAATTTAAAGACCATGAAATTCTTTCCTACATTATAAAATCGGAAATTTCGCATTTTTAGGTGCTAGTAATCATCTCCCATAATGTGAAACAGAATTAAATATCTACTAAAATTAGAATAAAATATGGAGAACAAATCCCACTTTCCACATTATCTAAACATGTGTCAATATTCAATAATAATTCACATGCATCATTAAATATTGCAGAAATGACTTGAACTAATCAATAATAGACAAGATATAGCGATAAACTTGATGCGAACATGCTTAACAAAGAAAAACTAAACATATCTCTATTCTTTTTCTTTTTAGGTACAAAAGAAATAGCTCGTCATATATTCACATCATCAAATATTGCATTAAATGGATTGAACTAATCAATAACAAAACAGGATAGCCATAGCATATTAAACTAATCGATAATGATCAGGTTAGCCATGAAATATTGAACTAATCAATAACTAGATCTTAATATGCTGACGGAATAAAAACAGAATTGATAGTCTCATTAAAAAAAATGATTTTTTTTAAAACTAGTCCTGATACATGTTTTCCACCAGTTTGTGTACAAGCAGAGATACGTACAAACCCAATATGATAAACCAGTTGTTAAGGGAAACAAAATTAGATTCATCCGATCACACAATTGAGATGACATCCATACCTACTACGTGCACATAGCACGAATTCATCAATTAACCTATTTTCCTCATAATATGCACTTAGCAGTTGTGGGAAAAATAAGCAAAAACATTAGCTTGATTTCCAATCACGTGGACAACAAAGTCACTTTAACCCATATTTATAAACTGATTCCTAGTACAATTACTAATGCATCGTTATTGCACAAAGCATGAACTGGGTTGTTAGACACATGCTACTGATTCATGCGCTAATGCATATGTACAAGTTATTGATGATTATCCAAACAGTAAGTTTTTCTTATTCTTGCAGTTATTGCACTAAGCATTTATTTTGTTTTTTTTTATTTAAAAAAAACAGAGTCAAAACACACCTACACATGGCAGACCCACAAAGGGATGAATACCCTAGTCTAGTATCTCATAACAAACATATGTTACATCTTTTGGATTAAAAAAAATAGATTTGTTTTTCTTCCGAAAAATAACAATTTGGCCTAGGAACAGCGAGTAGTGCAGTTTTAGGCCTAATGCGGGCGTGTCAGGGCAGGTTTGCTGCCCAAATTCGTATTAAGGCCTGGATGCCTTAAATCTAACTTCGTATAGACCATTGCGTACGACCTAAGGGGTGAGGCCGTATGTGGTTCGTGGTTTGCCTTTTCGGGCTAAGGACTTAAAATTTCATAATCGTCTGAAAAATGGAAAGAAAGGTAAAGCAAGGTCTAAAATAGAATTAAAAGGACTTTATCACTACAAGAGAATATGCTATTTGCGTCAACCTATTTGCGTCGGCAAGGACACCATTTGCGACGGGAAGAGTTTTTTGCGTCGGCAATGCGTCGGCTGTGGGGGGGACGAAAATGGTGGGGTGTCAAAAAAATTTTTGCGTCGGCAAGTGCTGTCGCATAGTATTTGCGTCGGCATGCGCTGTCGCTAATAGTTTTTTTGCATCGGTATTCTTGCCAACTCAAAAAATTTGGAAAACATATGATCATTAGCATCTGGACGCCTTGCTGTCGCAAATAGCATTATTTTCGTCGGCCTATGCCGTCGCCAATGGTTCAGATATAAACTTATTCCTTTTGCATTTGAGTTTGTGCCGTCGCAAAATTGCAAAACATCTATACATCTTAGGAGCAATCGCTGACCCCTTTTTTTTGTTACTAATTACATATACTAACCTGCATATATAGTTTTCTGGACATATAAAACAACAAGGCCTAATCCATCCAAAGCATGTCCTCATCCATTCTAATATAAAAACCATCTTTCATTCAAAAACCAACATTAATCCATTCATTCAATCTCCAGAGGAGATCCATATTACAATATTGCTCCAATTACATGTTCAGGGAATAAAAGCTAAAGTAGGCAATGCCAATAGTACTAAAAAATAAGTGGAATCCAAAATATTGCATCTTCACGATCATTACACGCTTTAGTCCTCAACAAACACCTGCAGAAGAAGATAGATATACAAGAATGAGAATCTGACTTATATTTATGTATGCATTTGCAATCACATGAAACAATAAAATTTCATCATAACATACATAAGAAAACCGCCAAGCAACAATGCAACCACCAGATCTCTTGATAACCACAATACGTGCCCATGTCCAAACTTGCTACTAATGTATCAGTAAGCAGAATCTTCGTATGTATAAATATCAAAACTTCAATTTAAGAGGCTATTGACTAGGGACATTGGTCGGATTCGGGTCGGGTTGGACCCGACCCGACTTTAATCACATTCCCCCAAACTCCATCCAAGACAGATCGACCACTGGTCAGATTCCCGACCGACTGCAGAAACGGATTGGGCGGTCGGGTTTGGTCGGGTTGTAGATCTACAAACCCTTTTTCTGAAAGTGAAAATCAATTACGGAGAGAGAAGGAAAATTCAATAACATCGACAGATTGATCGCTAATAGTAGTTACAGTACATAGGAAACACAAGTCAATCAAAATACTATTGACCCTCAGAATATTTCATAGGAAACGCAAGTCCAAGTCGACCACCCACCATAAATAACCATCTTAATACAAAATAGTCTGCTAAAAAATGGCACATATTCAGTGCAATGCTCAATTGATTCCTGCTCGACAGATCTCAAAAGTCATTTGGAATGTTAAGCGCATATGACGGAAAAATAATATCACACTTCACAGAATCTAGAACTGCATAACACATGCTATCGGGAAAGATGTCAACAAACCTTTTGTTTTCTTATCGCTGCCTCGGCTTTTGCCTTCTGAAGGTTCTCCAATTCAGTGATTTTAGCTTCCTCCTTCATGCATTTTCAATGAATGGATGAACTAAGAGTCATTTATATATCTCACCATGCACTTAGAGAGTATTTCATCAAGAGAAAGTTAGGTACTCAGTAAAGCTGACTAGGTTGAACAAGGCGCCAACAAAAGTATTTCGTCAACATTATTATGATCTTCCATTGACAAAATCTGACTAGGTTGAACAAGGTGCTAACAAAACTACAAGACAGCGTCCTTGTTAAAATTAATGCCTTTTGTATTTTATTGCAATGTTCTAGTGCTTATGTTAGTTATGATCTTTCATCTTTACTGGATTGTATACACTCGAGCCAGGAGTGTGAAAGATAACAAAACAAAAAAGTTCCAAGCGCACAACACTATTCGCAGCCTCACAGGTGAAATGCTAAAATCAATGCATTTGTCACAAATACTACACTGATTCTTTTACATGAAATGCTACCAAGATCGACACATCAAGAAAATACCATGAGATAGTAATTACCATGTATGTATTCCAGTTATCAGAATGCTTGGACATCAAGCTTGGTCAAATACTGTGCTTCAGTGTCTAATAAGCCCCCTTGAAAATACTCTTCCAATTGTCAAACTTCAAGGAAAAACAAGAATCAAGTTAGAGCTTTATAAAACTTTTACGTCAACACCACTTATATGAAACTAAACACTTCGGTTATCCATTAACATAAGAGTAAATGATATGTTTGGTTGCGCGCGCGCGCGCGCATGCACACACAATAAAGCAAATATTGTAAGTTAAGTATTTGGCTGTAGCACGGTTAAAATAAAAAAAAAATCGGCTGTAGTCAATACGATTACGATTGGCTCTCTGGGCAACCAAAAAACAGCAGGTCAAGTTCTAATTTTATTTTTTTTGGTTACAAAGGGAAGGAAGTTCTAATTTTGTTTTGTTTCCATGATGCTCTGGAATCTAACAGCAGCAAGTCAAATTAACATTATAAAATCGTTTTTTTTTTATCGGCAAATATTAGAAATCATTTGTAATAAGATGAAAGGTCAACTACCCCAATTCAAGTCTCAACCATGGGAATAAAATTTCAGAAAATTATTGCCCAACATGTATCTTTTGCCTATGTGATCAACAAAGTCAAAGCTTGCGTAAATTGACAAACCGCACAAAGCATTTGCCAATTAGAGAAAACCAAAAACAAGTAAAGGAAAGCCTAAACTTTGAAACTACAGACGGGCTTTACAATCTTAAACACAGTGCAGATGTATAACCAAAATAAAGGAATTGATTCAGGGAAAACTGGAAATTATTAATCTGCCCTAGTTTAATGAAAAGAAGCTGATTTGACAATCATGCCAAAAATGAAAAAGAAATGGAAAAGATAATTTCTAGATCCGTGCAAAATATGAAGGAGAAAACCCAATAACAGCAATCGGAAACAGGTCCAAAGAAGAACTCCAACCTACAAGATGCTTCAAAAGATGGCCCATCGGATTCTTCGCATGGAGAGAGATTGAGAGAGAGAGAACACATGAGGATGAGGTTGGGATCTATAGTTTATCATGCATTGGGCGCAATACAGTACTGTAACCATGGAAAGCAACGATCAACCTTGAGCTTTCCAACATTATCATGCACTGCTACAGCTGCTACAGAGTTATTGTGCATTGTACTCAAAAGATAGGTGCTTTATACGATAAGAAGTTGATAAAAAGCTACTCAAAACATTCCCAGTGTTACTGCAACTACCGAGACAAGAGACAAGTAATCAGTCACGTTTTTTAGCACCTTAATCAATTCGACAAACAAAACTAGAACTACACAATTACGTTGGCCACCTTAATGGTCACTGTCCAAAACATATATCACCTTTCATATCCAAAGAATGAATTTTATCCCAAGAATATGAAAATAAGAATCTATCATTGACCCAAAAGAATAGAACTACTGATCAAATATTGAGGCTTGATATCGCATGAATACCCTAGAACTAATTATTAGCTTTAACAATAGCAATTCATTGCTTATAAATAAAGCAGACCAAAATTTGGGCACCAGAAATCTGAAATGGCTAATTCTACCACAAACAGCCTATATATACCCAGAAAGAGGCGAAGTCCTTGACTTAAGTAGAAAAGTGTAAGAGGCAACAATACATACATAGTGACAAGAAGCACATTATTAGTTTTAGCAAAAAAGACCCCAATTTTATACTCCCATATGCTAAAAATTAGAACTCAGATGACTTCCTTGCAATATACCTAAACCGTTTTCCACTAGCCTATGAGAAGGAATCCAATCTCGCCAGTGTCCATCTACATCTTATGGAACTTGAATGCCAGGGGATGCATTCCCACATTGGATTGCTTCTAAACCTGAACCAAATATGATATTTAAGCATGAATAAACATTATTTGCCAAAGAGCTTCATTAAAAATTCAACTTACAATAAAGTTTCAGCAATATCAAATCATCCCACAAAGTTCTCCACATTCTAGACTAAAGTTTCAGCAATTGAACACATTATTCAGCAAATAAAATTCAGTTTTCCATGTTTAATCACCAAATTTCAGAACCTAAATCACAGTTCCAGCACTTATGTACAGTTTCAGATTCTAAAAAGGAAACTCACGGTGTTTCAGGTTGGCAATCTGCATCAATGTAGAAGGGATAGGGCCAGTCAATTGATTGTTCTTCAAATTCCTACATTAAAGTGCACATAAACCCTCAATTGAGACAGCTAAAAACTTTCCACAGTGATCAAATCAGACTGTACTTCAAGCGTTAACTCACAATAGCTCAAGCTGCTTAAGCTTAGATATTACGAATGGAATGCCTCCATGTAACAAATTAGTGGATAGTCCCTACATCATGCAAACACAACCTTTAAAAACATGCAACTCTTCATCGATTAAATAACACAAACTTCTCAGGATTACTAAACATTTCACCAGAAGATAACACATCACAATATTACAACGAAGAAGAGACTAGAAAGTGAAGTATTACAGTAATATCAGAGAAACACAGTTGCCTATCTCATTTGAAATTTGACCAGTCAAGTTGTTTCCCTGAAGATCTCTGCAATATTTCAATAACGCATGAATCATCAAAACTAATAACCTTCGAAAACTTCTGTAGAAACTAAAAAGCTCATCAATAAATTGTGTAACTCCATCAACAAAGGGGTTATCATTTCCTACGAGTAAACCAAGCTTTTTTTTTTTGCTTCTTTTGACATTTTGCCTTTCTTTTTTTTTTTTCTCTAAGTGGGCTCTTCAATCTCAATAACAAAAGTTTAATACCCCTCTGTGGGGAAGAATTCTTAAAAAAAACTCTTATATAAATATATGTGTGTGTATATATATATATATATGGGGATCTCTTTCGGTTCTTTTGGGGGCTCCTCTTGGTCCTATTGAAATCACTCCCAACCGATTGGGTTCCCAATAACAGTAGCATACATGTGATAAATAGCAATAAGGATTCAAAATATACACAACCATACAACTGGAGAGAGATAGGAAATTAATGAGTAGAATAAAGGTCCCCTTTAAGCATACCAGAATCACGAGGAAGCGAAGGCGTGGTGTGGTCTTCGGAAACCCTGTGGTAGTCTCGTCGGAAATCCCTGTGGCCGTGGTCGTCATTGTGGTGCTCTCCTTGTCTTCATTAGCAGATGAAAAAAGTTAGGGCAAAAGAAACGATGAGAGAGATTCCTGTTGCAGTGGTCGGTGTTGTGGTGCTTTCGTTGTCTTCGATTCGCAGCTGAAAAAAAAGGCATAGGAGACGATGATGGGGAGACGATGAAAGAAAGAGGAGACGATCGATGAGAGAGATTTGGGGTTTGGGGCATTTGAGATTTTGCCCTCCAAAAATTAGAACTTCTTTTCGTCCCCCGCCAATTTTATTTCGGTCGTACTCTTTTTTGGGCTTAGAAAGTTATTATTTACGTCGGGGAGTACTTTGCAGATGCAAAAAAAATCTATTTGCCACTGGTTTTTTGCAACGGCGATGTGGCGGACGCAAACCGGTAACATTTGAGACGGGATGCAATGCCAACGCAATTAAGTAATTTTTTGCGATGGCATTTCTTGCCGACGCAAATAGGTCGACGAAAAAAGCATATTCTCTTGTAGTGTATTAACGGTTTAATAAAGTCTGGTTACAAGGAAATGAAAGGAAATAAAATCTAGGCCGGGCTAGATTGGACTGAAAGATAAACTATTTTGCGGGAAAGTAAAGATAATTGAAAAATAATTTGCATAAGCGCTGGGCTTGATGGTCGGGGACCTGAAGATAGAAGATAATTAAAAGACAATGGAAAGGTAAATTGGGTAAGCCGGGGGCTTGATGGTCGTGGACCTAAAGATAAAAATAGTTGAAAGACAATTGAAAGGTAAATTGGGTAAGCCGGAGGCTTGATGGTCGTGGACCTTGGCCAAGGCCTCCAAAACTGGGATTTATAGGAGTCACAGGCCTTGAGCTGCTTCAAAATGCTCCAATGCATGTCGCCATGTGGCCTTCTAGCAAAGGTCTAGGCTTTGAGCAGCTTCAAAATGGTCCAATGAGGGGTGTTCTCTGAGCAAAACGTGCCTTTTACTCCAAGGAAATGGTAAAGGCCTGAAAAGCCCTTCTTTTCTGCATAAAACTTTGTAAAAGAGTAAAAGGAACTTCTGCATCCAGGCCTTTGAGCTGCTTGTGAGCAGCTTGCTTAGGTCTGGATGAATCACTATCCTACAGCTCCAAAGGGCTGCATGTACGCCACCTGTCCTTGGTCTTGCTTTATGCTGAAGGACGGGGTCCACTCAGACCTTGAGCTGCTTGTAAGCAGCTTACCCAGGTCTGTCCAGTAAGAACATTCTAGGCCTTTGATCTGCTTGTGCAGGCCTAAGCTGCTTGTGAGCTGCTTGGGATGTCTCCATGCATGGCTGCCATGTGTCTTGGTCTAGTTGAGCTGTTTGCATGCATGGATGCTTGTAAAAAAGGGATATTTGGGCCACCAAGGCCAAAAACGCAGGCCTGGTTGAGCTGCTTGTGAGCAGCTTGGCCTTTGAGCTGCTTGTGAGCAGCTTAGCCCTTGAGCTGCTTGAGCAGCTTGCTAGGGAGGAGCTTCTAGGCCTTTGAGCTGCTTGTGAGCATGTAGACACCCCAATCTGATTTCCCAAATCATTTTATTTCTTTTTTCAGTTTCTTGTTCCCCCGATGATGAATCAGGTTGCGAACAGTATTGAATGAGATGGCTTGAGTTTGGTGTGTACGGAACCCGTCCTTGACCCCGAAACCTTTAAACCCCAAACCTTGACTAAGGGTTTGACATTCGCGCGACTCACTGAGTCATTCGCGTGATGCTCTACTTGCCAGGTGGTGGTCAAAGTCAAACATTGACTGTTTGACCATCGCGGGGAAGCTAGAATCCTCGCGCGATGGTCTCACTCCATCGCGCGATGGTCGACACCTGTCGTATCCAGCTGGATTTTGTGATGATGAGGCGTCTGCAGGTCCATGTGACCCCGTTCCATCGACTGAACGGCGTTTGCAGGGCCACCCTTGCACCACCTAATCCCCCACTTTCCCATCAACTTGGCACCCCATTTCTCTACCAAGTAAGTGCAGCCAGCATTGTTGGCTGGCTGCATGACATTGTCTAGCCACCAACAAGCCCCCCCTTTTCCTATAAATAACCCCCATTGTTCTCTTTCAAAGGGGTTACCAAAAATTCACTCAAAAGAAGAGCAAGAACTACAATCTTGATCTCTATCAAAGCCACTACCACTTTCTCCTTTACCAAAGGCACACCACTTCATTCAAGCCTTATTCAAATCATTCAAGCAAAGGTATAATTTTCAGCCTTCACTGTTTTGATCCCTAAGGGTGCTGACAGGGCCAGGGCTGGTAATCAATATCAGTCTTGGTCCCAAAGCCAGCAAATTTACAAGCTACTGAGGACAGGTGAACCCACGCACGAGATACCCACTCTGTCGCGCGATGGTTCTCCATCTGCGTGATAAGGTTCTCGTGGGGATGGAATCCTTGTCCTGTTATAAATACATGGCTTCATGTTTTCTTACTTAACAATATTCGATATCTTTTACCGTGTTGCATGCTAAAATCAATAATTCAGTCTAGTATACTTCCCTGTTCATATTGGAATGCTCCCGGGTAGCTTCTGAACATGTCTCAGAACCCAGGCATGCAAAGCAATTCCTGGAAGTCCAGTCAAAACAATCGCGCGATGATGTGACTCCATCGCGCGATGGTGCGCTCTTTCCAGTAATTGCCCTTGCATGGGCAACTAGGCTCCCAGCCTCTGTTTTAACACCCTCACTGTTTAAGGGTTGCATTTCATTCCAGCTGTATTAATTTGTAAATATTGATTTACTTTCAGTACACATAAACTGCGTGGTTTGTCCTGGGTGTGCACTGGCCCTTCCAGAGCCCAGAAGAAGATAAAACTTAACCTGTTGGGAAGATATCAACCCTCGCGCGATGGAATGGGTTTGACGCGCGATGAAGGACTTGCATGCTGGCAGATCCATGCATGCAAGTTGGCCATTATTTGTGTTAAACTCATTCCAGTGCACTGTTGTGATATCCGATCTCAGTGTTAGATTTTATCTTGTTTATTTTCTAACATGTCGTGCCATCCATGCTATCATCTATCACATCCTGCAAACATGTTACAGTTTTAATCCCCGATTAACTGTTTCCCCACCCTAATTGGCTAAAAATTGATTAATTAAACAGAATCGCAAACAAATAACATTTTCGCAAACGCCTAAGTAGAGACCGATCTCTGGATTGGGTGAGAGGGGTGCCATAAAACTCTTCCTCTCTCGTAACCTGGCTCCCGAACCCAGATAATGTCATGACGGACTGGTTCCTTAACTTTTTCAAATCAAACAGCGCGACAAGTGCTTCGAAATACGGTTCCTTGGGTGACGGACCTTTAAAAAACCCAAGTGGCGACTCTGTATTTTTTTTCTCGCAAGCGCTTGTCGTCCAGCTAAAAACCGCTCCCGCGAACCGGCAGTATTTTCTCTTTTTAGGAGGGGAACGAAATCCCTTCCCAAGGAAAGAAAATCGGGCAATCGCATTGCCCACAGAGCAGCTTGAGGCCTTTTCCTTGCCAATTAACAGGCCATATGTGACACTTGTATGGAATTAGGCCCATCTATCAATTGGGCCTGAACTCAAGGTGAATTATGGGCCTCGAATTTCTTTGTAAGCCATGCGAGCCCAAGTCTGGAAAGAAAACTTGGGTTTTAACTGATTGAGGCCCACTTAGAAGGCCTTATTATTTCTAAGAACTGGCCTGGGCTTGGATAAAACACTTAGATCTAGTGGGTCAACCCAAGTCTTCGGCCAATCTTGGGATTGGTCTTGTGATGACGAAATCTTAGGCATTAATTTGGCCCAGGCCTTTGCAAACTCAACTCCATTAGTGGCATTCAAATTGGCCTGATTTCGTGGATGACCAATCATGAGGCTTTTCAAGGCCTGAAACCATCATTCAAGGCCTTCTTCTAACCAACAAATTGATTTTATGAATTTTGGCCAAAAATGGGTGTAAACATTGCCCCCCCATGCCTTGATTCTTTACTTTTAGGATCAAGGCGCGTATAAAAAGTAAAACCATTTTTGGCATCCAAACAGGCCTCGATTCCTATTTTAGCATGTCTTGTTTTGTTCGCCTTGCCTATGGGCTTAGTAGGCACTAGGCATTTGCCATGCTTCACTCAGGCCTTTGACAATAGTCTCTAAATTCAGACCTTGGAATGAGTGTGCTAGCCATCTTTTTGGTTGGACAGGCCTTTCAAAGGCCTCTCTTAAAGATAAAAGGCCTTAACCTGCATCCTCTAAGGCTATTTAGAGTGATTGGATGATGCTCATGCCTATACCAGAGTTGAATCTCAAGGCTCATAAGTATCACCTCTTATTAGGCCTGTTTATGCCAATAGAGGCTATGTTCGGGCCTAAAAATATGTTTGGAAGGCCTGAACTCCCACTTAGAGTGTCCATAATAAAGATTCAGGCCTACTTAAAGAGCTCAAAAGACCTTCATCCCTGTGGAAAATGCCTTGATACACCAATACGAGGCCTCTTTTCAGTCCCGGTTGTAGAGAAGCTCCAAACCTATGAAAGGTTTGACAACAAGGCCTGAAAACACGTTGAAAGGCCTAAAAATGTGGTTCAGGCCTAAAGAAAGAGCTTAAGGGGCCTCATCTCCTACAAAAAAAGGCTTGTTTAAATGAAATAAAAGGCCTCCACCTCTGCAGAAAAGGCCTGGTATGAACTTAAAATAAGGCCTACTCAATGACTGGTAGACCTTGGCCGAACATCTTAGAGATACTTGTTCGGCCTTTTAAAGGACTTTGTCCATTTAGCCCTTCCCGCAACCACGATGTTTTTGTGTAAGCCAAGTGAATAACACTCGCTTTTGATGTGCCCCACAAATCCAACGTGGGCGCAATTCTACAACTTTAAGGCCTACAGTTGGCCTACGCTTGTAATGCCTTTTGGCAGGTCGAACAATGCCAAAAAGGCCTTCATTAACCGGGGGAGGGGGGGGATCTCCAATCACAAATGAATCGTGGTCAAGCCCTGGAGTGTCGTCGTTTTCCTCCTTTACATGTCATTCCTCCTCTTCTAGAATGGCTGCAACAGGCAATTCAGGCATGTCTATAGGGCTGATTGCAGGCCTGGATCATTCCTGACCTGCATCAATGATCTGCTCATCAACAAGGGCTGAATCTTGATGTGGTAGCCCTTCAGAGACTTCAGAAAGCTCTTGAGAGGAGAAAATGGGCTGATCTTGCCTCATGATTGGACTTCCCAAGTTCTAGCTTATTCCAGGCCTGAGATCTTGCTCCCCTTGCGTCAAAACAGGCCTATCATTTTGCTCCTCCAGACCTGGAAAAAGCTTTCCATCTAGAAGTTTTTGAAAAACTTTTGAATGTTGGCTGTCGCACTCAGGCCAGAAATCGTTGCCGTGATCATTATGAGGTTTATCATCCAGGCCTTGTCGCTGTTCAGGAATCCTTGAAGGCCTGGAATGAGAATTTTGCCCCCCGAGTGTAATTCCTTGGCCTTCTTGCCCCCCGGGTGTAGGGCTTTCGGGAGCTAAGGCCTGAGGGAAGCCTAGAGGCCTAGTGTGCTTACTAGAAGCTTGTTTAGACACATTCAGGCCTGAAGTCGAGCCTAAAGTGCCAAACCGTGGTACCGGTGGTGGAGTAAGCGTTGACAACTTATCATTGAGTTTAGCCATTGCTTTATCAATGGCCTTGGTGGAGTTGATAATGACGTGGCTAGAGTTGATAATGGCCTGATTAGAGCTGATCATGGCCTTGTTGGATTCTTCTAGCCTTTGCAAACATGCATCCAAGGGATCAATACATTCCTGTGAGAGTTCTTCGTTGGATGCAACGGTGCAGGTCTGAATGGCCATATTTTCTTCAACTTGGCCTCCAAAGGTCTGAGTATGAGGATCACCAAAGCCACCATTTTGGAATTCAAGCTGTTCGGGCAGGCCTGAATGCATGATACTTGAATAGCCACGTGACTTAGCATTAAGGAGATAGGCTACCTCATTGCGTAATTGGCATTCCTCATCTTCAAGTCTGCCAATTTCGTCTTCGAGCCTTCTAACTGCATTGTTGTAGTAGTCTTGTGCGTCAAGAAACCAACCCTCCGTAGGATTGAGTCGATACTTCTCCATATTGAGACGGTTGATCTCATCTTCAAGTTCATGGACCTTGTCATATCGCCAACTAATTTCTTCTTCAAGACGCCGAATCTCAACATCCAATTCAATGTATTGAATCGACATGTCAATGAATCGGCGTGATCATACCCCTTGAAATGATTAGGGTCCCACCGGGCGTGCCAATGTTTCTTCTAAAAAATAACAATTTGGCCTAGGAACAGCGAGTAGTGCAGTTCTAGGCCTGATGCGGGCGTGCCAGGGCAGGTTTGCTGCCCAAATTCGTATTAAGGCCTGGATGCCTTAAATCTAACTTCGTATAGACCATTGCATACGACCTAAGGGGTGAGGCCGTATGTGGTTCGTGGATTGCCTTTGCGGGCTAAGGACTTAAAATTTCCTAATCGTCTGAAAAATGGAAAGAAAGGTAAAGCAAGGCCTAAAATAGAATTAAAAGGACTTTATTAACGGTTTAATAAAGTCCAGTTACAAGGAAATGAAAGGAAATAAAATCTAGGCCGGGCTAGATTGGACTGAAAGATAAACTATTTTGCGGGAAAGTAAAGATAATTGAAAAATAATTTGCATAAGCGCTGGGCTTGATGGTCGGGGACCTGAAGATAGAAGATAATTAAAAGACAATTGAAAGGTAAATTGGGTAAGCCGGGGGCTTGATGGTCGTGGACCTAAAGATAAAAATAGTTGAAAGACAATTACAAGGTAAATTGGGTAAGCCGAAGGCTTGATGGTCGTGGACCCTGGCCAAGGCCTCCAAAACTGGGATTTATAAGAGTCACAGGCCTTGCGCTGCTTCAAAATGCTCCAATGCATGTCGCCATGTGGCCTTCTAGCAAAGGTCTAGGCTTTGAGCAGCTTCAAAATGGTCCAATGAGGGGTGTTCTCTGAGCAAAACGTGCCTTTTACTCCAAGGAAATGGTAAAGGCCTGAAAAGCCCTTCTTTTCTGCATAAAACTTTGTAAAAGTGTAACTGAAACTTCTGCATCCAGGCCTTTGAACTGCTTGTGAGCAACCTTCTTAGGTCTGGATGAATCACTATCCAACAGCTCCAAGGGGCTGCATGTACGCCACCTGTCCTTGGTCTTGCTTTATGCTGAAGGATGGGGTCCACTCAGACCTTGAGCTGCTTGTAAGCAGCTTACCCAGGTCTGTCCAGTAAGATCATTCTAGGCCTTTGAGCTGCTTGTGCCGGCCTAAGCTGCTTGTGAGCTGCTTGGGATGTCTCCATGCATGGCTGCCACGTGTCTTGGTCTAGTTGAGCTGTTTGCATGCATGGATGCTTGTAAAAAAGGGATATTTGGGCCACCAAGGCCAAAAACGCAGGCCTGGTTGAGCTGCTTGTGAGCAGCTTGGCCTTTGAGCTGCTTGTGAGCAGCTTAGCCCTTGAGCTACTTGAGCAGCTTGCTAGGGAGGAGCTTCTAGGCCTTTGAGCTGCTTGTGAGCAGCTTGAGGCCTTTTCCTTGCCAATTAACAGGCCATATGTGACACTTGTATGGAATTAGGCCCATCTATCAATTGGGCCTGAACTCAAGGTGAATTATGGGCCTCGAATTTCTTTGTAAGCCATGCGAGCCCAAGTCTGGAAAGAAAACTTGGGTTTTAACTGATTGAGGCCCACTTAGAAGGCCTTATTATTTCTAAGAACTGGCCTGGGCTTGGATAAAACACTTAGATCTAGTGGGTCAACCCAAGTCTTCGGCCAATCTTGGGATTGGTCTTGTGATGACGAAATCTTAGGCATTAATTTGGCCCAGGCCTTTGCAAACTCAACTCCATCAGTGGCCTTCAAATTGGCCTGATTTCGTGGATGACCGATCATGAGGCTTTTCAAGGCCTGAAACCATCATTTAAGGCCTTCTTCTAACCAACAAATTGATTTTATGAATTTTGGCCAAAAATGGGTGTAAACAAGTTGTGCATATAAGAACAGCTTAAACATCTAATGGGACTTACCCACTATTCTCATCAGTACATATACATGTCATAGGTAACGTGTTCTTCATGCAAAAGAAAGTGGAATTCTATGTGGCACTTTAACAAATAATAACCATACTCTGATATGTGGCACTTTAACAGATAATAACCATACTCTGAGATGGGTTTTATTCTTGCACCAACCCACAAAAACAAAAACAAAACTGTGCCTTCAAGACCACCACTAGAACCAAGCCACCACGCAAAATGATGTCAATTAAACACTCATAAATCTGACGCACACCATACAAGCCAGAATAGTTTAATCCAATTAAACTAGATCATATGCACACACAAAAAAAAAAAACTATTCAATCGGTCATTGAAGTTTGTTTACGGAAAACAAAATAAAAAAATTAGTCAATTAACAGATACTAACTTCGTATATATTGACACGACTGATATGAATGGCTAATGCGAACAAAGAGCGAAAACAAGCATCAAAGGCTCTCATACCACTGTTAGAAACAAAGCGGGTAACACGAAATACCTGCTGCGGATTACACAATATAACAGATCGAAAAACTTGTTTTACGAGCTCCTACTAATACACACAGAACCTGCACAGACAAAAGAATAGTAAACTCTTCTCGGAGGTGGAGAGGCTACTAGAGTCCTCCACAAACTTCACACGTTTCAAATCCCTGGGGGCTAGATGGTGCCCTAGAGAGAACCAGGGGAGAGAGTCTACTAATTGATATGTGAGAGAAAAATATAACTGATATTTTCCAATTGTAGTCTATGGGAATATATAGATGAGAGGTGTAGAAATATAAGACATACTAATCTCTATCACTTAGGTAGTTTGAGTCCCTGTAGGACTCATCACCTTAAGTAGTTGAATCCACTTAATATTTATCATCTAAAGTTGTAGAGTCCACTTAGGACTTATCACATATTCAAAATACATGATAAATACAACCAAGTATTATCTCATGTGGACGCACCAATGGGCCCATGCAACAAATGGAAAGAAAATTTTAGGCTATGTTTAGTAGCGCTTTCATTTCCAGTTTTCCATTTTTTTGTCCAAAATTTTCAAAAACTGGACATGGAAGTATGTTTGTATGTCTATTTTCATTTGCAAAAAGAGAGAATGACTTTCAAAATTTCTGAAAATTGGAGAAGTAGCAAAACTGAGCTTCCACAATTTCTTAAAACAAAAACAGGCTGCCAAATCTTCCCCTTCAGTGCTCAAAGCCGCTTACCCGCGCGAGACACAAGTTCAAGTCTTGCCCAGAGTAAAAACCGACTTCCACTCTCTCTCTCTCTCTCTCTCTCTCTCTCTCTCTGACTTTCTGTTTTCAAAACCCAATGTGGTGGCCTCAGCCCTCGTCTCAGTGCCCGAGACATTTGTATCAAAGCAGAGTCCCCCTTAGTTCGGTTGATGGGCGATAGAATCTGATGGACCCGACTTTCGGCTCGGTACAACGTTCGGTAAATGCCAACAGGACATGCTTCTGCTTCGGTGCTCCTGAAACTGCCTGAAGGAGGTAGTTATGCCAGATGGGTCGCCTGTTGATTACGTGGTAGCAGCAATCATTTGGATTAGGTCTAGCCATGTGCTCCGCAACCGCTTTGCTCCTCACGTCACATATGACGTCACCCGAGGCGGTTACCCGAGCGTACGCTTTGCGCGTTGGCTTGAGGGCCAAGTAAACCTAGGTCTATAAATACAAAGGGATGCTCATTGCGAGAGGTAAGCAGTTCTCCCCTAACCCTAGACCTAAACTTCCTCCCCTGAGATCTAACTTGATCGTCGAAGGGTCACTGGGCCGATTCAGCCCTAGTGACTTGTTGCAGGTTCGGCCACAGGAGCACGGAGCTGCGAAGGGAGGAACCAACCCCTGAACACGATCTAGGTCCCAACAAATCGAACCCCTACAATTGGCAACTCTGCTGGGGATCTAGCCATCCTCTCAACGTTCTTCCTTCTTCTCAAACAAGCTCCGCCCAAGCATCCCCATTCCAAACATGGTTGAGGTCAAAAAAACGCAACGCGGTGGTACCACCTTGGGGCTAGGTACCCTCGTGGACCACAACCTGGCTTCCGGCGGAGCCATCGCCCTAGGGAAGACCCATATGTCCCTCGAAGTTGATGCCGGAGCCTCAACCTCAGACGCAGGCCCATCCTTCGAGCTCCACAGCTACATCCGCCATCTAGAGGGTAAAATCGATGACCTAACAACGGTCATGGAACGAGACAAGCACGTCCGGGATGAGTTGGCGGAGATCAAACATCTTCTCCAGATCTCCCCATCTCACTCCTCCGGAAGCCGTGGCGGAAAGAAAAGCTACCATAGCCCTCCCTGTAGTCGCCAAGGCAGTCACCTGCTGGAGCACAGATCCCGTCCCTCAGTCAAAGACCGTCTCGAATCACCAAGAGCGGAGGATGAACGAACCGCAAGGGTGTGTCACACCGGGATCGCTCCCGTTCCCCTAAGCAACTTCGACGGAAACCATCTACCTTCCAGAGGCTCGGTGCAGGAAGCATCTCCGCCTCCTCCACGCACTCGATCCGAGTTGGCAAGGCGCACCGCGAATCCACCCCTAGCCTCACAAGGGCAGCCAGGGGAGATGATCGCCTCGTGGAGTTCCAGACAAAGGGATACAGAGAGCGCCAGAGGAGCACCAGAGCCAAGAGCCCTATCGTCTCACATCCCACTGGTGCCCGTAGCAGAAGCCTAGTCACTGAGAGCCTCGAGCCTTCCGCTCGAGATAGCAATCATAAGCATTGCCATGAGCGCTCCCCTCAGAAGTCGGATAGTGTCGTTCCAGAGAGAAAGGAGTATGAAAGGTTGGACAAGCTTGTCCCAAAGAAACACGCAGCGACTGAGCGTCAAGACGATCCCGACCGTTCGATCCGACCTCATCGCGACGTGAGGCTTACACGGCTCACGACCTTTCCTTTCACGAGAGAAATCGACTCGGTCACCCCCCCGAAGGGATTCACCTAACCCAAATTTGCCAAGTACGATGGCAAGACCGAGGCGTACACTCATCTGGTACAATACAAACTTGTCATGTCTTTGTTCCTTCGGAATGAGCCTTCGGACGATGCCTTATTGTGCCAAGTCTTTCCTGCCAGCCTCGGCAACCTGGGTCTCACATGGTTCAACCAACTCCTTGCCGAGTCAATCTCCTTGTTCGAGTCCCTCTGCGATGCCTTCATGGCCCGGTTCGTCACGAACAATAAACATGAAAAGGAAATCGATTCCCTCTTGGCCCTCCGCAAGCGAAATGCTCCCGCAATATGCTAGCCGTTACTAGGAACTATTCAATGAGATAGAAGGTTGTGACGGCGTCATCTCGGCCTGAGGGTTCAAGCTCGGTCTCACTTCGCAGGATGAGTAGGTCTATGATGATCTCGCTCGCCATAAGCCCAATTCTATGAAAGACCTCATGACTCGCATTGAGGGTTGGTGCCAGCTCATTGAGTCCAAGGCTGAGAGAGGCATCGGGAAGCCCACGGGTTCAAAGATAGTCAATGCCTCAGCATCCACCCTAGCTCCCGCACCTGTCTCGACACCAAAGAAACAGGTCAACAATATCAAGCAGTCCTCGAGGAAGGGACCGAAGCCAAGTGATATCAACACCAAAAAAATCGTCTTCACCATTCCTATCTATCGAATCATTGATCGAGTGAAGGATCAGCCTTTCTTCTCCTTCCCTAACCAGAAGCTAGGAACTGAGAACAGGAAAATCAAGAACCCCATCGTCCGATGCAGCTACCACAACGAGCAAGGTCACTTCACCATCGCCTACAAGCCCTTCAAGGCTACTTGGAGCAACTTGTCGCAGGTGGCCACCTCGGTAATTTCATTGACCACGAGAAAACAAGGGCTCGGGCACAACGCGCCAAAAGCAACACCGAGGAAGAGGTGCAAACGATCCATGCTATTCACGGCCCTCTCAACTCCAAGGCCGCTCGCATCATCCGGGACGAGCTGAATGCGGCTTCCTCTTCCAAGCAGGTCATGTGGTCAGTCCCGAACCAAAGTGTCCCAGAACCGACAGCGGCTCCAAATGGATGATAACATTTACTGAGAAAGACCTCGACCGTGTCCAGCTCTTGCACAATGATGCCCTCGTGGTTACGCTACGCATCAGTACCTTCAACGTCTGACGCGTCCTCGAGGACCAGGGCAGTTTTGCCGAGGTCATGTACTACTCTCTGTTTAAGGATCTGAAGATTCCCGACACCAAAATCCGTCCCTCCGAAGTCTCCCTTATCGGATTCAACGGAGCCCCGGTTTGGCCCATCAGCACGGTCACTCTTCCCGTCTGTGCCGGGTCGATTGTTCTTGACATGGAATTCGTGGTGGTTGATGTCCCTAGCCCTTACAATGCCATTGTCAGGCGCACCTGGCTCCATAAGTTGAAGCCAATCGCCTCCACTTATCACCAGGTGGTCCGCTTCATCGGCTCTAACGGGTGACATGAGGATTTGTACAGAGATCAGACCGCAGCCAAGCGATGTTATGTTAACGCGATCCGACGCACTAAGCAAACTTCCCGAGTCAACCTCATTGAGGTCCCCGAAGCCCCAATTCTGGAAGACGTTGGCAGACCAGTCAACGACAAAGCAGTAGAAGACCTCGTCACCGTCCCCTTCACCAAAGACGGATCCCGTTTTTTCCTTGTCGGTTCCTCACTTAGTGACACCAATCGGAACAAGACGATTGATTTCCTCAAATGCAATATAGAAGTATTCGCACGGACTCCATATGAAATGCTCGGGGTCGACCCTTCATTCATCTGCCACTTACTCAACATTGACCAAGCCAAACGCCCGGTCGTGCAAAAAGCAAGGCAGTCCTCCCCAGTCCATTCCGAAGCTGTTATCGAGGAGGTCTACCGACTCCTCAATGCGAAGGCGATTCGAGAGGTACAACACCCCAGATGGTTGGCTAACACCGTCGTAGTTAAGAAGAAGATTGGCAAATGGTGGGTCTGTGTCAATTATTCCAATCTCAAAGACGCCTGCCCGAAGAACTTCTTCCCCCTTCCTCGAATTGACCAGCTCATCGATGCCACAGCCGGCCATGAGCGACTCAGCTTTATGGACGCCTACCAAGGTTACCATCAAATTGCCATGAGTGAAGGCGATGTTGAGAACACGGCCTTCATCACCCCCCACGGAATCTTCGGTTACCTTGTTATGCCTTTCGGCCTAAAGAATGCCGGGGCTACCTTTCAAAGAATGATAACCAAGATGTTCGAACATCTATTGGGTGACACCATGTTGGCTTACATTGACGACATGGTGGTCAAAAGCATGTGCGCCGGTGATCACCTGACCCATCTCGCCGAAGCCTTTGAAATCCTCAAAAAGCATAAGCTCCGCCTCAACGCTAAGAAGTGTGCATTTGGTGTTAGTTCCGGAAAATTCCTCGGCCACCTCGTCTCCCGACACGGTATTGAAGCCGACCCCGCTCAACTTCTTGCCATTGAAAAACTCTCGGCTCCCCACAACAAGAGGGATGTTCAACATCTAACAGGCATGGCTACCGCCCCAAATCGGTTTATAAGTCACTCTTCGGACAAATGCCAGTCGTTCTTTGCACTCTTGAAGGGCAGCCGATGAAGCTTCAATTGGACAGAAGACTGCGACCGAGCTCTCCAACAATTGAAGGCATATCTTTCCGAGGCCCCACTCCTTGTCACACCTCGGGACCAAGAGGATTTGTTCCTTTACCTAGCCGTCTCTCCGCACGCTGTAAGCTCGGTGCTCGTCGGACAGGAAGGACAGGAGCACCAACCCATCTACTACTCTAGTAAAACTATGACTCCCGCCGAGACGCGTTATCTTCCTTTGGAAAAACTTGTGCTCGCCCTCATCTCAGCCTCTCAGAAGCTCACCCCGTACTTCCAGTCCCACCGCATCATCGTTCTAACCGAGTACCCTCTCAAATCTCTCCTCCGAAAGGCCGACCTTTCTAACCAAATCTCTCAGTGGTCTGTCGAGCTTGCGAACTTCGAAATCCACTTCCAGCCTCGGACAACGATCAAAGCTCAGGTCCTCGCCGATTTCATCGCCGAACTTACACCAGCCGACGTCCTCGCCTCGGCTTTGTCCACCCGTCCTAAAGCAGCTCTCCAGGAAAACCCTAGCACAGCCTGGAAGTTCTTTCACGGAGATGTTTAGAAGATGTACGTTGATTGCACCTCCAACAGCCGAGGCGTAGGTGCAAGCATCCTCCTCCTCTCCCCTTCCGATTTCTTGCACGAAAGTTCACTCTCCATCAACTTCCCAGCCTCCAACAACGAGGCTGAATATGAAGCACTGATTTCCGGGCTCAAAACGGCTGAAGCCCTGGGTTGTCACGACCCTAGCCCGACCCTAAAGGCTCTAGTCACAACAAAGCGCCAATGATCACATCACGAAGGCCATATTAAAGTTAAACACCTCATTAGCAAATGACTGAAGGGACTCAATTAATGACAAGCGGAAGCAAATTCCATTTTATTACATATGCCAAAACCAAAAGTCTTTACAAGGATCTCTACATTGCAAACCACCCAGAGCTGTGCATATTTACATGTCAAAAATTGGTTACCAAGAGCAACTCCCTATCTACAAGTCCATATCTACATAGCACGTCCAAAAGAAAGCTATATGCCACCACTCTATGTCTCGTTGCCTGAAAGGTGGAGAAATTCATAAGCCAAAGCTCATATGAATGATTAATACGCAATTCACATGCTTTCCATGGACAATGTTAAAACCATTTAAAAACGAATCACATTTCATAGCAACATAGCATAGTAATGCACATCCTCTATTCATTTCATGTCTACCAGGCGTCCCCGGTAGTAGATAAGTTAAGACGTCTTTCGTTATTCGAGACAATAACCATGCCTTGCTAGCCTTTTAGCACGTGTCCCCTAGCAAGCTGGGACGTGGGAGGATGCCATTAATATATATAAAACATGTCCACCTTTCATTGATATTCCATGGAGTTCATATCAAATTATAAAAAATTATTGAAGCGTAAAGCTTATAACAAACCATGTGTTTTGGGTATTAATCACTCACCTCGTATCCATGTGTCACCCGAACCTCCTAAAATAATTAGGCAACAAAACATGATTAGACGATGTCAAACAAGCCTATTTTAAATGAACATAAGGTCCTATGGTAAGAATATGAAATTAGATAGCTAGCCTTAAGAGATTAGTCATGAAATCTGCAGTTTCATAACCTTTAACCTAAAATCTGATTTTGCACAAGAACAACTAAGACACGATCTTCATGCATTTTTTTAGGTCTATGAGTCTAGTTTCAAAATCAGAAATGGATCGCAATTTCATCGCCCGAGCTCAAAATTATGGCCGTTTCCGTAAAGTGCAACGATTCTGTCAGCACTGCAGACACCACAACAGCAGGTCGGTTAACGAATTTTAACTTCTTCCACATTGTGAATTAGGTTCTGAAAATTTTACACAGTAAAGTAGACACATACAGGCATCTTCAATAAAAATATCAAAAAATATTAAGGTCGGGAAGATGGTGAGAAAAATTCCTCAAGAACGAGGCAGATTCAATTCTGTTGGAGCTCGAAATAGCCTACCCACAAGCTATACGAATTTCTGAGGTAAAACCCTAAAATTCACATCAAAGCTCATACAGAAACTTCACAAAAACATGAGCAAACCAGAGCATACTCATGGGCTGCCTTAAATATACCAAATTCATGAATTACACCAACTTTAAACATGTCAATTTCTGGGAATTTAGGCAAGGTTCATGGATTTCCAACACAAACTTCAATCTCTACCCTAAACCCACTTAGATTCAGCACTTCTAGCAAAAATTGAACATCAAGAACAAGAAATTTTACTCCTCTAGGTATCTACTTTCCAAATTAGGCTTCAATCCAAGGCTAGGAAGAAATCTCCAAGATTTTCTTCTTCTTCTTCTTCTTCTTTTTTTTTCCTTCTCACCGAATGGTTCTCTCCTCTCTCTCTCTCTCTCTCTCTCTCTACGTGTGATGAAGATGGGGGAACTGTTACACGTTTCTTTCATTTTAACAGGTTACAAGAAAAATTATCATGTGTAGGTGTGACCTATAACCACTTATGTTCCATTTCCTAATAACTAGCAAAACAAAGCCAAAATCACATAATTAACATCAAGTTCAACACATACTTAAATTCTAAACACAATTAAAAGATTAGGGGTACTACACCCTCCCCCACTTATAGAAGTTTGTCCTCAAACTTAAGTTACCTTGTACTGGAAAGAGATACGGATACTTCTTTCGCATGTCCTCCTCTGTTTCCCATGTCGCTTCTCCCCCACGTTGATTAGTCCACCACACTTTAACTAATGGTATCACCTTGTTCCTAAGATCCTTGTTCTTCTGGTCAATGATGTTCTCCGGTTTTACCACGTAGCTCAAATTTTCCCGAAGTTTGATAGGAGTCGTTACAAGTAATTCCTCATCAAAATTAGGCAAATACGGTCGCAACATAGATACATGGAAGACATCGTGAACATAAGATAGCTCCGGTGGCAAGGCTAAACGGTAACTCACTTCCCCAATTTTCTCTAAAACCTCAAACGGCCCAACATACCTTGGCTGCAACTTTCCTTTTTTTCCAAACTGTTTCACTCCCTTCATTGGCGATGCTTTCAAAAACACGAAGTCCCCAACTTCAAACTTCAACGGTCTCCTCTTCGAATCTGCGTAACTCTTTTGCCGACTTTGCGCCGCTTCCAATCTTTCTTGAATAACCCGAATTCTTTCAGTAGTTTCATCGGCAATTGCTGGTCCTTCAAGTCTCCTCTCCCCCACTTCGGTCTAGCATATCGGGGATCGACATTTCCTCCCATATAGTGCTTCATAAGGTGCCACACCTATACTCGCTTGATAACTATTGTTATATGCAAATTCTGCAAGAGACAAATGTTTCTCCCAACTCCCTTGAAATTCTAAAACACAAGCCCGTAACATATCCTCCAAAACCTGTATCACCCTTTCGGACTGACCATCGGTTTGTGGATGAAATGCTGTGCTAAACTTTAATTCCGTGCCCATTGCCTTTTGCAAATTTCTCCAGAAATTAGAAGTGAATCTCGAATCCCTGTCTGACACAATAGACACTGGCGTACCATGTAATCGTATAATTTCCTTAATATACAATTCAGCCAACTGCTCCAAACTAAATGAAACATTTACAGGCAAAAAGTGAGCAAATTTTGTTAAGCGATCCACGATTACCCATATCGCATTATTACCGTTCTGAGTACGCGGCAATCCCACAACAAAATCCATTGTGATATGCTCCCATTTCCATTCCGGTATAGGCAATGATTGAAGAATCCCGCTGGATTCTTATGCTCAGCTTTCACCTGTTGACAAGTAAAGCATTGAGAAACATATTTAGCCACCTCTCTTTTCATTCCTGGCCACCAATACACTTCCCTAAGGTCTCGATACATTTTGGTGCTTCCAGGATGCACTGCAAATTTGGATTTGTGAGCCTCCTCCAAGATTTGTCTTCGGATTTCTGGTATATCAGGTACACAAACCCTGTTTTGAAATCTCAACACAACATCTCTAAAAGAGAAATCCTCTTTAGGTTTAGTTTCCCATGCCTCGATAATATTCTTCAAAAATTCATCATCCGGTTGTCTTTGCCTAACAGTTTCATATAACACAGGTTGAACAGTAAAAGTAGCCAATATAGCATCAGTGCCATAAATAGAAACCTCTAGTTCCAACTTTTCCATTTCTCTAATCAATTCTCGTTGAGAGGTAAGTAAATAACACAACTCACCAGAAGATTTTCGGCTCAAAGCATCTGCAACCACATTTGCTTTGCCCGGATGATATTGAATCGTCAAATCATAGTCCTTCATCAACTCAAGCCACCTTCTCTGCCTCAAATTCAACTCTTTTTGCGTGAAGAGCTATTTCAAGCTCTTATGGTCCGTATAAATTTCACATGACGCCCCATACAAATAGTGTCGCCACAATTTCAAAGCAAAGATCAATTCTTGTTCTATGGTCCGAACATCGTTCTATTTCCTTCAGCTACATTGACAACCCAGTTTTGAACTTGAGGCATTGAATCAAGAAGTACTCACCATAGAGCTCGGTCCGAGCAAGATGGATGAGATTATTGGCTACCTGCGAGATGATATACTCCCCCCAAACAAGAAGGATGCTCACCGACTTCAAAACAGAGCCGCTCTCTTTTGGCTTAATCCGAACGATAAGCTCTACCGCAGATCATTTACAGGACCTTACCTATTGGTCGCACACCCACACTAAGTACCGAGCATCATTGAAGAACTTCATGCCGACGACAGCGGTTGTCACTCCGGTGAACGGTCCCTCGCTCACTGAGCCATCTCTCAAGGGTACTGGTGGCCAACAATGAAGAAGGATTCCAAAGAATTTGTCAAGCATTGCAGAAAGTGCCAGATGTTTGCCCCCATTATCCACCAGCCGGCTCGAGACCTTAGTCCTCTCACTAGCCCCTGGCCTTTCTCCCAGTGGGGCATGGATATCGTTGGCAAGCTCCCTGTTGCTCCTGGCGGGTTCAAGTTCCTCTTGACTGCAACCGACTATTTCTCAAAATGGGTCGAAGCCGAGCCCATGGTCACTATTGAAGAAACAGACGTCATCCATTTCATTTGGCGAAATATTATCTCGCACTTCGGCGTTCCATTTGCCATCATCACCGACAACGGAAGGCAGTTTACAAGGCAGAAATACCGGGCCCTGCTGGACGAATTTGGCATCAAATGGGACACATCCACTCCGGCTTACCCTTAAGGCAACGGGCAAGCCGAAGCTGCAAACAAGGCAATTTCATCAGGACTCAAGCGCCGACTCGAATCTCGCCGGGGCAAATGGGCCAAGGAGCTACCTAGGGTGCTCTGGGTCTACCGTACCACGCCTCGGCGATCCACCGGTCGTACTCCCTTCTCCTTGGCATTCGGAATGGAGGCCGTCATTCCCATTCAAGTTAGGCTTCCAACTATTCGCACTGAAAACTTCAACGAGTCGGTCAACAACGACAACATTGCTTCAGACCTCGACGTGGCCGAGGAAGAACGTGAAAATGCAAGGATAAAGCTCGCGTCATACTAATAAGAGGTTGCAAAGGGTTACAACCGAAGTGTCCGTCTTCAGTCATTCAAGCCCAATGACTTTGTCTGGAAGAAGGTAGTGGAGAAATCAAAGAAGAGGAAGCTAACGCCCAATTGGGAAGGCCCCTACCGAGTCCTCAAACACCTCGGTTCAGGAAATTACAAATTGGAAAAGTTGGACGGTTCTCCTATTGCTAAAACATGGAACGCGAACAACCTGAAGAAGTTTTATGGATAGTACTCCCTCGATTTCCGAGACCCAGTTCACTTCTTTGGCCTGTGTTTCATTTCTTTTGTTTTTAAGTTTCAAAGGCAACTTGCTTATGTAAGGGCAGCATTCCAACAAGTATCAATGAGAATTTTCTTTTCTTGACTCTACTTGTATTCTTTGTTTTTGCTGTTTCATTACTTGCACTCGGTTCGTTCTCTCACCCAAACCATTTTACACTGACTTTAGGGATATTGTTCTCTCTTAGGTGATACCCCTGGACAAAATTCCCACAAAGTCACCCCGGCCTCTTCGGTCGTTTGGGCTTTTAGTCACTCGCCTTAAGGATACTCGGTTTCCTACCGAGCCCCTTATACTGACCCACCAAAGTCACTCACTGCTCGGACTCGCTGCATCCCGAACTCATGGCCGAGGCCATATCCCTTTCGGGACTCTAGCCCAAGTCCCCTAGCAGTCCCACTATAACACGACCTTACCCCTCGTTAAACTTATTCCGCTCACTAAGCAGCCAAGGCGCCCTTGTCCAACGCAGGGGCATGGAAAGTTCAAAGTTGTTCCTTCTTACTTCGGATTAGGTCACTCGGCTCTCCCAGATCTTGCCACAGACCGGGGCTTCGGTCATCAACCCCTACGCTTCGGTCATTTCCCGGGTTGGTTGCACAAGGTACCCGCCCGAAGCAGGGGCTGCCCGTAAAACACCCTTTTAAAGTTTTTATCAAGCAATCAGATTCACGGCGGATAGTGCTTCGGTTAAGGCTTGCTCCATCACTCCACAAGCCCAACCGAAGTAGGGGCACAGATACAGCCTACCTGCAACCATGGATTCATGCGAACACTTCAAAAGCAAACATAACGGTTTGGGAAAAGGAAAACATACATTCACACAAGATGAGAAATATGCGTTGCATGTGAAAATCCTTGTCAAATTATTACAAGTGATCTGGCTTCTGCCAAATTGTTCGGCGCCAATCACATCCAGAAATATTTACAAACTCTGGAACGGCAAACTCCAAACGTCCAGAACCGTCCAAACAAAAACAAGAAAACCAAAATTACAGATGTCTTTTGAGAAGGGGGAGTTATGTTCATCCTATGCGCCTTCGGTTGGAGCGGTGGCATCGGTATCGGCCAGGTTCTCAGGGGCTTGGAGCTCTTTGAGATTTGGCACAATTTCATTCTCTTCCTCGGGCAGAATGAGCTCTTCAAGAGGCGGCTGAGGCACGGCTCGGAGTCCTGAGTCTACAGGGAGATCGAGTTTGCTCAATAGGGCCTCATGGCTGAAGCGCACTTTGTCCAAGAAGCGATCTCTGTATAGCTCGGCCTCGATCTCCTGAACCTGCTTATTGTATTCCACTCCGGCCGCGTCCCAGCCTTCGTCATAACCTTTGTTCTACGCGGCCTCAACCTCGCGAGCTCGGGTGACCCTCAGAGTAGTTGCATCCTCCTCGGCCTTTGCAGCTCGACCCTCGGCAAGCACCTTTTCCCTATCGCACCTCTGGAAGTCCGCAAGGTAAAGGTCGCAAGTCTCCTGAGCAATCTTTAAGTCCTTCTCCTTCTGCCCGAGAGCCTGCTTTGGCTCCTCAATCTCTCTCTCCTGCGCCTTGCCCCGGTCATTGACCACCAATGCCCAAGCGCTAGCCTGTCAACAAAAATTGAGGTATCCACCGAGTGCAAATATCCAAATTAAAAGGAACGAAGTGCAACAGAAATAATAATGATAGTAGCTTACAGTGAAGAGGGCCTGTGCTATATCGGCGGTAATATCCTCGGTCAAGCCCGAGACAGCCGGGGCGTCCCTAGGAAGAATGCTTCCCCTGAGCATTCCGAACGCTACCCCGAGGTTTTTAACGCTGTCGGCATGATGAATTTGGCGACCAGCGAAATGACAGAACTCCGGAGCCCAGGGAAGCTCCCTTGGGTTGGCCCACTGGCCACCTTCTTCCCCCACATTCTCTTGTCCTTCTGCCTGCTCCTCCTCCTTGGTGATGTCAATAGTTTCTTGACCCCCCTCCCGGGTATCCCTTCCATCCTCGAATCGAGCCCTCTTCTCTGGGGGCTCATGGGGAGAAGCAGGGGATGCCTTTGAGGTCCCCGCATCTAGTGCCCTGGGACTGAGCCTTGGCCTCGGCCTCTGGCGCCTCAAGTTCAATACCTCGCGAGTTCCTGGGCCCGCCATCTCACCGCTCAGCCCAGTCCTTTCCGGCGTCTCTCCGTCAATCTCCTCGCGAATGACGCCCGAGGCCCGGAGGTGCTACCTTCAGCTTCGGTTGTACCGCCACTTCTCCTTTCCCCTCTTCCGCCTCTTCCTCCTCGGCCTCCTCCTCTGCCTACCCTCAGAACCCCCTGACGCCTCAATTTTTTCTTCAAGAAGCTGGTGTAGGAGGTGACGTACCCAAGCAAATCAGGGGCGTAACAGCTTGCGGCTGGTATGGCGTAGGCGGCAGTTATTTGAGCTCGAACGGCTCTCTCCCAAAGCCCCTACACGACACCCTCGACTGCAAAAGAGCGCCAAGCGGAAAGAGTTAGTACATGTGAAATACAGCGAGATATGCGATGAACATACTGAAGAGAGGTTTTCACCGACCGGGAGTTTGGTCTCGAACTGGACCGTGGTGGTAGTGTCTACCCTTTCCCCGGGCCCGAACATGAAGTTCCAGGTAACCGAAACATAAATACTCGCCCGTTCTTTAGAGTCAGGCAAATGGTCAATCAAAAACATGTCGTACCCAGTCCAGCAAGACAGGTAATAACGTTCGTGTTCGCGGTTGACCCCTAACAAATATACCCCGAAGAGCTCTTCAAGCCCGAAGGTCAGATTGAATTGCCTCCTCAGCTTAATGATGCTAGTGATGATTCAGTATGAATTCACCGTGAGCTAGGAAGAGGTGAGGTTAAGGGTTCGGAGCACTCGTCGGACAAATTGATGAAGGGGGAATCTAACTACCCCCTCGGTAATGGCCATCAGGGGGAAGATCAACTCCCCTTGCTTATGCGAAAGATCTCTGGGGTCGCTGTTCAGAATGAGCCGAACCTCGACGTCGGAAGGGATATTGTAAACCCTCTTAAATTCCGCATAGGCAGCCGGCATGCCATTGAAGTACTGGTTCCGATAGGGACATGGCCTCATCGGCCTTCTTCGTCCCCGGACCTCCTCGTGAGCATCAGCGAACGGCTCCAATCCATGGTCCGATGTGCTGGAGGTTTCCATTTCCCGAGGATCAAAAGCTGTAACGGGATGCGGATCTCTGAAAGGGTCTGATGGCTCGATGTAATCCACTGGGATTCGGTATAAGGCTCGGGAACAAATCTCCTCAAAGATTTCCTCAAGGTTAACGGAAGAGGCCGAGCTACTGGAACTGTCCGAGGAGAGTTCAATGACCATTCGCCCCTACCTAGCAAGGAAAAGAACGTGCAAAAACCCGTTAGCTATGTGCTCAGGGGAAAAACAAGAAGGTCTAGTGCTCGGGACAAAATGGTCATCGCTCCTCGGAATCTATTGGCCTCGGTCCTCACCAGAACATTCCTCCTCGGTTAGAGTCCTCGAGGTCTGATACTATTCCTACGGCCTCGGGATGAAGATAGGCCTCGGGAAGAATTTAGGCCTTGGAAGAAATAAGACCAATGCTAGAGATTTCCAGCGCCGCCGCGGGCCAGAGGTGACGGAGCAGTGGTTCAGCCGTAGTGCACGCTTAAAGTGACGAAAAACTTGAAGAAAATCCTCAAAACATGAAGATTAAGGTGAAGAGATCAACATACCTCAACTTAGTGCGGTGATCGGCGTCCAAAATGCTCGAAATCTCGATTAAAGGTTGGAAGCAGATGGCGGCGGCAATTCGTCTTCGAAACAGAGGACAGGTGGCCATTCTGCCTCCGTCTCGTCTATTTATATCGAGAGAGACAAAAAACTGCATGGGAAACGAAGCGTCATGCGCCGAGCCGTCGGATCTCTGACGCGTGTCCTCATTGGACGGTCATTATCAAGGGCTCTGAACCGAGGTCAGAGCGCCGGAGGGCCAAACCATTGGCATATTGATACGTGCTCCCGAGGCGATGTTTCGTACCAATCAACTGACATGGCAAGTGCCGAGACAGCTGTCATCTTCTAACACTTTAGTAAAGTTCGACACGTGGCTCCAACTGCCGTGGCTAGTGGATTGGAATTTGCCGAAGTCGCTTGACTCTTTGGTGGTCCATATAGAGGAGGTTTGAGGCATTGTGATACGTGAAAGAAGTCAAGTCCCTAAAGCGGAGATGCAAGGCTCCAAAGACTTGAGGGGCTATTGTGGTGGCCTCGGCCCTCGTCTCGGTGCCCGAGACATTTTGTATAGAAGTAGAGTCTCCCTTGGTTCAGTTGACGGGCTGATAGAATCTGATGGACCCGACTTCCGGCTCGGTACAACGTTCGATAAATGCCAACAGGACGTGCTTCTGCTTCGGTGCTCCCGAAACTGCCTGAAGGAGGTAGTTATGCCAGATGGGTCCCATGTTGATTACGTGGTAGCAGCAATCATTTGGATCAGGTCTAGCCATGTGCTCCGCAACCGCTTTGCTCCTCACGTCACATATGACGTCACCCGAGGCGGTTACCAGAGCGTACGCTTCACGCGTTCGCTTGAGGGCCAAGTAAACCTAGGTCTATAAATACAAAGGGATGCTCATTGCGAGAGGTAAGCCGCTCTTTCCAAGCCGCTCCTAAACTTCCGCCCCTAAGATCTAACTTGATCGTGGGAGGGTCACTGGGCCGATTCAGTCCTAGTGACTTGTTGCAGGTTCGGGCATGGGAACGTGGAGCTGCGAAGGGAGGAACCAACCCCTGAACACGATCTAGGTCCCAACAAATCGAACCCCTACACCCAAAAAGTTCAATTGAAATAAAGGAAGAAGTAATGGGGATTTCCAAGCAAATTCAAGAAGCAGACGAAGACCCAATCTTCAACGAGAGATCAAGAGAGAAATGAAGACCCAATGTTTGACACTGTCAAAGAGACTCGATCAAGCTTTACAATTTCACTTTTTGTAAAAGCAATAGAAGAGGGGGGAAGAGGGGAGCAGAAATGGACAAGGGAAATGGAGAACAAAAAGAAAGAAAAAAAACCAAGAAGAGAAGAACGGGAAGATGGGATGGAGAGAGAGAGAGGGGCAGAGTATATTTTAGAGAGAGAAGAGAATCTGCAAATCCACATGGCACATGTGACCTCCTCCGCCACATTATCTATCTATACTGCATGTCCCTGTTTTTGGCATGAAAAAATGCAACAAGGCACTATTTGCTTTTTTTTTTTTTTAATGAGTTGATACAAATATATTTTCTGCTTTTAGTTTTAAAAATAAAAATAAAAATTGATTTCAACAAATAAAAAATAAGAAATAGAAAAGTGACAACGTTACCAAACATAGCCTTTGTATTCATAATTTGTTGTTTTCGATTCTCTTTCCCTCATAATCAAACAATAGTAAATGTAGGGGGATGAAAACAATTGATGCTCTGGATGATACCAAATTGCAACGGCTTCACGTGCCTCTACACCGGAACCCTAGTTCGTCGTCGTAACCCTAATCTGCAAGACAGATAAGGGGTGAGCGCACCTTTGCTTCTCGTAGCAAAGGCCCTCCGATGCCAAAGTTAGTATCACGAACTAATAACAAACCCTAATTATCAGTAGGAAAATAATCTGAATGCAATGTATTGCATACCTTTTACCTCTAAGTTTATCTCGTATTTATAGATTACAGATGCTTGCTGCCAAAGCATCCTTGTTCCCCTAGGATTCCTATTTCGTATAAGAAACCTAGGATTTCATGGATTCTCATTCCCTTATCAAGTCATCACCTTTAGTCCATTTAGGACTCTTTTCCATAACTGGCCGAACATTCCATTCATGTTGGGTATCTTTCCAAGATCCTATACATTGGGGATCTTATTCTTTACCGGATTAGCACTGCTTTGGAACTTTCTAGAGCGTTCCTACCGCCTTGACATTCAAGGCCGCTTTCTTAATAACTCTTTCCCTGTTTGGCCATCTTATTGCCGAACAGTACATCCAGACCAATGACCTCTCATGTCACTGGTCCACATTCTTATGCTTTTGATAAATGACTTAATGTGTCTTTTGTCTACACTTGCCGAACAAACTATATGGGCCAATGACTCCTCATGCCAATGATCCATATCGTCGTTCATCACCCTTTCCGGTGGTACATCAGATCGTGTTCACCGCGTGCTTTCTTATACCAAGTGTTCGGCTTCTATTTGCACCTGTTCGAGAATACCTCCCTACAATTGCTCCCCAGCTTTGCTCGTTGACACCGTTTTGGGGACGACTAATAAAGCTTAAATTTAGGCTTTGAGCCGAACTCTTCTGATCTCGGTCAGTAACTGTGTTAATACTCATTGATGTTTTTAGCGCGTTTGTCATTATACCATCTCGGGGTAGTGACTCCACGTGGCATATTTTGCATACCTTTCATTAATTTTGAGCTGACGTTCTATCAAACGGTGTCAAAACGGCATCTGCTTTCCGTTACTTTAACTCGTAACGGTGTGAGAGGAGACGTTTCGTCTCCGTTCCTCACCCTTAAACCCCTAAAAGGGACCCTTTTTTGGTTTTTACTAGAAAACTCGTATCTCAGTTTACTCTTCAAGACTTAAGCGAGAACTTTTCCTCTCTCTCCGCCATAACCGTCGTTTCGAAGCTTTCGATTGCACTTCCTACCATTGCCGCTGCAACCATCGTAAGGTTCTTATTCCCTTCTTGTATCTCATTCTGGGATTTCTTTGCGTGATTCATCCATTCCTTAGGGCTTCATTCGTACCCATTTCCAGATTTTATATCTTAAATCGGGTGTATCCATGGCAGATGATGGTGAAAATGCTTTAAAACCCAGCAAGTTTAGGAAGCTGTGTGAAACCCCTACAGCCATGGCGGCCTTTAGAACAGAATATAACATCCCTGATAATGTTGGTCTTGAACTCGCCCCCCTGGGGGCGGATAGGGATGGCGGCTTGTGGGACAGAATGTGTATTCCCATCGTAGCCATTGTCGAGGGTGGAGTCCATTTCCCCCTCCACCCACTACTCCGCCAAGTTCTAAATTGGTATCGTCTCACCCCCATGTAAGTTTCGACGAATGTATTTAGGCTAGTGATGGGGATCATAGTGCTGCATAGGATTTTGGGGACCCAACTGGGGATTTGGGACATCCAGTGGTAGTATAGCATAGTGCTCAACCCTGAGTACAATACATATTACTTCAAAGTTAGAAGGGCAGACAAACGTCTCATGCTAAACTTGCCAGATTTTGCTCGTGACCATGAGATTGACTTCCTCTACGTAAGTAGAGCATTCGAGCCAATAGGGGAAGACAGCCAAGTGGTGGGTTTGCATTGCCCCCACATATGGGGTTACCCTCGTATGTTCCTAATTTTGCTTTGTAATTGTTCGCTTACTGCCTTCTTGTGGCTCTTTCATGCTTTTAATTTTGCAATTTGGATCTTAATCCTGCAACGGATAATGCTAACAAGCATCCCAGACGAGAGCCGAGTTACGTCCGAACAGAGGACATCAACAAGATTTTAAAGTATACAGGCGAACCTGGTACCCGAACAGCTGGTCGGGGTTGTAACGATGACATATTGCTAGGATACGACCCTTCGTACAGAGGGGTTATCGACAGAAGGCTTGCCCATCCAAGTACTAGTGCTGCTTCTACCTCCATTGCTCCCCAACCACGGAGTTCAAGATTGCAAGCTGGAGTTACCCTTGCCGGACAGCTAGGTGAAGTTACTATTCCTGAAGGCATTCCTCTGACACGCTCAGAAGATCTGAACGAAGGCAAGTCATCCCCGAACAACAACCCGAACAACCCATTCCCCTCTACATTACTAGCCAGTCCTCTTCCTCCGGCTACTCTCGATCTCCCCCAGCCCTAGGTACGATGACTCGCCAACCCGTCGACCTTAGCACCCTTCTCACTGTCTCCACGCGGGGACGTGCAGCTGCCAGTAGGGTGGCATCAACTGGTGTTGCCCCCCCCCCCACAATCTCGTCGAAATAAGGGGGGGGGGGGGGGGGGGGGGGGATCAACACGATCATCTTCTTCTCCTCGGGAACACGATAGTTCCCTTGAGGCTGTTGATGCTCATCGGGACAAACGTCCCTGGAGAGAAGAAGCCGGAGATACTGAAGCTCCAGCTGCTTCAGTACCATTAGAACTCCTCCGCCGAGCATCCCAATCATTTCTGATGTCTGGGCCCCTCAACTCATGAGGGGGGAACGGCTTGTAAACGTCGGAGATAGTGCCAGCTCCTCCGAAACTGCACTAGCCTTAGCACAGGGCTTATCGCTTCCTATCGACATGCAAAAAGAATCCTCATCGTCTGCAGATAGACTTATGTCCACTGGTCTTGTCAGTGGAATTAAGGTAACTAAAACCCTTTTTTTAGCCTTACCTTAATTGTAGCAGTTAAAAAATCGTTAACTTATTTGTGGTATTTGTATAGTTTATCCAAAAAATGATGACACTGGGCCAAAAGTTTCAAGAAGCTGACGCCGAGAGAATTAGACTCTTAAATGACAACACGAGGCTGCTCCGAACAATCTCAAGGCTGGAGAGAGAGAGAGAGAGAGAGAGAGAGAGATAAGGCCAAGGCAGAGGTACGTTGTTGAAACAAAAAGCAAGCTTGAGACTGTCGAGGATAGTCTTGGTCAAGCTCTGGCAGAGATTGACAACACCAAAAAGGCTGCGTACGAAGAAGGTTATCAAAAAGGCTTTGACGCAACAACGGCCAGCTATGTGGACCAGATGCCAGCCATTCAAGACTAGATCTGGGTTACTTGCTGGGAGGCGTGTCTGACGAAGGTGGGGGTTGCTGAAGATTCCCCCCTCTGGGAGGAGAACGATTTACCAAGCCGCCAAATTGCAGCTTCTTAAGCACATGATGACACTCCTACTGATGATGTCGATCAGCAGATTGACGACTTTGCAGATGCCGATGAAGAAATACAGATAGAGTCTCAATATGCTACAGTTGAAAATACATCTGTTCGAGAGGTGACCATTGAGACCATTGTCCCAGAAGAGGATGCTGTTGCTGGTGGTATTGTTGGAACTGAGGCTCCCCCAGAGGTTCAGAACCTGGACTGATTTGGCAAGCAAATAACTTAGTTCTATTTACTTTTCCTTTTAAACTTTAAACAATTTGGTTGGTCCTGTGTGACCATGGAATATCAACCATGCGCGGTAATAGTATTTTCGTACTTTTTCGATAACACAGGTACTCGGCCCTTCGTGGTGTATCACTTGGTTTGTTCGGCCATGAACCTTCTGTGGTGGCCTTTAATGTGTTCTGGTTTTTCGTACCATTTATCACAAAGTTGCTTAGTATTTTTCATTAAGTTTATTCGTACTTGATTTCTGCATATTCTCGTATGCGTTCCTGAGTTTGTTCATACTCAGGAGTATCTCTCAAGCAAGTATTCCATATGTGTGTGCTTGGGTGCATAAGTCTCTCTTACTTAAGTATCCCATAGTTGTTTCAAGCTTTTCATGCTTTAAAAAGCTAAGTATTTGCGTACTTAGACAATCCAGCTAACATATGCTCGTTATGTTTTAAGCTAAGCCAAGTGTTTCATACTTGGCAAAGAAATAGTTATTTCATTCTGGCCCGTAAGTATCTCGTACTTATTTCTGCACATTCTCGTATACATTCCTGAGTTTACTCATACTCATAAGTCTCATATATTTAATGAACTTCCAGTTTCTCGTACTTAGATAAAATCATACGTGTACAACCCAAGTATTTCGTACTTGATGTTTCTCACATTTAGTCTAGCGTTTTATTCGTACGATGTGTGTTTCTTGTTGTTTCAGTCTGTTCACTTTTTCCAAGTGGAAATGTTCAAACATGCAAAGTTAAATGTTCGGTATTGGGTACGTATATTCGTACGTGGCATTCGTGCCGTCCCCTGCTCCCCAATACGAATACAGAAAAATAAGTTCAAATTCGTATTTGGAAAAAGTAAAAACTCCAAGGATTTGATATAGACAGAATAATGATTTTATTCATAATCTTTGAAACTCAAAGGGGCGTTATTTGTACCCGTTGCAACTAGAAGTCAAAAGGAAACAAAGGAGCTTTGTTCGCAGCCTCCACACAATCACATAGTGAGCTCGAAAATAAAACTCAAGGGGGCGTTACTTGTACCCCTTGCAACTAATAAATAATAGAAAACAAAGGAGCTTTGTTCGTAGCTCCCACACAATCACGTAGTGTGTTCTAAAACAAAATAAAACTCTTTTAAACAAAGAATTTTCTCAGATTATGAACGTTCCAAGGTCTTGGCACTGGATTGCCGTCCAAATCTACCAATTCATAGGCCCCAATGCCCACAATCTCGTTTACTCGATATGGGACTTCCCAATTAGCCCCCAACTTGCCTTCGTTGGCCACCTTAGTATTACCGAGCACTTTTCGTAGTACAAGGTCCCCAACACCAAACTCTCGAGGGTGAACATGTTTGTTGTAGCTCCACATCAACTATTCTTGGTAAGAAGTTAAATGTACCAGGGCCCTCTCCCTCCTTTCCTCAGCGAGATCAAGCTCAATTTCGAGGGCCCTATCATTGCCCCCACTTTCAACTAGTGCGGTCCTATTGGTTGGAAGACCAACTTCCAGAGGTATGACAGCCTCTGTTCCATATGCCAACGAATAGGGGGTCTCTCCCGTAGACCTCCTAGGCGTTGTTTGGTGAGCCCACAACACTAGTGGTAACTCGTCAGGCCACTTCCCTTTAGCTTTGTCCAGCCTCTTCTTGATCCCGTCAAGGATAGTCTTATTAGACGCCTCTGCCTGCCCATTACTTTGAGGGTAAGCTAAGATCGAATAATAATTCCGTATTCCGTACTGGGCACAAAAAGCCTTGAATTTCTTCTGAAATTGGGATCCATTGTCTATGATTAACGAATAGGGGACCTAAAATCGGGTAATAATACTCTTCCACACGAACCTTTCTATCATTGGTTCGGTAATTTTAGCCAATGGTTCTGCCTCAATCCACTTAGTGAAGTAATCTATTGCCACGAGCAGGAAATTTCGATTCCCAATTGCTTTGTGGAGTGGACCCACGATGTCCATTCCCCACTGAGCAAACAGCCAAGGACTTGTCAAAGGCACCAGATCCTCGGCTGGTGTTCGAATCATTAGTGAGAATTTCTGACACTTTTCACAAATTTTTACATACACCTTAGCATCCTCTTGCATATGTGGCCACCAATAGTCTTGAGTAATTGTTCGGTGGGCGATGGATCTACCTCCAGCATGGCTTCCACAAGTCCCTTCATGAATTTTGTGCAAAAATTTTTGCACCATCTTAGGGTGCACACAGAGTAAATACGGACCAGTAAAGGACTTCCTGTAAAGCTTACCTTCTAGGGACAGCCAAAATCTTGTAGACTTGGTTTTAATCTTATGAGCTTCCTTTTTATCAGTGGGGAGTGTTTCATCTCGTAAAAACTACACAATTAGGTCCATTCAGCTTGGTCCTTGGTTCATGTCCAAGACCAACTCAACACTCCTCCCAATGCTCGGCTCTGTCAGATCCTCAACTGCTACCCTCCGTTTGAGTTCAGTTGGAACAGCTGCGGCTAACCACGCTAAAGAATCGGCATGAGCATTCTGTCCTGAACTTATCTGTTCAATGTGAACCTTTTCGAAGGTATCAAGTAAATCCTTAGCCGCTTCCACATATGCTACCATCTTCTCATTCCGGGCTTGGTATTCCCCGGACAGTTGATTAACTACGAGCTGTGAATCACAATACACCCTGACTTGTTTTACTTTCAGAGTCTTTGCACTCCTCAATCCAGCTAAGAGTGCCTCATACTCTGCCACAATATTTGATGCACTGAAACCAAGCCGAACAGATAATTCGATCATTACTCCTTCAGGAGGAAAGAGGACAACCCCAATTCCTGAACCAGTATTACATGCTGATCCGTCAACGAATAACTTCCATTCCATGGGGTCCTGTTTGGCTGAGAGTTGGTTCTTCATGGGTGATGTCTTAGTCGCTTGTTCCTTTCTCGTAAGAGGCAAGGGAGCTACCATAGGAGAAAACTCCGCCACAAAATCAGCCAACACTTGGCCTTTGATTGCTGTACGTGGATGATAATCGATATCGTATTGGCTTAACTCGATGAACCACGTCGAGATCCTTCATGAGAAATCTACTTTTCGTAGCAGTGATTTCAACGGGAACTCAGTATAAACCACAACCTTGTGGCTTTGGAAGTAGTGTGGCAATTTCCTTGTGGCTATCCTAAGTGCCAGGACAAGTTTCTCTAGGGGCAGATACCTCGTCTCTTCATCCAGCAGTGTCTTGCTAACATAATAAATTGGGATTTGCTCGGTTCCCAAATCCCTTAACAGGACCGCACTTACATCATGTTTAGAAATAGCTAAGTACAAAACTAAAGACTCACCTGGCTGTGGAGTTGACAAAAGTGGAGGTTTGGCAAGATACTTCTTTAGGTCCTGGAAGGCCTGCTCGCATTCTACTCCCCATTCAAATCCCTCCCTCTTTTTCAATAACTGAAAAAAGGGTCTACACTTATCACTTGACCTGCTGATAAATCTATTAAGTGCTCAGCCATTCCAGTCAACCTCTGGACTTCCTTAGTGGTTTTGGGACTTTATAGCCTTTGCAAGGCTGCAATTTGATCAAGATTAGCCTCCATCCCTCTCATGGTCACCAAATGGCCCAAGAACTTTCTGGAACCGACTCCAAACGCACATTTCGAGGCGTTGAGCTTCAGTTTGTATTCCCTCAGGATACCGAAAGCTTCTTTCAAATCTGCTATGTGTCCCTGTTTATCTTGACTCTTCACCACCATATCATCTATGTAAACCTCCATAGTCTTGCCAAGCAGCTTTTTGAACATGATGGTTGCAAGTCTTTGGTACATTGCCCCAGAGTTTCTTAGCCCAAATGGCATGACGCTATGGCAATACAACCCTCGTGGTGTGATAAAAGAAGTCTTCTCTTGATCAGGCCCAAACATAACAATCTGATGATATCCTTGATATGCGTCAAGGAAACTCATTCGCTCGTATCCAGCAGTTGCGTCAACCAACTGGTCTATCCTTGGAAGAGGAAAACTATCTTTTGGACACGCCTTGTTTAGGTCTGTGAAATCTACACAGACATGCCATTTCCCATTCTTCTTCTTTACAACTACGGTGTTGGATAACCATTCAGGGTAGTAAACCTCATGTATTGCTTTGGCCTCCAACAAATGATCGACCTCTTCAATTACAGCATCCACATGCTGCACGGCTGCCTTTCGCTTTTTCTGAATGATCGGGTTATGCTGAGGGTCAACATTTAGATGGTGACAAATCACACTTGCATCTACTCCGGGCATTTCCTCTGGCACCCATGCAAATACATCGACGTATTCCTTCAGAAATCTTATTAATTCAGCCTTTTCGTTTGCTGGCAATGATTCTCCGATTAAGAAATATCTTTCAGGATCAGTCTCGTTGATCTGAATTTTCTCCAGTCCTTCGATCACCTTTTCTGCCGGACTTCTTCCAACATCCTTGATAGTTGGTTGATCTGGTACTTCTAATGTATGAACGTGGTGGGCCTTTGGGGCTTTTTTGATGATGGAAATCAGACACTGTTGGGCCACTTTCTGATTGCCCCTAATCATTTCGACCCCATTGGATCTTGGGAATTTCACCATCTGGTGGTAAGTCGAGGAGACAGCTCTCATCTTATGCAGCCATGTCCTCCCTATAATCGTGTTATAGGAAGAAGTAACATCTACAACTAAAAAGTCTGTCCTTAACACCACTGATCCAGCCCGAACAGGCAATGTTACTTTTCCAAGAGGCCAGACTGCTCCTGCACCGAACCCAATCACAGGTGTTGTGGATTGCACTAAGTCCGTCTGGGTCAGTCCCAGCTTCTTGAATGCATCGTAGTACATGACCTCTGTACAACTCCCTGAATCCACCAGAATTCTCTCGATGTCATATTCTCCAACTCGTAGGGTTATGACCAAGGCATCGTTGTGGGGTATTTGGACTTCTCTCAGATCATCATCTGTGAATGATATGCTTTCGTTGCACACATCATTTCCTCGTCCTCTCTTGTTCCCCAATCGCATCACGTGCTGATCGTGCTTGACTTGCCTTTGTAATAGCCTAACCTCATTTCTCGTATAAGGTGCGGCCAACCCATGTATCATGTGGATTACCCCTTTAGGATTCTGCTCATAATCCAATTCCATGGCTTTCCCTTTGTCCTTGGGATCTTCCTGCGTAAATTCCTTGAGATAGCCCCGAGAGACCAAATCATCAAGGTGTTTTTTGTACATCTCGCAATCTTCAGTCATATGTCCCCAATCTTTATGGTAGCTACAGTGTTGATTCGTAGCACGTTTTGTATCCTTATCTCCGCCTAGACTTGGGGGCCACTTACAGTAGGGCTGATTCTTTATTCGATAAAGAATCCTATAAATTGGTTCCTTCCAAACCGTAGTGATAGAAAAGAAAGACTTGGGGTCAGGTGCTTGCTTATCCTTGTACGACTATTTCTTAGCCTGCCCATACTCCTTTCTCTCTCTGTAAGTCTTAGGCTCTGGCTTATCCACCTTTTTGACAGGTGCCTTTGGCTGTTCGGCAACAATCCTACCATCCTCGCGGAGTATGTCGTCCTCCATTCTGGCGTGCTGCTCTATTCGTTCCATAAGTTTAGCCAGTGTTGCTATCGGGTGTTTGTTCAGTGAACGGCGTAGTTCTCCCCGAACAGGCAAGCCAGTCTTAAAGGTGGCTATAGCATATTCTTCACTGCAACTTTCAATCTCGTTGAAAGTTTCCCAGTACTTCTTAACATAATCCCTAATTGGTTCATTTTCTTCCTGTTTCATAGTGGAAAGGCTCTCAAATGTTTTTGGGGCTTTCCTGCTTGTTAAAAACCGAGCAGTGAATTCTTCGGCCAACTGCCTCCATCCTCGTATGGATCGTGGGGCCAATTTATGAAACCAAGACAAGGCCACCTTCCCGAGACTTGAAGGGAACATCTTGCACAAGATGGCATTATTCCCATCGTGCATGAACATAGCCTGCTGATAGTGTTGTATAAGAGCCAAGGGATCCACATTTGTCTCGTAAAGTACGAACGTTTCGTGCTTCACTCTGCTCGGCAACCTAGCCTCTTGCTACCTCCTTGAAAAGGGGGAAGCTGCTATGTTGCTTAGGGTTTTTCGTGCTGCTTCTCGTGCAGTTACTGTCCCATCATTGAGTTCCTTCGTCTTGTGAGCTGTGGCTTTGGCCCAATCAGCATCAGGCCTCTCGTACCTGTCCCGGTGATGTTTCCTTATTTCTTTCTCCTCAGGGGTGGAACTTCGGTCTTTGCTCCTCCTTTTTCGTGAAGATGCCCTTCGCCTTTCTGGTGTATGGCTTTTACTTCTGCTCCTCCTTTTCCGTGGAGAAGCTTCGTATCGCCTTATGATAGGACTCCTGCTCCTGCTCCTGCTCCCCCTTCCTCGTGGAAGAGCCTTTTTATGGATTATCAGAGCCTGTCTATCTCCCCTAGAATCCCTTTGTGAAAGTTCAGAATCCTCCGGGTGTTCTCGTACCCGCTGTAACTCTCGTATCTCATATTCTCATTTTTTTATTAGACGAGCGTACTCCTCGATTTCCTTCCTCTTTCTATCGAGGACATCTTCACTGTTATGTACACTCCTTGAATGCACAACCGATGCCTCTCTTCGGCGGGATTTGCTCCTTCTCGTGGAGCCTGTAGTCGTTCTGCCCTGTCTACTAGTGGGTTTTCTCGGAGCACCTGATGGAGATTTATCTCCTCCACCACTTAACTGGTCCTTTGGATTGAACGGTGTGGCTGGATCTTCTTCCACCATGATTGTTTTTCAGAGAATTGGTTCGTTTCCCACAGACGGCGCCAATTGTAGGGGGATGAAAACAATTGATGCTCTAGATGACACCAAATTGCAACGGCTTCACGTGCCTCTACACCGGAACCCTAGTTCGTCGCCGTAACCCTAATCTGCAAGAGAGACAAGGGGTGAGCGCACCTTTGCTTCTCATAGCAAAGGCTCTCCGATGCCAAAGTTAGTATCATGAACTCATAACAAACCCTAATTATCAGTAGGAAAATAATCTGAATGCAATGTATTGCGTACCTTTTACCTCCAGGTTTATCTCGTATTTATAGATTCACAGATGCTTGCTGCCCAAGCATCCTGGTTCCCCTAGGATTCCTATTTCGTATAAGAAACCTAGGATGTCATGGATTCTCATTCCCTTATCAGGTTATCACCTTTAGTCCATTTAGGACTCTTTTCCATAATTGGTCAAACATCCCATTCACGTTGGGTATCTTTCCAAGATCCTATACATTGGGGATCTTATTCTTTACCGGATTAGCACCGCTCTGGAACTTTCTAGAGCGTTCCTACCGCCTTAATATTCAAGGCCGCTTTCTTAATAACTCTTTCCCTGTTCGGCCATTTTATTGCTGAACAGTACATCTGGACCAATGACCCCTCATGTCACTGGTCCACATTCTTATGCTTTTGATAAATGACTTCACGTGTCTTTTGTCTACACTGGCCTAACAGACTATATGGGCCAATGACTCCGCCAATGATCCATATCGCCGTTCACCACCCTTTCCGGTGGTACATCAGATCGTGTTTACCACGTGCTTTCTTATACCAAGTGTTCGGCTTCTATTTGCACCTGTTCGGGAATACCTCCCTATAGTAAAGAAAATTTTTCACCTTTTCTTTCTTTTTCCTCACATTCCCCCTAATGTGTTTGGAACATGTGGAAAAATAAGGTAAAAGAATAGAAAGTTGGGTAAATTTTCATAGTAGTCCCTGTAGTTTTACGGTTGTCTCACTTTCGTCCCTCTAGTTTCAAAGTGCTCGAATTTCGTCCCTGTAGTTTGTTTTACGTTCCAAATTAATAAAATCGTTAACACCGTTAACGAAACTAACGGAAAAAAAAAAGTATTCCAATTTTCAATCCGTTTGAACCGGTGCGAACATCTTATTTTTTTGATCATTTTATCCTAAATGGTCGTAATGAATTTTTGGCTCTAAGGCCTTTCAACGAGCACCCGAAGACTCCTTATTTAGTTTCAGAGCTCTCTTAGGGTGCTCATTGAAAGGCCTTAGAGTCAAAATTCATTACGACCATTTAGGATAAAATGATCAAAAAAATAAGATCTTCGCACCGGTTCAAACGGATTGAAAATTGGAACTCTTATTTTTTTTTTCCGTTAGTTTCGTTAACGGTGTTAACGATTTTATCAATTTAGAACGTAAAATAAACTATAAGGACGAAATTCGAGCACTTTAAAACTAGAGGGACGAAAGTGAGACAACCGTAAAACTACAGGAACTACTACGAAAATTTGCCCTAGAAAGTTTAAAATTTTTCTCGTTTTCCCTTGCTTTTCTTCCTTTTTTTTCTTCTCCTCTCACTTTCCATAAGTTCCAAACACAAACTCTTTGTTTGGTTCAACTTTTTGAAAGTTATTTTTAATGTAATGAGTGGAGAGAAATAGAGAGAAAAATGTATTGAAAAACATGTAGAGAGAAAAATAAGATGAGATGAGATGAGAATTGAATCAAACAAAGTTAATTTGAAAATCGACGACTGTGTTAATTTTACCCTTTTTCTCTGTTCCTGGTCCGCAATAAGGTTTCTTCACAATTATTACTCTCATTTATCTATTTATCTCTCTCCATCTATTACCTCACAAACTTCCATCAAAACCCAAATCAAGCCGTTGCTGTCGTACTTCATTCTCTCTCTGTCCCTCCCTCCCTGAGGAAACCACCAAATATCGTTTGAATATAGCGGACCGAGAGAGTGAGTTAAGCCTACCTCAATTGACGACGTGTTCTTAACCTAAACCACAGATGATGAATGGCAGGGTTTTTTTAAATTTTTTTATAGGCAAGAAAAAAGAGAAAAGGCACATCAAGTTGGGGACTCTGGAATAACAAAAAATTTATTACAAAAATGGCAGTTATTGTTATGACTCTGGAATAATAAAAACCCTAACATTAAGGCTCTGTTTTGGAAAAAAATTTGGTTCTAGTTTTTTGTTTTTGTTTTTGTTTTCAATATTTTTTGAAATTGACACCATAAATATTTTTGTGTTATTGTTTTTGTTTACAAAATACATAATCAATTTCACAAGTTTACAGAAATTCTAGAAACACAAAAATTGCGTTTTCATTTGTTTTGAAAACACTTTCGGCAACCAAAAAATAAATAAACAAAAACTGTTATTGTCACCAAACATATTTTTTTGTTTTACTTTTTAGTAAATAAAAAAAATAAAAAATTGGCAACTTTACCAAACAGAGCTACCATCACTTGCTTATTCCTGTTTTCCGCTGCTTTTTTTGTTCCAAAACCAATTATCTCCCTGCTTTCCATCCGTTTGGTTTCCCAGGAAAATGGACTTAGATAGGAACGGAAAAAACCAAATGTAAATCCTAACTGGTTTCCTAACTTCTTTTAAATGTTTTACCCGTAAGTGGAGTAGTAGTTAGTTTTACTATCATATTTCCAGCTACACAAACGTGCAATCAGTGTTCTTCCTGCTGAGAATCAATTTTAGAGAAACTGGGGCCGAGTTTCCCTACGGGACTAAAAGGGCTAAAGATGCTTATTTCTCCTTGTATTTTGTGAAGAAAAATAAGCTCCTTTAGCCCCGTAGCGAAACTCGGCTGAGATAAAGGCAATTTGGTCAAACAGCAAAGCTAATAAGGTGAAACGGCAAACAAAAGTGGTAATAGGAGAGATAAACCCAAATGTTGTTGGGATGTTGTGTTGGAAATTAGAAAGTGATAATATTGAACATATTGAGCTTTATTGAACATGTATTAATCCTTAACGGAGCAGCATTGTGAGAAAAGATTCATGAGGCCAATTCGAAGTAGCGTTGGGGAAACAAGTAGGGGTGATACCGGTCTGGTTTCGATCGGTTTTGGCGTATTTTTCGGTCGAAATGAGTTATCTGGTTTGAGATTTTTAGAATAGTAAATTAGAGGCCGGTCCTCTTTTTCAGGTTTGGTTTGATCCCAATCCGAAATATTTTTTACCGAACCTAGATGACTTGCTTATGTTACTTGAGGACTTTTTTGATCCAACCCCCCCCCCCCCCCCCCCGCACCCAATATATTCCACGACCAAACATAAAAACTGAAACCCCTCTCCCCTCCCTCCCACCCTCTCTCTCTAGATCTAAACCACTGTCACCGACACACCAACTCCTCTCTCTCGCCCTCCCTCCACCATTGGAGCAGCGCTGACCATGGCCGCCGGCTCCTCTCCAACAAGAATTCACGTTCTTCGACGGACGAATCGAGAAGGTTATTTGAAAACATATCCAGCTGCTGCTCTGCGACTTTCCTCGTTGTGCTTGATCGTCTCCGATGAAAAATCTGGTCGATGTTGTCGATTGTCAAAGGAGCAGAATCAGACGAATTCGATAAATCTGAAAGGAGAAAATCATGGCGTCGAATACTTGAAAGGAGAAAATCACGGCATCGAAGACTTGTTAGTCCTGTCTTTAGGTAACGGCCGGCTTCTGTTGTGGATATTGTTCTTGACGGTGTGTCTGAAACCATCAACCAAATGCTTGGGAACTCTTTTTCTTGGAATCTAGCGGATTACTTTAGGATTCAAGTAATTAGATCTCGTGTTAGGATACTTTGGCTTTATTTATTTTATTTGAATTATTATTTTATCTAGTTAATTTTCGTCGAGTGTGTGTTCCCAATCGAATTGCCCAACTATTTCGTCATCCGTAACTCCAGATTACAATCTACTATGGCTGCTGTAATTTAATTTTAAGGTTAGGACTTTACTCTTTCATTAATCTCAAGGTTAATTTTAAAGTTAGAAGTTTTGTTCATGTGTGCATTTTTCTACGAGAATTGTATATTTTTCTACAAGAACTATATATTCTCCATAGAACTGTCTATTAGAACAGTGTATTTTCTATGAGAACTATATTTTTTTTTTATGAGAATTATGTATTTTAGTGTGTTGTAAAACTATGTGAACTATGTATTTTTTAGTTCACATAGTCAGTTCACATAGTTCAGTTCTCATAGAACTGATTATGAGAATTGGTAGTTCACATAGCAATTCTCATAACTCAGTTCACATTACTAGTTCTCATAGAATTGACTATGAGACTTGGCAGTTAAAAATTCAATATTATCAAAAAAAAAAGTTAAAAATTCAATTCTAAATCAATTTATTTCCTATGTGAACTATTACTTTTTTACTTTGATTACTTTTTAAAGACATGGAGGTGAGAACATTTATAACTATATTTGATTTTGATTACCTTTTATTTTTGTTCAATTTTTGTTCGTGTGTGTATTTTTTATGAGAACTGTGTGTTGTTAATGAGAACTATTTATGAGAATTGTGTATATTCTATGAGAACTGCGTATTTTTCTATTAGAACTATATATTATCCATGAGAATTGTCCATAAGAAACGTGTATTTTCTATGAAATCTATATATTTTTTATGAGAACTGTGTATTTTACTGTATGTTAAGACTATGTGAACTGCGTATTTTTTACTTCACATAGCCAGTTCACATATATAGTCCAGTTCTCATAACCAGTTACAAGGGTAGTTCTCTATGAGAACAGTCACTTCTCATAGCCAATTCTCATATAACTACTTATGAAAACTGGCATTCTCATAGAACTAACTATGAGAATTGACAATTCACATAGCCAGTTCTCATAGCTTAGTTCACATAACCAATTCTCTACGAGAATTGAACAGTTCTCATAGAACTGACTATGAGACTTGACAATTCTCATAACCAGTTCACATAGCCAATGGTATTTTTGCCTGAAATAATATGATTCAGGAATTGATTCTAAAAATATAGCTCTTATAGCCTCAATTCTCATAGCCATAAACTGTGCATTTTCCAGTTCACATAGCCATTTCACATGAGAACTGTTTATGAGAACTCTATTTTTTCTATGAAAACTGTGTTTTTTTTATGAGAACTGTTATTGTCCATTATGATTGTTTATGAGAACTGTGTATTTTTCTATGAGAACTATGTATTTTAATGTGTGATGAGGCTATTTGAACTGTGTATTTCAGTTCACATAGCCATTTCACATAGTTCTCATAGAACTGACTATGAGAATTGCAGTCCAATTCATAGAGTCAAGGGTATTTTTGTCCAAAATAATATGGGTAAGAAATTGATTATAAAATATAAATTTTACTAAAAATAGACACATAGACAAAAAGTTAAGAAGAAGGGGTAAATAGTAAAAATGCATGAAAAGTCAAGAGAAATGACTAAAATAAAGAAGAAATACTTTTGTCAGGACTATTTGAAGTCCGAACCTCGAAAGCGGGGCCGGCCTAAAAATTCCCCTTTTTAGAAACTGAAACAGGTGGAGATAATACAGTCTGGTTTCGACCGACTCAACTGGTTTCGGTCCGATTTATCCGGTTTTCATCCATGGGCCATATTTTGGGCCCAACACGTTAAAAAATCCACAATGCAACCACAAAATATCAACCAAAAACCTAAAATTTAAGAGTAAATTCTAGGCCGCTCCTATTTTTGGGCATCTTAACACGCTAGGTCGTTTTGCACCAAAAGTGCAATTCCCTACAAGTCCTGTGACAAATTTACCCTTATTTGATCATAACCAGGAAAACACTCTCATCGGGAGAGACCAGATGGAGATGGTGTCCATGGAGAACTCCGCCGCCATCCACCAGATCATCGCAACGGCGCCGCCTTCCTCGCATCCACTGCCCAGATCAATCGCGCTCTGCCATCACCACCACCACCTCCTCCTCCTCCTCCACTGTCGTCATGGACGACCTCCAGTCCCTCAAGTTCCTCCTCTGCATAATCGGAAGCGGTCGCACACAGCAGCCGTGTACGCGGCCGGGGCCGCTGCCGCCATGGATGGCGTAGTAGCCACGGCTCTCCAGTCGATCCTCCACCGCGTCCACCAGGCCGCCGAGAGGTCCGACAGATCCTTCGACTGGATCAACCACTGCCGCCGACTCCCAATGTCATCATCGTCTCCCGCCACGACCGCCTCCTCATCATCTCCCACCACGACCGCTGCGAGATTCACCTCATATCAAAGTTTCGAGCTCCTTAGAAGTTTCTGAGTTCGACATGGATGTTTGAATTGCATCTCGTTCCTATCGGTGAGTTTACTAACTTTTGAAATGTTCACTATTGTGGTGTATATTAGTTTATTTATATTATTAGTTAGTGGTGTGCATATTATATATATGTACTAGTAAGTGGGAAGTATACAGTTTAGAGAGAGAGGGCATAAATTGTTTACTTTTTGTCTGGATTTTGGAATACAACCCTACTTGTTTCGTGATAAATAAAAAACACCAAACTCGATTTTGACAGACAAGTGGCGGAGGAGCCGGGGGTGTGGTGCTGTGTAGGTTGTTGGCAAAGAGTAGTCAGGTGGGGGCAATGATTAGGATGCCAAGATCCGTGAGTTGTTCTTTTTTTGGTTAACACTATTAATTTACTGAGAATTAACACTGTTAACACGGTTTCGTCTTTCTTTTTTTTTTCAATTAGCATTGTTAATTATAAATTTAGACAGAATTTAACACTGGTAATTATAAATTTAGACGGACTTTAACACTGTTAATTGTAAATTTAGACATAATTTAACACTGTTAATTGTGGTGGCGGCGGCGGCGGTGATGGTGGTGGAGTGGTGGTGGTGGTTTAGGAGGTTGTATGGGCCGAAGAGTATTAACACTATTAATTGGGGTGTGAATTTAGACAAAAATTAACATTGTTAATTTAGACAAAAATTAACACTGTTAATTGTGGTGGTGGAGTGGTGGCGGCGGAGGCGGCATGGTGGTGATGGTGGTGGCGGCGGTGTTGTGGCGGTGGTGGCGTTGTGGTGGTAATGGTGGTGGCGGAGTGGTGGTGGTGTTGGAGTGATGGTGGCGGCGTTGTGGTGGCGACATGGTGGTGGTGGGAATTAAAACTGTTAACACAATTTTGTCTTCTTTTTTTCAATTAGCACTGTTAATTGTAAATTTAGACAGAATTTAACACTGTTAATTATGGCGTGATGGTGGTCATTGTCGCGGCGGAGGTGGTGGTGGTGGTGGTGGTGGTATGGGAGGTTGTATGGGCCGAAGGGTATTAACACTGTTAATTAGGGAGTGTGAATTTAGACAAAAATTAATATTGTTAATTTAGACAAAAATTAACACTGTTAATTGTGGTGATTGAGTGGTGGTGGTAGTGGTGGTGGTGGCGGTGACAAAGTCGTGGTGGTCATTGTGGTGGCAGTGGTGGTGGTGGTGGTCATTGTGGTGGTGGAGATTGTATGGGCCGAAGGGTATTAACACTATTAATTGGGGTGTGAATTTAGACGAAAATTAACATTGTTAATTTAGACAAAAATTAACACTGTTAACTGTGGTGGTGGTGGTGGTGGTAGCTGTGGTGGCGGCAGCGACGTGGTGGCGGTGGAGGTGGTGGCGTGGTGGTGGTGACGGCGTGGTGGTGGTGGGGGTGGTTGCAATGTGGTGGCGGCGGCGTGGTTGTGGTGGTGGCGACGTAGTGGTAGTGGCGGAGTGATGGTGGCGATAGTGGTGGTGGTGTTGGAGTGGTGGCGGCGGCGTTGTGGTGGCGGTGGCAGCGGTGACGTAGTGGTGGCAACGGCGGCGTTGTGGTAGTGGTGGTGGTGGTGGTGGTGGTTATGGTGTGGTGGGGGTGGCTGGATCATCTCAATCGTCTCTCTCAAATCGTTTTTTTTTGTGAGGGGTATTTTTGTCAATAAAATAATGAAGAGGAACTACTGAGCTATGAACTCTTTGGGCAGAACCTAGTGGGCTATTGTTCACCCAAAGAGGACCGGCCAGGAAGTTCCTCATAATTTAACTCATTTTTTGGGCCCAACAAAAAAAAAAATCAATTTTAAGCCCAATACATAACAAAAAATCTATAAAAACATAATTAAGCCCATAAAAATAGTTTTTATATCTAAAGATTTAAAACTAAGAGAACAAAAGCCAATTGAAAGCTTGCCACTTTTTCAATTTCGGACGAATTTACCCCACAATTGTTGGGCCTCTCTTCGTAAGTAGATGTCCTCAGTTGTAATTTCACCGGTTTTCCAATGTGGGACACGTGGTGCGTTAAAGGAGAGAGAATACCTGGGTTTCCAAAAGTCTCCATCTTCTCTCTGCGAGCATCTCTAACTCATATTCTATTTCTTCATTTTGGAGGAAAAATATTCTTCAATCCATCCTCTAAAACTCTCCTTCATTTGGGAGGATGAACTTTGATCCTCTAAATATAGAGGATGAAGGAAAAAATAGAGGATCTCCTCCAAATATGCGTTGGAGTTGAGAAATAGAGTGTTGGGTTGAAATTGAGATAAATAGTACAATCCTCTAAATTTACTTTTCAAATAAAATAGATTAATTTGATCCTCAAATAGAGATTTGGAGGGTGTTGGATTGGTGATGCTCTGAGAAGCACAGCGCTCTTGCCCACGTCGCAGATCGAGCACCCTCTCTCTCTCTCTCTCTCTCTCTCTCTCTCCTGTGATCCGTGTTCACGATTCCATGCCCTCTCTCTCTCTCTCTCTCTCTCTCTCTGCGATCTTTCTTCGGTTGAATTCCAAGCAGAATGGCCAAGCATTTGGTCCATTGCTTTGCTAGATGGGAGGAAGAAGGGACGTGATTCTTCCCAAATCGATGGGTTCGACGGCGAGGAAGATGAGAACGATGAAGATGGATGATCGACCTGGGTTCTCATTGCAGGTACCAAACTCCCTCCTTAATAAAACCCATACCCAGCATGCTTGGGGGTTGGGTTTTTTCCCATTTGGTCTTCAATAGCTTGATCTAAAGATAGGAAAGTGTCTCATTCCCAGATAGAGAAAGCCATGTCTCTGCCTCAATCAGCGCCAACCTCACGTCGTACAAACACAGCGTCGACCTCAGGTCACGACATTATCTCTCGGCCTCATTGGTACCCATCCATCTCTCTCTCTCTCTCTCTCTCTCTCTCTCTCTCTGTTGCTCACTAATATAGTCTCTCTTTAACCAAATCACTGTATTGCATTACGTATCCGCCTATTCGGGATCATTTGGGCAATTCTTTCACAACTTTATTTTGTGTGGGTGATCCTTGCTCTGCAATTTTGTCGATGTTCTTTGTCCTTGTAGTGATCAGTTTTGTGCGGTTGGCTCTGGAGCTTTGTGTAGTTATGAGTTTTTGTGTCCTTGTTTTGGCTTTGGCCTTTGTTTTTGTTTGTTTGAGCTTTGTAAAATCTACAGTTCACCCAAAAACATATGCGTGCACCCGCATAGATACATGCCGATTTGAGTCAAACTTGCAGTTCTTAGATGAATAGCCTGTAATCAAGTCTGTTGATCCAATGAGGACTGATAACATTATTATACACTTTTAATTCTTAGATGAATAGCCTCTAATCAAGTCTGTTGATCCAATGAGGACTGATAAAATTATTATACACTTTTAGTTTGGCTTTTTAAGTTGTGTTCGAACAGTTGACTTCTTCTCTTGGAGCAATACGCTTTTAATGATATACTACAGCTTGGTAGTTGAAGGTATGTGAGTAGTTGAAGTGATTGCTTGGGACAGGAAATTCTTATGATGCAGTCTTTCGTTATTTTCAACGTCTTTAATTTGGTTTCAAGTGATTTCATAGTTTGATATTCGAGACACGGATTATCTGGGTATTATACTTTCCATATATGTTCTTCCATGGAGGTGTCTCCCTGGGACGAGATGTCACTGCTTAAACTAAAGAGTCTTTTCCTTTATTGTTGGTATAGCTAAGAGTCTGTTTGATCAATTCCTTGACATGTGCTTTCATAGCTTATTATAAAAAGGTGTGTTTTATGTCATGATATTTAGCCTCTAACCTCATTCGTGTAGAGGCATAAATTCACTTAGTGGAGGATGTAAGGATTTCGATGGAAATTGTTCAGTTGTATAAATATGGCAAACAGTTTAAGTTTTAATTTTATTGACTTCATGGTTTGCAGCAATAATTCGAAAGGCTTAAGCTAACCTTTGGTCAAAGCACCTTGATTGCATTTTTTCTCCTTTTTTCACATCCTCTTTTAGGTAAGTAGAACCAGAGGCCTTGACCCAAGGAATTTTTGTTTTATTTTATTGTGTTCATCATAGCTATCTAGCCAATGAATGCTCAGATCTCTGAAACAACCAATATTTACAGTTTGTTGATTAGAAATTTTGCCTCTGAAAGTGTAGAAAGGGTGTTCGTTTGTTTAAGATTTGGGTATTACTCAATTATAGTTTGCATTTTTATGATATTAACTTGAGATGAACATTTCGATTTCCTTAATGGTGTATAGGGCTTTTTGTCTATGGCCTTTTTTGTGTACAGGCATGCGGCATTCCCTTAATGCCTTCTATTAATATAATTATTCACTTATCCAAAAAAAAATTTCTTCAACCATTAATTTGTCCGTATTAGTGGTGTGCTCATCCCTTTCTTTTGTACAAATTTCCCTGGAATTTTTCCATTTATTTGTCTGACACTTCGTAGTAAGAAAATTATAATCTATTTCGTATTTCTTTACAGATTTGACGTCTTCAAGAGAAAAACGACGGTGTTGTGATTCGAGAGGAACGAGACCTTCAAATGGCGTAGGCAAAGTCCAAGGGAAAAGACAAATTAATCTCTGCAAGTAAGGGAAAAAAAGAAGCATTTCCAGTGGTATGATTCTTCACCCATTATTTCTTTTTAGGTTCAATATATCTTGAAAAGAGAAACGGCAATATTGTGTTTCGAGAGGAAAGCGATCTGAATCTGAATTTCTAGATGTATTCTCTTGATTTAATCTCTTTTTTAAAAAAGTTGTTCCGACCCTTTTCCTGAATATCTAGATTGTGGAGTGTAGTAGTTGCAACCCTTTTCCTGGATGTAATCTCATAGGTCTTTGCTAGAGGAGTAGATGTAGATACTGTAGTATTGATGGCTGCGAGAGCTTCCAGAGTGGAAAGCCAAGATGCAATGGACACTGCTATTGTAGGAACATTGATCAATCCGAAAAGGGGCATCTTGATTAGTATATGAACTTTATATTACATAAGGTTGCAGTAGCTGAAAACAATGCACGTAAATTATCAATTGGATCTTCCATTGGATGATTTGGTGACCATTTCTTCTCTTAATGTGTACTTTTATATTTCCCCTGCATGATTTGTGCTGAACATAAGGCAAGGGCTGGCATTTAATCTCGCACACAAAAAATCAGAAATAGAGCGGAGAGTTCATGCTGTGATTGACAAGTTTGTAGAGCGGTTGTGGTTTCTAAAAAGAGTTAAGTTACCGTTGAGATCGAGTTAAAAACAACCGTTGTATCCAAAAAAAAATTGGAAAAGTAGAGCTTGATACTTCATTTAGGCTGCGGTTAGAATGTGTTAGATTTTAGATGGAGTTAAGGCCTCGTTTGATAAGTGAGTAAGATGTGGTGGGATTAGTAATGAGATGGGATTGGTAATGAGATGGGATTCCTAATGAGAAGGTCAATCCTATGTGCATGTTTGTTTTGCACGAGATTAATAGGGAGGATTGGTATTTGCATGTTTGCTTTACATAGGATAGAATTGGAATGAAAGTATCCATTTCCATTTTTACCCTTATACAAACAAGGGTTATAAAAAATATCCAATTATTATAAAAATGCTCCATCTTTAAATAAAATATGGAGAAACAAACAAAGAATAAAATTTAAAAATTATTAACCCAAAAATCTGGTACTATTATTTTCATTACTTTAACCTGCTATTTTCTTTTCTTTTTTCTTCTCATATTGCATATTATTTTCTATCATTTCTATTTAAAACTAAGTACGAGAAAATTGTTTCACTTTTTTTTTTTTTCTTTTCTTTGTAGGCCATTTTGTTTAAAACTTTGGATGAGATTGGATTATGACCATAATTTTTTCAATGACCCTCAACCATATAATTAAAATAGAATTCATTAATTGTTCCAGATTTTTTTAATTTTTCTTTTTTTCATCAAACAATATTATTTTAGTTGTGGTTTGCTTGCTTAAGAAGAAGATGCGTTATCAAAACAACAATGATATGACCACCGCACCACATGGCCGCCGCACGTCTGCAAATTCAGGAAACATATTTACCAATATCCGTTGGAGATAAGGCCCTATAAAATATTGTTTTGAAATTTATGAATATTTTTCTGTATTTTTGTGGAACCCGAAATGGGCCCAATAGGCGTGAGGTGGTCGTGCGGTGCGGTGACTCTAGACATCCAGTTATTAAAAATAGCATGGGCAATGAGGTAATTTGGCATTAGAAACCATGGGATAGGATTACTAATACCTAGTCCAACATGGTATTGTGAATCCCATGTAAGTGTGGGATTGTTAATCCCTTGTGATTACTAATCCTCCCCTCCTTTGTGCAACCAAACAAAGTATTAATCACCCCATAGAATTAAGAATCCCATCCCAAGTGTCTTACACACTTATCAAACATACCCTAAGTTAAAAATGGCTGCAATTCAAACAATGGAGTTCAACCATGAGGCTTCCAGTTCTAGGAATGGAAGATGCATAGTGCACGTATCCCCTATATTGTTGCCAAATGCTATTAGTTAAACATGGGCTTGTGCCACTTTTCCCTTTCATAACTGGTAAGAAGTTTAAATATTTACTTGCATTTCATTTCCTTGTCATTCTATCTTATGGAGTTCTTTGATGCAGAGTGCCATATTTTTTGTCACAAACTGCAACAAGTGGATAGCAAATCTGTTGCCATGTAGAACTTCCAGTCGAAGAAACTTTACTTTGATGCTAGCCCTTCCATCATAAATTCTAGGTACTTATGTATGTATAATGCCCTTGATCAAACTTATGCAGATTGCTTTTGCTAGACTCGTCCGCTTTTACCATGGCTCCCAACAAACTGATTAAACTGAATACGCGTAAAACTATGACCCACCTAAACAAAGAAGACTACTTATTCAAGTGTGGGTGCCTCTGTTTTTAACAAGGACATCCTCAATTGAGAGGTAAAAAGCAATAGCTAGATGGATGGCATATTCATAAGTGTCCATATTTAGTTGTCAATAAAGTGTTCGATACATCGTGGACGATAGTGAGTGTTGTTTTCGTCTTTATCTAATAGGAGCTATTGTGATTTAGTTGACAAGATTCCTTTGTTTTTGTGGCACTGATGATACCTAGAAAATTCATTTTCGCAAGAGAACCATTACCCTGGCAAACCAGTTATAAATAACTAACGATACATATATAACAAATAGTAGAAGAATTATCTTTCTCCCCTACGTTTTACATGTGCTAGATCAGTTTTGTGTCCAGCTTTTGATGCATCACCACCCCAAACTTCCCTCCCATTTTCCCGTAAGCATGTTGTAATGTGACATTGGGACAAAAGATAGATATCATGCAAGAAATACACTATTTGGGAAAGGAAATAGAGGTAGAACAGTGGAAATTCGCCATACAATTTGCTCTTGGAGCTAATTTCAATTTTATCATTTTCAGGTATGATTGGTAATTGTATGGGTTAACGGCAGGATTATAATCACCCTTTGATGCTATCCTTGGCATAGATTAGTAGTTTGCGTGCTGAAGCGATGAGCCTTTACACTCTAAGTTGACCATTGATTATGAGCTTCAATGTGATGATCTATGTATAGTTCTCTCCACTTGCATGAAGACTTTTCGATGGTTTGGAGTCGAAAACTTCCATATTGTCCCACCTCTAATTGTGTGGATGCTGCTTCGGCAACTTTAGTGGAAGTGCGGTGTCTCTTCAGCCTTTGAGATGGGATAAGACCTTTGGTCTTATATGCATCGAGTCATTGACATTCTCACATATTGCACTGATGTTTATTTTACAAGATATTTGTTTTGCTACAAAACGTCATATTCGATTGTAGGTTAACAGCCTTGGCATTTAAGTTTGCTTCTGTCTTATCAGTTCAGTTCAAGCTGCGAAAACAGACTCTAAAGGAGTGCTTCCTTCATCTTTGGTCTAGTCTCTTTCTTTCGCTTCTTCCGTGCTATCCCCCCATGTTTAAACCAATCTACCCTCTTGGCTAAAAGAAATGCTTCTGCTATCTATCCCTATTCACAACGAATTTTCTTATTTTTGGATTTGAAAAACTGATAAATTGGTATTCACAGAGACTTAACGTTTACCTCAAGTACGTGCCTAAAACCTTCCTGAAACCTACTACTACATCACGGGCACAAATTTCATAGGCACGAGACTCTGCGTGCTAGCACGCTCGCCTCAGCTAGTATATATATATATATGGGGTCGGTTTCGCTCACACCCTTTTTGACACCTGATTTTGTTTCGGGTCCCACTATGATGTTCTGAACTATTGATCTTGTTTAAATATTTAAATAGGGGGCCTTGCAAAAAATCAGCTCATTTTGATATCCGTAAGTGCTTGATCTAAACAATTTACAGAAATTGTGACAGGAACTAGTGTTTTGCAAAACTGTTTGGATCAAGCCCTTACCGATATCAAAATGAGCTAAATTTTTGCAAGGCCCTCTATTTTACTCATTTAAACAAGATCAACGGTTCTAAATAGCCCAGTGAGACCCGAAAGGGTGAGGTGTCAAAATGGATGTGAGCAGAACCGTCCCCTACATGGGATATATATATATATATATAAATATTATAATAAATATATTTATTAAACCAATATAGACCAATAGGTTGGGTAGCCTAGTGGTAAAGAGAGGGGAGATCCTTCTAGCCTTGAGCGACTCGGATCATCGAAATTTGGTCGGAAAATGGGAGAAAAGGGAAAGCCCTTATTAGAAGCTCACTGTATACATATATATATTATACATATATATAACCGGTCTTTAAAACACATAAATCGAATCGAAATCATTTGACCGGTTTGAAAAATTCGGTCCAATTTTTCCCGTTTCGATCGATTTTCCGGTCTTAGCTAACAACCCTAGAAACAAGCTTGGTTTGATTGGTTCTTAATGCTTGAGAGCTCCTAGCTCGTAGAATTCTAAATGCTGCTTAAAGTGCCTGACTAGTTGCAAAATATCAAATATTACCATGTTCAAGATATTGGTTTCTTGATGCATGCGTTGGATCGAATTCAATTAATTCTAGGTTGCTGAATTACAATAAAAAGTGACCCACAACACAAAGTATAGTTTGATATGGACGTACATGGGGAATGGTGCCGGAAAGCTTAATTGCTGGGAGGATTGGGATAGGACATTCTCATTTTTCGTATGTTGAAGAATTCTCTAAGGTGTTATTTAATTCTTATGTGGCTCTTTTGGTGCATGCTTGGGACCCGACAATAGCCAGCAAGATTTTGAATTTGAAGGCACTTTTAAGATAAAAATAATATCAAAATGAAGACAAAAGAAGAAAAAGGCCAGAGATAATTTTTTAGCTCATGATTTAGTGCAAGTGTGGCAGGTGGCGGACCCAAGAATTTCATATACTGAGGGCATCTATTATTATAATTCATAATTTCAAAAAATATTTCTTTAATTGTATACCACTAAATTATCGTTCAACCATTAAATATTGATCACTTATTTTATTCCGCAACCGATTTTTCACAATCTTAGTGACAAACATAAAGTTGTTACTATAGTCTTAGGTTATGTGCGGAAATTAGAAAGAAGTGGGGAAAAAGAGAAATTTTAAAAAGAGAATCTCAATTAAACTTTCTTCTTAATTTTTCTTCCAGGTTTTCTCTAATTTCCTTGAAAGCAATTATTTATGTTCTTTCCCTAGGTTTCAAACAGAGTCTTAGTTTCAGAGTGAAGGTTAAAAAAACAAAAAAAAAAGTTCCAATGTTAGACATAAAAGTTGAACCCATGTTCCTCAAGCCTTAAAACATGTGTTGTTGCCAACTAACCGGCCAACAGCATCCATCTTGCAAGAACTTTCACAAAAAGTATACTTATGCTTTAAGAAAATGCTGTTGACAAGCGAACCCAAAGCGGCCTTCATATAAAATCTTCGTCAAAATATGTATATATCTAAATTTTTATTATTAATTTTCTTAAAAAAAAAGGACGTGGCGGCCACGTGACGTGTAATGCCCCGAATTTTGGGAACGTTAATTAGGCAATTTTATTGAAAACTAAATAGAGTCTGGCTCATTATTACATCATAATTCCCATAATTACACAAGGGAGGGAAACTAAGGTTCCTAACTACAGCTCCGCCTGCTCTTCCATCCTAGCCAGCTCTTCGGCTCCAAAAGCCTCCAAGGTGTACAGCTCACCTTGTTCATCTACAAGGTTTAACACATTATACCGGCGTCGCCACTAATATAATATGTCAAGGTCACCAAAAGTAACACCATGAGTTACAAGAGCTCAATAGAATAATCCAAATCCACTAACTCATAACCTACAAGCAATAGACAATTAATAAGGCTAACGATTTCTACATAGTACATGCATATATAACAAAGCAGTTAACAAATGACACATCCATATTCACTATCTAAACTAACGTTTGTGTTCATGATTTTCTGTGTTTTTCCTACGCGACTCATCGTAGACTGTGTCTCGTTTTCATTTACCAATCAACATTTCCAAAAGCATTTTAACACACTCAACCTTGGTTCCGCCGCGCTGAGTTCCCGAGTATCCTCACGATGGCTCCGCCGCGCCAGGTTCCCATTGGCACATAAAATTTGCATTGACTCCTCTTCGCGGATAACCAAGCCATATTACCAATGAGGCTACCAAGTCCGACCCCATTGGCAATTTTCACAATGGGCTACCACGTCCGGCCACATTGCGAGTTTTCATTCGCACAACGGGCTACCAAGTCCGGCCACGTTGCGGTTTTCGCAATCCATCCAATGGGCTAACAAGTCCGGCCACATCGCGGTTTTCCATACACAATGTGGGCTACCCAGACCGGCCATATTGTGGTTTCAAAACATGTCTTGTCATTAACCACACCCTATGTGTCATGTTTTTACTTTCTTGATTTTCGTGTCTCGTTTTCATGCAACGACTCTGCGGTAGGACTTTTCACATTTGTAATCATAAGTCATTCATTGAAATCTTGAAACTAAACTAGCAAGATCATCTAACTCTATATTACTTTATCATGCTCAATCTCAACTTCATAACATAACGCCACATGTGCGGACGCCTTTGGAGTGGAGACCACTTATGTTTTATTGCACAACCACAAGTAATGTAAGTAATCATAATAACATGTATACATTCTCATAACCATTCTAAAGATCAAAATACGAATACTTATAATCAAGCGTTTAATTTATTATCGTTCAAAACACCGTTCTTCTTTCTTTTTGGGAAGTTCAAAAGAACATATGTTTAACATACTCCCCATCCTTTTCAATTTTAAGGGAAAATAACTTTCAGGTTCACATGCATTTTTAAACACAAAACGTGAATATATTCTTCTAGAGAATGGGGAACCTACGTAGACGAACTTTATACTTAGAGAGTGGTTATAAGTATTCTACATATACTTGGGAGTAGTAGATAGGAAAAATCTACATGATTGTAATTTCATTTTTAAGATTTTAGTAAAACGAGCTTGCTAGTTATTTCTAATACTTTAACTTGCCTTATCATAAACAAAAATAACTAAAGTTATACTAGGGAGAATGAGTAGAGATTAATCTACCTTGATCCGAAACTAGTCGGGGCCGAATAAGCTAGTTCGAAAATTTCTACGGGCGGTGAAACTCGCAAATCTGGACCAAACTTTGGATGGCAGTAACTCGGTCAATATTTGGCTGAATATGATCGTTCTTAGGTCGAAATTGAAGCTCTAGAAGTGCTATACAACTTTCGTGAAGGAAGTTGATCCTAGAAACTACTTTAGGTAGGAGAAAAATGGTCATAAAGGAAGAGACAGTATGCTGTCTAGAACTGGAAATCCGAGATTTTTACTGAACTTCAGATGCCAATATCTTTGCCATTTCTTTACCAATTGGGGTGGTTCTTGGGTCTAACTTGAAGGTCTCGAAGTGCTCTACAACTTTCGTGAAGGAACTTGATCCTAGAAACTACTTTAGGTAGGAGAAAAATGATGATTTGTGAAGGGTAGTAGGCTGTCTGGAAAAATGGAAATGGTTTCTAGAGAAGTGAGAGCAAATGAGTGAAGGTGTGAGAATGACTTGAAGTGAGCTTGCTATTTATAGGCCAAGGCTCATTTCTATTATCCAAATGATAAAATTTTTCCTCGCAATTATTGTCCAATGGTTAAGATTTTCCTAGAAAAATAATAGGCCAAAAAGTACATGTACCCATATGTAAATATATTTGTGTACTTGGAAAATCTAGTAAAATACTTTACAAGGTACTATATAATCTTTTAAGATTTTCAAGTATTCATTAAAAAAATATATATAATATCAAATTTCCTAATAAACTAATCTAATAAGCACATGTGCCTAGTTTTTAATTATAAATATAGGTACTATTAGGTACCATATAATCTATCAAAATTTTCAAGTATCAATTAAAATATATAGCCAAGATTTTCTTATTAGGATAATTCAAGAAGTACTAGTACTTATATATTTAGTAGTGTACTTATAATCTAGGAAATTAGATATACTCATTTTTAATGCATATAAACACACGGGGAAAATCTAGGAAGTGATTATTTAAATAAATCTTAGTACTAGTTGGAAGATTGACTCTATTATTCAATGGATAATGTTTTCCCTAGTAGTTATTGACCAAAGGATAAAAAGTTTAAGAAAATATATATATACTTGACTAATATTTAAAATATCAAAATGTCCTTTAGGCATGTGAATATAAGCCTATATATAACTATATATGAGTACTTTATCAAATCTAGTACAAGATATCTTTGATAGAAAATCTAAGTTTCCTATTGTCCAATGGATAAAGATTTTTCTAACATTTATTGTCCAATGGGTAAAGAAAAGAAGTAAAATAATAAAAGAAAATATATTTAATGATTTTTTAGTCTAGGGTTGGAAAGGTTCACAAGGCTTAAAGATGGTCAAAAAGGTCTATCTAGGGTTAGGGAATTGTAACTAGGTGAATTGGTAGTTTGGTTTCTCTAACTAGTCGGTTAGATGCTAACTAGACTTGCCAAGTAGGACCTTAAATCAAGAAACGAATTTTTAAGGGGCTAAAATCTAATTACGACAAATTTCAGGAATTAAAAGGAAATATTAAAAGTAATCTAAGTAATTAAAAGAAAAATTCGAATATTTAACGAAAATTTTATTTTCCAAAAATCAGGGTCGTTACAACTTATCCCCCTTAAAATAATTTCGTCTTTGAAATTGGTGCGTGACTACTGATTAGACATAGTCGCTATACTGGTCTTGAAACACCCTAAAGCGCTTTGGCATCACACAGCCACTCTCTAAAGGCTCCGGTAGGTTTTAGAAATATCTCAGAGTAAGACGACAGCGTTTTCAGGTATCCCTCACAATCCTTAGCATGTTTTGTTAATCGAATTAAGCCTCATTACTTGCTTAACAAGACGGAATTGAAGTTGCTTCAGCCGTCGAACAACTTGCCTCATTGTACACCTTTGATGAAGTTTCCACCGTAAATGCCAACGTCTTCGACCAAATCATCATGCGGACTTGTATCTTACAAACGTTTCCTTAACACAATCCTTTCCTACGTAGCGATATTAAACCCATTTCCAAAACTAGGAAACAACGGGTTCATTTAAGCAGAATGACTCCATAATCGTAAGGTATATGTACTTCATCCTCATTTTGGGGGAAAAATCATACAATACTCTACAAACTCGGATATTATTAGCAAATGCACTGAAAGAACTTATGCAGTCACGGGAAAATAAGCCGTTTGGCAGCGTCGACTTCTGGCGGTAATTTCAAATGTACGGCTGCTTCCAATTTAGTACTGCTTTGACTCTACTTTCGTTCACCTCGATTCCGTCGTTGGATACCACGTACCCCAAGAACTTAACCACTTCTAGCCAAAATTCGCATATTCTTACCTTGGCATAAAGTTGGCTATCTCGGAGTACTTGTAGTATCAATCGAAGGTGTCCTTCGTGCTCCTCCTTATTGGCAGAGTATATCAAGATGTCATCAATGAACACCACTACAATTTGTCTAAGTAGGGTTTAAAGAATCTTGTTCATCAGACACATGAATACTGCCGGGGCGTTTAGTCAGCCCGAATGGCATCACCACAAACTTGTAGTGTCCGTATCTGGTGCGAAAGGCTGTCTTAGTGATATCCTCATCTCGGATCCTTGATTGATGATAGCCTAATCGAAGATCGATTTTAGAGACGCAGGTGGCGCCTCTCAATTGATCAAATAAATCATCGATCCTAAGTAATGGATATCGGTTCTTGACCGTGACTTGGTTTAACTTTCTACAGTTGATGCATAAATGAAGCGTTCCTTCTTTCTTCTTCACAAACAACGCCGGCGCTTCTCATGGTGACCTACTCGGTCTGATGAATCTTTACCCAGTAGCTCCTTCAATTGGGTCTTGAGCTCTTGTAGCTCGGCAGGGGATATTCGGTACGGCGCCATAGCGATTGATGCCGTTCCAGGTTGGAGTTCTATAGAGAAGTCTATCCTTCACTGAGGTGGTAAGCCAAGAAGTTCTTCAAGGAAAACATCGGCGTACTCGCAAACGATGTGTGGTAATCCCACTTCCATTCTATCGGCTTCTTCCAACTGGAGACTAATGAGCCATCCAAATAGTTGGTTCTGCCTTTCAATCTTTTCGTCGCCGAACTCGCCGTTTGTCTATCCCCCTTAAATTGGAACCAGAGCCTTTGGGGGTATACGCGGTCAGTATCTATGACCACTCGATGTGTTGATCGTGTAACAGCCCTGATTTTCGGTCACTAAAAATTTCGTTAAATATTTGAATTTTTTTTAAATTGGTTATATTGCTTTAATTTCCGATAGTTTGTCATAATTACATTTTCGCCCCTTCAAATTTGATTTCTTTGCGCTTTAGCCCCACTTAACTAGCTTCTAACCATCCGGTTAGAAAAACTAAATTAGAAAGCTATCTAGTTACTTCAATTAGACCGTTTTGCCCCTCATTGAACCTTTTGAACCTTTCAAACCCTAGTCAAAGAATTGGATATTCTTTTTCTTTTAATTATTTTGGTTTTATTCTTTGTCCATTGGACAAAGATTGTTAGGGGAATTATTGTCCATTGGATAAGAGGATGAATCTTTCAAAGTACCATGGGGTTTAATTAATTTAATGTTTTCTTTAACCCACATGTGAAAGTATTACATATTTTTATTAGAAAGGTACATGGTACTAAGATTCCTAAGGTACCCTTAAACTATTTTCTATTGGGGTATTGATTCTTCCTAGATACATAAGTACTTATGTATATATTATCTTAGTACTTGGTTGTTTGTTTAATTGGCTAAGTACCATGTGCTCAATTTATGGTTTAAAAGAGAATCCTAGCCTTTAAGGGCTATTTTTGATCTTAAGTACAAAAAGTACTTAGATTTTATTGTTGCTTGCAATATATATACATATATATGTACCATGAGAAAGCAAAGGAGGAGAGGGAGAGGGATGAGAGGGGGGGCCGGCCATTGAAGGGAGGGGAGAGAGAGAGAGAGAGAGAGAGAAAGGAAGGAAAGAAGGAAGAAGATTGGGTTGTACTTGGTTGATCTTTCAATGTACTTCAAATCCATGGGGAACCTTCCTTCCTAGCTAAGACTTAACTTCCAATTGTCCTCTCTTGTACATTTTGTATTTGTTTAAGCCTAAGAATCTTGTACTAATCTCATCTCCACCATTGGATTGCCCAAGATCAAATCCTTGGTACAAAATAGCCATGCAAGCCTAGGATTGCCTTTGATCTTCCATGATCTCTTGCCAAGTGTCAAGGTGAGACTTAGAGAGAGAGAGAAGAGAGGGCCAAGCTCTTGCCTATAAATAGAAGGCCATTCCCATGCTTTGAACTCACACCTTCAAAGCTTTGCTCTTCCTTCTCTCTAGAAATCTCGGATTTCAGTTCCAGGCAGCCTACTGCCCTTTAAAAATCCCCAGTTTTCTCCTTCTTAGAGTAGTTTTTAGATCCAACTTTCTTCTAGAAAGTTGTAGAACACTTCGAGAGCTTCAAGTTAGGCTCAAGAACCACCCCAATCGGCCAAGAAATGACCAAGATATTGGCATCCGAAGTTCAGTAAAATCTCGGATTTCCAATTTCCAGACAGCTTACTGTCTTCTCCTTCATCACCATTTTTCTCCCACTTAGATTAGTTTCTAGGATCAACTTTCTTCACGAAAGTTGTACAGCGTTCCTTGAGCTTCGATTTGGACCCAAGAACGACTCTATTCGGCCAAAGATTGACCGAGTTACTGCCGTCCGAAATTCGGTCCAGATTTGGAGTATTCACCACCCGTAGGATCTTCCAACTTGCTTATTCGGCCCCGACTAGTTTCGGATCAAGGTAGGATATTCTTACCCTATCCCTATGTATGGTATTAAATCCTATGTTGGAGAAATAGAATGTCTTTAAGTAATAACTTTGATCGTTTCTTTCAAAAGTAGACAAGGTTATCTTTATATCAAGTAATCGTATTTTGATCTTTACGTTGATTATGAGCTTGAATACATGAATTGCTTGTATTACTTGTGACCCGATAAAGCATAAGTGATTCTTCACTCCAAGGGCGTCCGAACATGTGGCGTTATGCTTTAAGCGTTGATTTAAACATGATAGAGATGATCTTGTTTGTTTACAAGGAAATGATTTATGCTTACCCTTGTCCTACGGCGAAGTCTTTGCATGTAACGAGACACAAGAACCAAGAAAGTAGAAACATGACACCTAGGGTGTGGTTGACAAGGAAAATGTGTTTTCCGAAAAAGAAGATATCTTAGAAACTACATAATGACCATTTCGAGGGCATTATGTGGGTGTGTGTGTTCCAATGGGAATCCGGAATAGCGGAACTATTGTGAGGTTGTGTGTGTGCGTTCCCATGGGATCCCGGACCGGCGGAACCATGGTGAGGTATAGCTTGGTTATCCGCGGAGAGGAGCCAATGCAAATTGTGTGCCAATGGGAACCCGGCGCGGCGGAACCATTGTGAGGATACTCGGGAACCCGGCGCGGCGGAACCGAGGTTGGGTGTGTGGCTTGGTTATCCGCGGTACGGAGCCAATGTCAAATGATTTTGAAAGGCTTGGTTATCCGCGGTACGGAGCCAATGCAAAGGATTTTGAAAAATGGTTTTGTAAGTGGAAAACGTTGACACGGTCTACGACGAGTCGCGTAGGAGAAATCGGGAAATCTTGGACACCAACGTTAGATAGTGAATGTGGATGTATTATCATCATTTATGTGATTTCTATGATCGTTTGTTGGTAAGCTATGGGTTAGCGGGTAAGGATTTCCTATTGAGCGTTGTAGCTCATGGTGTTGCCTTTTGGTGACCCTGGCATATTATATTGGTGGCGACGCGGGTATAATGTGTCAGACTTCATAGATGAGCAGGGCGAGATCTTCAGCTTGGAGGCGTGCGGAGCCGAGGAGCTGGCTAGGATGGAAGAGCAGGCGGAGCTGTAGATAGGAACCCTAGTTTCCCGCTCTTTTGTAATATTGAACTCTTGTGAGAGTTTTTGTTGTAATAAGGAACCAGAATCCAGTTGATTTCTTCAATAAAATGTTTTATTTAACGTACCCAAAATTCGGGGCGTTACAGATTGCCAGTCCATCCCTAGGATTACGTCGAAATCCGCCATGTCGATTACTCTAAGGTCGCAGTTTTGGCGCCGGTTGGCTACTCCTAGTTCACACCATCTACATACTAGACTAACAACTATACTCCCCCCAAACGGTGATGTTACTTTCATACTCATACTTAGGGGTTCTGTTTCTAGTACTAGTGTAGTTACGCAGGTGGAGTTATAAAGGAATGCGATGCACCAGAATCTAACAAGGCTTGTACGCAGATACTATAATAATCACGTACCTTGGATCACAAAGGGATCCTGCTCTTATTTCTCAACCCGCAGTGCGAAGATACGCCCTTCAGTGCCCTGCTGGGTTCCCATGGGCTGCGTTCCCTTGTTCTGCCCATTCTGCTGCTGCAATGGGCCTCCAGGGTTTTGCTTCACAAAACCGGCCTGTCTAGGTTGTTGAGTTTTTTGATTTCCAAAGCTCTCATTCCCCTCCTTTTGAGGTTGCGGGCATTGGCGGCTGTAATGGCCCATAGCCTAACAGTTGTAACATCTAACTGTCGCCAGGTCCCGTTTGCCCCTCTGCGTTTCACCGTGTCCGGGTGTAGCAGTCCTCCAGGGCTGGTTGCCTTGAGACGGGTTAGAGGGTTTGGTGGGGTAGGGTCTATGGTTGTTGTAGAGGGTCTGGGTTCAGATTGGTCCAATGGTGCTATTATTCGCCTTCCTCCACCGGGTTTTAAAGTCAGTCTCCTCACTCTCTAGCCGAAGAGCACACTTCACCACTTCTGCATAGGTGGTAAAAGCTTGCGCCACCACAGCCTTTCGAGCAGTCGTTAGTCCCCACTTGAATCTCCTAGCCTTCTTGTCCTCGTTCGGGATGGAGTCTAGGGCGTAACGTGGCAGTTCCTCGAACTTGGCCGCGTATTGGGTGACGGTCATCGTTCCTTGTTTCAGGTTCAGGAACTCTTGTTCCTTGGCTAAGCGGAGGGGTGTAGGAAAGTACTTATCAAAAAATAGGGTTTCAAATTCGGCGAAGGTCATAGTGGCTACGGCATGCGTTGCCTCCATCAGGTCCCACTAGTAGCGGGCTTCTCCTTTCAGCTGGTAAGTGGCTAAGGCCACATGATCTCCGTCCTGAGTGATCCCTAAGGTTCTGAGGATCATTTTGACTTCGTTCAGCCACGTCTCGGCTACGATGGGGTTGGTATTTCCGTGGAAGGTCGGGGGTCGGCATTTGCAGAACTCGTTCATAGCTTGGGTTCGAGTCATAGGTTTGTCGTTATGGTTCTGGTTTTGGCGGTTAGCGTTCAGGGCAGCGACGAACGCTTGCATGATTTGGGTTAGGTCGGGGTTCGCGTTAGAGGGTCCTCCATTATCGTGCCCTAGCCCATTGCGTCGGTTCGCCATCTACGAGTAGAAATTGAAAGGGGAAAGGTTTTAGTCTACTAAAACAAATTTTCTTTTTGCAAATGGTGTTTCTTTCAAAGTGGGAAGTAGTTTATCGGGTAGTATGCAACAGTATTCTTTTAATGAAGGCAATCTTTTCATAAATAAGTAGAAAATTTACAATCATAAGCATAGAGTCCTACTATAATGGCAAGTTGGCAAGCACGAGGATGAGTAGTAGCTAAAATAAGCCCTTAATAACATAGGAAGAGTACAGCTTAGGAGACTCTTAAACTGCAGATGTGATCTTAGTTTCCGATATCCTACATCCCAAAGGATTACAATTGTTCCTATGTTGGCCTAAGATATGCCTAGTTGGCCTTCTCGGTATCTTGCCCTCCTCGAGGTTCCCTACCATCTCCCATCGAAAGCTTGGCGCAATTGACGTTCGTATTCTTTTATGACCGCTGCGAGTGCGATGGCCACGGCGAGAACCCAGTACCAGAAGGTGTTGAGATGGTTATTCTCGGCGAACCACCGTGGCATTCCTATTGTGAGTACCGCACAAAATAGAATGAGGGTGAAGAGTTGCATCCAAAGGGTTTGGATTGTTATGGCTAGTTCGACTCGCTCGATTTCTCGGAACATGGCGTCTTCCGGAAATCCTCATCGTCGGTTCGCCATGGTTTGGTATGATAGAATAGCGATTTAGAGGGTTTTAAGATGGTGAGAGAGGTGAAGAGTTGGAAGCGGTGGTGGGATATATATATATTGGGGCGGAAAAGGTGTGTTGAGGAGGGAAAAGGGTTGAAATTAAATTTTTGAAATTTTAAATTTGGAGTTTCAAATTTTGAAATTTGAAGTATAGAAGGTGGGGTTTGCCGCGCCTAATGGGTATGCTCGGCACTAGGAGCTAGGTTCTTACTCTCGTCCCTTAAAATATTTACCTAAGAACAACTCCTCAACGAACTAGTAAATAAAATTTACTTTAATTAGTAACGTTTTTAGGCAAAGGTTTACTAATACCAAAAATGTTTTCGAGTTTCTAAGTTTCATATTCGATCCTTGATTTAAGTCATCATCCAATTGTTTGGGAATTCCTAGCTCGGCGGTACTGCCAATTTCCACGCCTTGCTTCAATCCGAAGATTGTTTTGACAGAATTCCACCCAATTTGGGACGGTAAACTTAAACTCGATTCACGTTTGTTCATCTACAAGGTCTGACACATTATACCGGTGTCGCCACCAATATAATATGTCAGGGTCACCAAAGGTAACACCATGAGCTACAGAAGCTCAATAGAATAATCCAAACCCACTAACCCATAACCTACAAGCAATAGACAATAAGGCTAACGATTTCTACATAGTACATGCATATATAACAAAGCAGTTAACAATGACACATCCACATTCACTATCCAAACTAACGTTTGTGTCCATGATTTTCTGTGTTTCTCCTACGCGACTGTTTGGGCTGAATTAACTCAATCAAATGGCAAATGATTGTGTGCGGGCGTGCCAGAAAAGAAATAACTTCAGAAAAGAAATTATTCTTTTCAAATTGATTTGAAACAACTAATTTAAATCAGGCAACTGTGTTATCCGTTCGATTACCTCAATTAAGAGGATTTTTCCTTAAGGTATCAACCAAATAAAAGATTGACGCGCTTCGAATCAGAAAAGATGATTGAACATAAACAAACCTGAATTTAATCAAAGGTAAGTTTGTATGCAAACACTCTTAAGATTCTATCAAGAATAATGCAGAAATACAAGCATACTGAATTCAATCGAAAGTGGACTTACAAACGATTATTCTTTGGTAAGAAAAAACTTAAAAGAAAATAAGAGAACTTGAATTTAATCGAAAGTAATCTTACATGCAAATAAGCCTTCAACTTACAAAAAGATCCTATTCTAAACTAATTTAAATATTAATCTACGATAAATTTCTGAGCAATCATTTTGTATGAATTGTCAGATGATATGAATTTTTGTCGGGGGCTTTTCTCTTCACTTGCTTCTTCTATTTATAGACGATGGGTCTGCCTTCGATCTCCACTTCTCACGTTAATCCCACGTTTTGTTTGAACTGCCCATTTTCCTCTCAAAACGGTTAAGAGGGGCCTTCGAACAGTTACTTTGATGTTTCCAGAATTCTTTCTCTCCTTGCATGCTTCGATAATGGTGTTCGTGGCCGTTCTCTGGATCGTGGTTCTCCTGTTTTTATGCAATATGGGTTAATGTCACACGACTGGCCTAAATGATTCCCTGCAATTGCGTCTAACTTCCGTTATAAATCGAGGCAGTAGTGGCACCGTTCGATGATCCTTAGGATTAATCAATGGTTAAACTCCACCATTCCTAAAATCATCCTTATTTGATAACAAAACGTCGTCAATTCCAATCAAAACGATACCGTTTAGTACTAAAATAACATCATCATTAAACCCCGTAATCCTCTACATCTCGGGTCTAATTAAGACATGTTCTGATTGGTTACCATGTTACTTGGTGCCACGTGTAATTTGCTCATTGGGCGGCATATTTTAGGATGTAAACACACCCCCCGCATTAACATCTTATTTAAGATAAATAAGTGTTAATGGCATACGTACTCTGCCCATGTTCCTTCAAACACGGATGGATGGGGCATAAGAGAGATTTGTTTCATGCACGTCTATTGAGCTTCCCAAAGATAGCTGCAATTATTTTCCTATAAATGGCAATCAATGATAGAGTTTTAAATGAATCATATCACTTCCAAAACCCCTTCGAAATCAAGCTTTCTCTGCTAAGCAACTCTTTGACTATGGACTCTCTCCCAAAAATCAATCTAGTCCTAGAAAACCTCGATCACCAATCCCACTCAGCTCAAACTTCTCCTCCAAACTCTCCTCGAATGTTAGCAGGAAAAATTCTTTTTGACCGAACATACTTCACTCCTAACCCGTCTCCCACGGGTTGGGACTCCTCTGTGACCCGTTCGAATTCATTCGATGGGTCCAAATGGGGTACATGGGAGGAAAACCCTGCCAATACTAACACCGATACTATCCTGGTTAGGTTTGATCAGCCTGACCCTACGCCCAATAAATTCCACCACTTTCGAACTCTGTTCGCGAGTCCATTCCTACCCCTGACTGATAATGACACCGTTCACATGGGAATGCTGGAGTCAATTTACTCTTCTCTCAAATTTTCTCCTTTCCTGAACAAGAGGAAAACTATCTTGGGCCTGCCCTTTATTGTGACGAGGGCATTATGTGGGTGTGTGTGTTCCAATGGGAATCCGGAATAGCGGAACTATTGTGAGGTTGTGTGTGTGCGTTCCCATGGGATCCCGGACCGGCGGAACCATGGTGAGGTATAGCTTGGTTATCCGCGGAGAGGAGCCAATGCAAATTGTGTGCCAATGGGAACCCGGCGCGGCGGAACCATTGTGAGGATACTCGGGAAACCCGGCGCGGCGGAACCGAGGTTGGGTGTGTGGCTTGGTTATCCGCGGTACGGAGCCAATGTCAAATGATTTTGAAAGGCTTGGTTATCCGCGGTACGGAGCCAATGCAAAGGATTTTGAAAAATGGTTTTGTAAGTGGAAAAACGTTGACACGGTCTACGACGAGTCGCGTAGGAGAAATCGGGAAATCTTGGACACCAACGTTAGATAGTGAATGTGGATGTATTATCTCATTTATGTGATTTCTATGATCGTTTGTTGGTAAGCTATGGGTTAGCGGGTAAGGATTTCCTATTGAGCGTTGTAGCTCATGGTGTTGCCTTTTGGTGACCCTGGCATATTATATTGGTGGCGACGCGGGTATAATGTGTCAGACTTCATAGATGAGCAGGGCGAGATCTTCAGCTTGGAGGCGTGCGGAGCCGAGGAGCTGGCTAGGATGGAAGAGCAGGCGGAGCTGTAGATAGGAACCCTAGTTTCCCGCTCTTTTGTAATATTGAATCTTGTGAGAGTTTTTGTTGTAATAAGGAACCAGAATCCAGTTGATTTCTTCAATAAAATGTTTTATTTAACGTACCCAAAATTCGGGGCGTTACAGATTGCCAGTCCATCCCTAGGATTACGTCGAAATCCGCCATGTCGATTACTCTAAGGTCGCAGTTTTGGCGCCGGTTGGCTACTCCTAGTTCACACCATCTACATACTAGACTAACAACTATACTCCCCCCAAACGGTGATGTTACTTTCATACTCATACTTAGGGGTTCTGTTTCTAGTACTAGTGTAGTTACGCAGGTGGAGTTATAAAGGAATGCGATGCACCAGAATCTAACAAGGCTTGTACGCAGATACTATAATAATCACGTACCTTGGATCACAAAGGGATCCTGCTCTTATTTCTCAACCCGCAGTGCGAAGATACGCCCTTCAGTGCCCTGCTGGGTTCCCATGGGCTGCGTTCCCTTGTTCTGCCCATTCTGCTGCTGCAATGGGCCTCCAGGGTTTTGCTTCACAAAACCGGCCTGTCTAGGTTGTTGAGTTTTTTGATTTCCAAAGCTCTCATTCCCCTCCTTTTGAGGTTGCGGGCATTGGCGGCTGTAATGGCCCATAGCCTAACAGTTGTAACATCTAACTGTCGCCAGGTCCCGTTTGCCCCTCTGCGTTTCACCGTGTCCGGGTGTAGCAGTCCTCCAGGGCTGGTTGCCTTGAGACGGGTTAGAGGGTTTGGTGGGGTAGGGTCTATGGTTGTTGTAGAGGGTCTGGGTTCAGATTGGTCCAACGGTGCTATTATTCGCCTTCCTCCACCGGGTTTTGAAGTCAGTCTCCTCACTCTCTAGCCGAAGAGCACACTTCACCACTTCTGCATAGGTGGTAAAAGCTTGCGCCACCACAGCCTTTCGAGCAGTCGTTAGTCCCCACTTGAATCTCCTAGCCTTCTTGTCCTCGTTCGAGATGGAGTCTAGGGCGTAACGTGGCAGTTCCTCGAACTTGGCCGCGTATTGGGTGACGGTCATCGTTCCTTGTTTCAGGTTCAGGAACTCTTGTTCCTTGGCTAAGCGGAGGGGTGTAGGAAAGTACTTATCAAAAAATAGGGTTTCAAATTCGGCGAAGGTCATAGTGGCTACGGCATGCGTTGCTTCCATCAGGTCCCACTAGTAGCGGGCTTCTCCTTTCAGCTGGTAAGTGGCTAAGGCCACATGATCTCCGTCCTGAGTGATCCCTAAGGTTCTGAGGATCATTTTGACTTCGTTCAGCCACGTCTCGGCTACGATGAGGTTGGTATTTCCGTGGAAGGTCGGGGGTCGGCGTTTGCAGAACTCGTTCATAGCTTGGGTTCGAGTCATAGGTTTGTCGTTATGGTTCTGGTTTTGGCGGTTAGCGTTCAGGGCAGCGACGAATGCTTGCATGATTTGGGTTAGGTCGGGGTTCGCGTTAGAGGGTCCTCCATTATCGTGCCCTAGCCCATTGCGTCGGTTCGCCATCTACGAGTAGAAATTGAAAGGGGAAAGGTTTTAGTCTACTAAAACAAATTTTCTTTTTGCAAATGGTGTTTCTTTCAAAGTGGGAAGTAGTTTATCGGGTAGTATGCAACAGTATTCTTTTAATGAAGGCAATCTTTTCATAAATAAGTAGAAAATTTACAATCATAAGCATAGAGTCCTACTATAATGGCAAGTTGGCAAGCACGAGGATGAGTAGTAGCTAAAATAAGCCCTTAATAACATAGGAAGAGTACAGCTTAGGAGACTCTTAAACTGCAGATGTGATCTTAGTTTCCGATATCCTACATCCCAAAGGATTACAATTGTTCCTATGTCGGCCTAAGATATGCCTAGTTGGCCTTCTCGGTATCTTGCCCTCCTCGAGGTTCCCTACCATCTCCCATCGAAAGCTTGGCGCAATTGACGTTCGTATTCTTTTATGACCGCTGCGAGTGCGATGGCCACGGCGAGAACCCAGTACCAGAAGGTGTTGAGATGGTTATTCTCGGCGAACCACCGTGGCATGCCTATTGTGAGTACCGCACAAAATAGAATGAGGGTGAAGAGTTGCATCCAAAGGGTTTGGATTGTTATGGCTAGTTCTACTCGCTCGATTTCTCGGAACATGGCGTCTTCCGGAAATCCTCATCGTCGGTTCGCCATGGTTTGGTATGATAGAATAGCGATTTAGAGGGTTTTAAGATGGTGAGAGAGGTGAAGAGTTGGAAGTGGTGGTGGGATATATATATTGGGGCGGAAAAGGTGTGTTGAGGAGGGAAAAGGGTTGAAATTAAATTTTTGAAATTTTAAATTTGGAGTTTCAAATTTTGAAATTTGAAGTATAGAAGGTGGGGTTTGCCGCGCCTAATGGGTATGCTCGGCACTAGGAGCTAGGTTCTTACTCTCGTCCCTTAAAATATTTACCTAAGAACAACTCCTCAACGAACTAGTAAATAAAATTTACTTTAATTAGTAACGTTTTTAGGCAAAGGTTTACTAATACCAAAAATGTTTTCGAGTTTCTAAGTTTCATATTCGATCCTTGATTTAAGTCATCATCCAATTGTTTGGGAATTCCTAGCTCGGCGGTACTGCCAATTTCCACGCCTTGCTTCAATCCGAAGATTGTTTTGACAGAATTCCACCCAATTTGGGACGGTAAACTTAAACTCGATTCACGTTTGTTCATCTACAAGGTCTGACACATTATACCGGTGTCGCCACCAATATAATATGTCAGGGTCACCAAAGGTAACACCATGAGCTACAGAAGCTCAATAGAATAATCCAAACCCACTAACCCATAACCTACAAGCAATAGACAATAAGGCTAACGATTTCTACATAGTACATGTATATATAACAAAGCAGTTAACAATGACACATCCACATTCACTATCCAAACTAACGTTTGTGTCCATGATTTTCTGTGTTTCTCCTACGCGACTGTTTGGGCTGAATTAACTCAATCAAATGGCAAATGATTGTGTGCGGGCGTGCCAGAAAAGAAATAACTTCAGAAAAGAAATTATTCTTTTCAAATTGATTTGAAATAACTAATTTAAATCAGGCAACTGTGTTATCCGTTCGATTACCTCAATTAAGAGGATTTTTCCTTAAGGTATCAACCAAATAAAAGATTGACGCGCTTCGAATCAGAAAAGATGATTGAACAAAACAAACCTGAATTTAATCAAAGGTAAGTTTGTATGCAAACACTCTTAAGATTCTATCAAGAATAATGCAGAAATACAAGCATACTGAATTCAATCGAAAGTGGACTTACAAACGATTATTCTTTGGTAAGAAAAAACTTAAAAGAAAATAAGAGAACTTGAATTTAATCGAAAGTAATCTTACATGCAAATAAGCCTTCAACTTACAAAAAGATCCTATTCTAAACTAATTTAAATATTAATCTACGATAAATTTCTGAGCAATCATTTTGTATGAATTGTCAGATGATATGAATTTTTGTCGGGGGCTTTTCTCTTCACTTGCTTCTTCTATTTATAGACGATGGGTCTGCCTTCGATCTCCACTTCTCACGTTAATCCCACGTTTTGTTTGAACTGCCCATTTTCCTCTCAAAACGGTTAAGAGGGGCCTTCGAACAGTTACTTTGATGTTTCCAGAATTCTTTCTCTCCTTGCATGCTTCGATAATGGTGTTCGTGGCCGTTCTCTGGATCGTGGTTCTCCTGTTTTTATGCAATATGGGTTAATGTCACACGACTGGCCTAAATGATTCCCTGCAATTGCGTCTAACTTCCGTTATAAATCGAGGCAGTAGTGGCACCGTTCGATGATCCTTAGGATTAATCAATGGTTCGATGATCCTTAGGATTAATCAATGGTTAAACTCCACCATTCCTAAAATCATCCTTATTTGATAACAAAACGTCGTCAATTCCAATCAAAACGATACCGTTTAGTACTAAAATAACATCATCATTAAACCCCGTAATCCTCTACATCTCGGGTCTAATTAAGACATGTTCTGATTGGTTACCATGTTTACTTGGTGCCACGTGTAATTTGCTCATTGGGCGGCATATTTTAGGATGTAAACACACCCCCCGTATTAACATCTTATTTAAGATAAATAAGTGTTAATGGCATACGTACTCTGCCCATGTTCCTTCAAACACGGATGGATGGGGCATAAGAGAGATTTGTTTCATGCACGTCTATTGAGCTTCCCAAAGATAGCTGCAATTATTTTCCTATAAATGGCAATCAATGATAGAGTTTTAAATGAATCATATCACTTCCAAAACCCCTTCGAAATCAAGCTTTCTCTGCTAAGCAACTCTTTGACTATGGACTCTCTCCCAAAAATCAATCTAGTCCTAGAAAACCTCGATCACCAATCCCACTCAGCTCAAACTTCTCCTCCAAACTCTCCTCGAATGTTAGCAGGAAAAATTCTTTTTGACCGAACATACTTCACTCCTAACCCGTCTCCCACGGGTTGGGACTCCTCTGTGACCCGTTCAAATTCATTCGATGGGTCCAAATGGGGTACATGGGAGGAAAACCCTGCCAATACTAACACCGATACTATCCTGGTTAGGTTTGATCAGCCTGACCCTACGCCCAATAAATTCCACCACTTTCGAACTCTGTTCGCGAGTCCATTCCTACCCCTGACTGATAATGACACCGTTCACATGGGAATGCTGGAGTCAATTTACTCTTCTCTCAAATTTTCTCCTTTCCTGAACAAGAGGAAAACTATCTTGGGCCTGCCCTTTATTGTGACTTCAAACGCCTGGCCCAAACCCAAAGATCTCTCTGGCTCACAGAGGTTCAAACCCCACACTATCCAGCTGACTTCGAAGAGACCAACAAACTAGCTCCCCTCTCAGAAGAACCTGACTGGTTTGATGAGGTGACCAACCTTGCCGTTAACACCCCTCACTTCCAATGGCAATATGGTTACTCCATCTTCCCTACTGACAAGAGCAAAGCCTTACAACTTCTTGCAGCCTTCTCTTTCCTGGATATTTCCATCTTGGAAGACCAAGTTCCATTAACCAACTTCAAATGGGCTTGTGAGACACTTGTGCTATGCACCATCCCCTCCACGGTCTCTTATCAAATCCACTGCTTTCTGGATTTTCTGCCAGTGATCAAATCATGGCTCGAAGCCAATACTGCAGGATATTGCTTCGAGCAAAACCTTCAAGACTACGCTCTGGCTAAGAAAAGGATTGAGAAGCTAAATGATCAAATCCAAAGCTTCAAAGCTGAGTCCTTCGAAGTAGTGCCTGGCCATGCTGATAAGAAGCTTCGAAGGTGCTTCAAAAGGAAACAGATGAAGCGCCCAACAAGGGAAGCTCGACTCCAAAGGAAAGCCAAAGCTTTGGTGCTCCGCTTCAGGCCTCTTTTGGAGAAAAAGCTGGAGTCAGATGCTAAAGAAGACATGAGGAAAATGGAGCTGAAATTTCTCCAATTTGCCTGGAACAAGTTTCACAACCTTGTCACTTGGTCTTTTCCTCACTACTTCGAAAATAAGAAAGCCACCTCTCAGCATTCAGGCCCTTCGAAGGCCTAATTTGCCCTTGTTTCTCCCTATCAATAGGAACTAGCATTTCATTTTGTTTTGCTTTTCTTTTTTTTGTAAATATGCAAATTTCATTTCTGTAACTTAGCAGTTTTTCAATGAAATTTCCTTTTGCAACAATGTGTACTTGTCTTGGAATCATTTTTTTACTTTTGTATTAAAGTACATCTCCAATAAGACAATCTCCCCTAGAGTTAATGAAACACTCTAGTGGACCTTAAAATGTGGGCTTATTAAGGGCCTGGCCCACCTATGGAGGTATAAAAGCGAAAATGATTCAAAATCACCCCTTACGCTCTGCAAATTCAAATTTCCTCAAGAACTGAACCTCCTCTTCCTTCCTTCTGAAAGCGCTGAACTCGACCCTAAATCCATGGCTTCTTCTAGTCAACCAATCGTGGAACACCCCACCCCTTCTCTGGCGCTGAGGCGGTTTGTATCAGGAAAAAACCAAGGATCGAGTGGAGATTCCTGTCTTGACACCCGAGTTTTCATTCCGAACCCTAGAGAAAAAGGTACTTTCATTTTGGGTCCTCAATTCGTAGGAGAAATACCTGCTTCCCTCTCCCTTTACTACCCTCGATTGGGAAACGCTGACATTCGAGCCTGTTCAGCCCTCGATTGCCAAAATTTCCCAAGGAAATCCTTCCCCTGTTGGCCTACTTTGGACAAGGACTGGAAAATATGGACCACTCGAATGTTAGCCGAGAAATCGATTGACTTAGAAAAGGTGGGCCTGAAGAATATCATCACTCTCCTTCGAAGGGGAATACCCCAAAATCCTCCCTTGATCCAGGCTGCGTTGGCCTTTTGGGACCTTTCGTTTAATTTTTTTAGGTTTAACTGTGGCATGATGGCGCCTACAGTTTTGGACGTTACCCAGATGCTGGGACTCATTCCGTATGGCCCTCAGTTTGATCCCACCAAGGAATATACTCCCCCTGAGGGTTTCACCCGTCTGAATGCTACAAACGGAGCCTTTTCCCACTTTTATACTAGGGAAAAGAAATTATCAGGAGAGGTGTCTGACACAGAGTTCTTTGCCTATATACTCTATACCCTCTGCAAACACATTCTTTGCTATTCTGGGAAACGGGTAATGAGTGAGTTCATACCGTTAGCATTGGCACTGTCTAGAGGTGAAGAGTTCGACTTTGCTTCTTACTTTCTTGGCCACGTATACAAAGTTGGTTCTGATTTCCACCAGAAGGGTTTGAACTACTCCCAAGGAGGACCCCAATGGTTTGTTCAACTATGGCTCCATGCATACTTCCCTGAGCTAGGCCCTTTCAAAGCACCTATGTCACCTGTTGGTGCCCTCGAAACGCCCAATGTCCATGGCGACAATTACATTCAACCAGTGGCTAGTGCAGCTCCCACATTGGCATACTATCTTTGCTTCTTCTCTGGCCTTGCTTCAGATAGAAAATGGCCTAACCCATTCCCAACTCCAATTGGACTATCATGGCTTTTCGACATCCTAACGGACAGATAAGGGAAATCCTCTCGAGCCCTCCAAGCATGGAGCAACATTCTTACAAGTAGAGAAATTTTTATTTCCTCATCCAACCCCTCCAAGTCCTTGGCACACGCAGAAGTATACTGTCCTGCTCAGTTTGCTAGACAGCTTGACTTTGTTCAAGGCATACCTATCCCATTTTGTGGCTCTGCCAATATTTCCATGTCCGAACGTTCATGCATTTCAATCTAGCACTTTCAAACGTGGTTTGCCCAGTCCAGACATTCACTAAGGAAAACCATTACCCAAGAGTTCCGGGAACCTGAAGTGCTTACCACTCTTGAATTCGACGGCTGGTGGCATACCAATTGCTCCTTTCTTTTGGGATGTGCCCCTTTCAAGAAATTCCTTGAACACATTGGTTTCGAGAAATCTGAGTTTGGACATAGGAGACAGAACGACTCGTCCTCTTTTTCATTAGATAATGGGTTTGGAATAGTTGGAGGCATCGAAGACATTCCTGAAGGTGAAGTTGACCAGAAAATGGTCCCCATCGAAGCCTCTCCTCTCTCAATGATCATTCCTCCCTCCCCTCCAAGAAGACAATCTTTGAGGGTTTCACAAAAAAGAGGTATTTGTTTTTGAAATGTTTTTTTTTGCTTCAGAAAACAAACCTAATCGTAAAGAAAATTGAATTGTACATGCGACTTCTCTTTCAGGAAGTGGTTCGAAGAGGAGTAAGGCTGCTCCTCAACCAAAAGAGGTCATCCCAATCAAACACTACCTTGAGCCTTCAGCTGAACTCCCAGGTTTGTTTTTCTGTTCTCCCTAATTGTCTTTTATCTCTCCTTTCATTGTTCGCTTGAGTTTACATCCCTGTTTCCTTTCTCTTAGCCTCCAAAAAGGCCAAAGTCACCAGAAGACATGGCTCTCGAATCTCTTCTAGTAATGAGGATACTGATACTGAAACAGATACCTTAATTCATAGGGGTAATTCTCCCTTTTCTTTTATGATATGGATCTTCTTAGGGAACTTCTTTTCCTAACTCGTGAGCTTGAACAGGTAAAACAAAAGGAGTAGCTAAAGAAACCCTTTTCTATGAAAGAAAAGAGGCTCAAATCAAGGTATCACAAACCCTGAGAGAACTCCCCTCTTCTGACAAGGTAAATCATGCATGCTCTGAATATATATATTCATGCGTCTCATATGCATGTGGCTTACTGTTGATTTCCTCACAGGCTCAAATGACACTTCCTGATGAGGCACTGGATCTGTCTATTACCCCTTGCCTTCACCAAGAAGTGGTAGAACCTCCCCCTGTTCAGAAAGTTTTGAAAGATGACCCACAAATGGTATCCTTAGATTATTCTTATCTCTTCAATTTTGAAGAAATAAACTCTAATTTGCCTTCTGTTATCTCAGGCCTTACCTATTCAATCTCTTTCTCTACAGAAAGATATTGTTGTTAGGAATTTTGATATACAAACTCTGCTGTTACTCTTCACTGAGCCCATCTCACCTATTCCTTTTCAGGTAATTAATGTGTGAAACCTTCTTGTTGCTTTCACATTTTATTTTGCCTTTTGACTCTAACTCTATTAACTTGGTACAGGAGTTTCCTCTTTCAATAGAGTTACCAGCTTTTGCTAAAGTAGTTGCCAATTTAGCTCATTCAAAGGTCATGGAGCCACTTCATACCTTTAAGAAAGACCTCTTTCCCCATCCCATAACAGTTTTGGAGCAGGGTTCTTTGTTGACTGACTCCATTTCGACGGCCCCACCTACAAGCAGCTTTGGGGAACAAGATTTAGATATGATCCCCTCTTCATCCGATCAGGTAACTTTGCTATCCAAACATACTTTTACCCTCCTGTTTACTATTCTTTTTTAATCTCAAATTCTGGTTTCTATGCAGGTGACCAGAATTGCTCATATTTCTAGAAATGATCCTGAATCCTCTTCTTCTCTAATTGATCTGCCTCTAGTGGCTTTTGATATATCTTTCTTCAAAAGTCAATTGGAAAAATTTTGTAATCAAATTGCTGATCCTATTCCTCTTATTTCTTCTAATCCCTTGGAAAGCCTTAAACAGCTTTTAAACCCATCCATGCCTTTTGATTTACCTTAACTTAGAATCAAACATGTTCTTATAGAGGAGGAAGTTCAGATATTAAAAAGCCACCTAAGGGCTTTAAATCATTTAGAACTTCCTACTTTGCTCGAACATAATTTAACCTATCATTTTGAGGTATGTTATCAGGCTTTGGCTCTCTCTCAAGGGCTTCCTCCTTTAATCAATTCCGCTCTTCGAGAGCACCGCAAACAATTCAGTGAATTGATTGCTCTTAACCACTTCTTATCTGAGAGCATTGGCATAACTATTGAGAAGGTTGAAAAGTTGGAACCCAAAGCACTCAAGACTGCCTCTTGTCTTTCTCTTTACCAAGCTCGAAGAGATAAACTTGCAGAACTTGACAAGAGGATGAAGTGGTTGCAAGAAGAAATGCAAAAGGTCAGGAATGAGATCTCTGAAGTTTCGATTGATTTTCCAGAGCTCGAAGGCGAAGCCTTGAGGGATCAATCAATGCTTCCACAACTTATTCCTTCCCTTCGAGAGGAGCAGAAAAGAAGGGCAGCTCACACTTCGCTTTTGGATATCAACTCCTGTTCTCTTCGAGGCCTATTATCCACCATCTGTGATGTAATTGGCCCTTTTCTATAACTTTGCAGTTTGTACTTTATTTTCTCCTTATTTTAATCAAATTCTGGGTAGATATGACTGTATTTAATTTGAGCACTTTTTCCCTTTAAAAAAGATTTGATGTTTTGACGCCTCAACTACCTTCTCTTAAAGAGTCATAAATGACTACCCCCAAATTTATTGGTATAAATAGGGGTCTTTGAGGAAAGAAAACTTATAACCCATCTTCTTCCTTAGCTTTCCTTTCTATCAGCAGCACCTAGTCCCATTTTCAAGTAGGGTTTGGTGGTTCACGTAATAAGGATCACATGTCATGAAGCCTCTTCCAAAGTACTTGAAGAAAAGCTTCGAAACATAGCCACATCGGCCCTCATGATGTTTTCCTCAAACCCTAAAGCCCCTACGTATAGACACATCAGCCCTCATGATGTGTCTACGCTGGGCTGTTGCTTCGAAGACCAAAGAATCTAACAAGAGTGGTCTTCGAAGCCTATCTACCTACCAATGGAGCTTAGCTCAAGTCCCAATGAAGCTTGGCTCAAGTCTTTGAATCTCGGTTGTTTGATCCCTGAGAGATCCTTCTCCGTAACACTCTTAGATCTTAGATAGGTTTCTCTCCTTTTTTATCTTGATTGTAACCTTTTCTATGAATGTGATGAATAAAAATATATTCATTTATGTATCCATATTGTTCTAGTGGTTTTGACCAATAAACTGGTGCTTTAACCATTCCTTATTATTTCATCTTTATAGTTTAGAAGCTAAACATATGATTGAAGATATGATAAGCATGAAGAAGACCATCAATAAAACAAAAATTCCTCACAGGCATCCTTTCTGTTACTGTGCTCTTATTGGCGCTTACTTCATATTTATTCGTTACTTCGAAATCCTTGATAAAAAACAGACAGCACTTCGAAGTGTATTGATACTTCGAAGACTAACGAAATGTGGTCTAAATTGATCCAACCAACTCATTTACTTCCAGTGGCTTCTCAGCCGTCTCCTCGTGAGTTGCAAACCATTATTTAATCATGACGCGTGGTGTCTAATGCTCTCAGACCCTTCACCTTCCAGGCCTTATGTGCCTCCCCTCAATTAATGATTGTAATAACTGAAGCGGATCTCTCATATGCATTTGGATTATAAATACACATAGATGTCAATATTCGTTGTATCCTATTTCCACTAAACAAACATGGCTGAGGACCACCCAGTTCCTCCTGCTGATCTCATGAGTGAGTTAGCCACCATGGCCAACATGATTGCAGAGGTGAAGAGGGACGTCCAAACCGAGTTCCAGGCCATTCGAAGTGAGATCACTCAACTTCGAAGCCAGTTAGTGTGCGTGGAAACAGCTTCACGCCTCTGCTTGGCTAGGACCTGGGATGATCTTTCAACCGTCCTCTCGGCTCATGAAGCAAAAAGTCCCCCGGAGGGAGGATCTTCTTAAAGATTCTCCTTTGGGACTGTGAGGATCAGCAATGATCTTCATTTTTGTTTCTGGGCCGAAGTGTGTCCTTTTTTTTTTTTTATGAAGATCTTAGTAGATTTTTTTTTTGTTCAGATCCACTTGGGTCTGTTTTTTTTTTATTTTTATATATATATATAAATGGAAATGAAGTTTTGCTTGGCTCATCTCGATTTTTTTTTTTTTTTGAACGCTAGCATGGTAACTTGGTTGAATGTGATTTTATTAAAGAACTTCAAAGTAAAGTCCTTAAACATCAAACCAATCAAAACCACACCATCATGTAATCGAGCTTAAGTCAAAGAGATAACTCAACTCCACGTTCAGCATTTGGGTATACTTAGTTGTTAACCAAACGAATAATAAATCTCCGCTAAAGGATGAATTGGTTATATAAACGAAAAGACTCATCCTTCACAAACTACCTTTTATGGAAAGATTCCCATATAGAAGGAACGTAGGCCTTCAGATATCTTCCATTTATTTTCCTTCGGTAAACATAACTATTCAAATTTCTCAAATGATATGCTCCCCCCTTCAAAACTCTATGGATTTGAAAGGCTCATTCCACGTTGGTGCCCGTTTTCCTAACCCATCTGTTTTAACTCTCCTATCTCTGAGAGGGAGGATAACTTTCCATACAAGATCTCCTTCATCGAAGCTTCGAAAAACTACTCTTTTGTTATAGCTCCTAGCTATTCTTGCCTTTTGCAGCATAATCTGATTTAAGGCCTTTATTCTAGCTTCATCAATATCTTCCAATTCCATGTGCATGGCTTGATGATAAGACCCTGTATCTAAATCATTTTGAAATACTACTCTTTGAGATCTCACAGTGATCTCCATAGGCAGCATGGCATCATGTCCATAAGTTAATGCGAATGGAGTAGTACCCGTGCTAGTCCTTTTTGTATTTCTATATGCCCATAACGTGTCGAGTAACAGGTCATGCCAAACCTCTGGGTTCTGATCCACCATTCTTTGGATCCCCTTTTTGATAATCTTGTTAGTTGATTCTACTTGACCATTTGACTGAGCATAATAAGTACTGGTATATATTAATGAAATTCCATGGTTATTAGCAAAATTCTTTACCAACTTTCCTTCAAATATGGAGCCATTATCCACTGTTATCGTTTGAGGGCTTCCAAACCTGTATATGATCTCTTTTATGAAATCGATGACATGGGTTTGTTTGACCTCCTGATAAGCTTGGGCTTCCACCCATTTCGTGAAATAATCAGTAGCCACTAAGATGAATTTGTGCTTCTCCAATGAAGGAGGATAAATCATCCCAATCATGTCCATAGCCCATCCCCTAAAAGGCCATGGTTTTATTACATACTGTAAATCTGACTTGCAAATGCTTGAGTGGACCTATTTTTTGGCAAGCTTGGCATCCCTTTGCATAATCTATGCAGTTTTTGAGGATGGTAGTTCAATAATACCCATACCTCCTTATTAACCATCTCATTTTTATGCCAGCTTGATGTGCTCCACAGATTCCTACATGGATTTCAGCCATTACTTTGAATGCATTTACCTTGCCTAAACATTTCAAAAGAAGGCCATCCATCCCTCTTTTAAATAGCTCATTGTTGTACATAATGTAGTTTATTGCTCTCAATCTGGTTGCTTTGTTTGTAACACCATCTGGCTTGGTTAAATAACCGATCAATGCTTGCCTCCAATCAACATTTTGACTAGTAGGAACATCAATTTCTAATACTTCGAAGCTAGTCAATCTATTTTGTAACATTGGCACAGATTTTCTCAAAGTTAATTGACAAAATTCCCTTTCATTTTCTAACAAAACTCTGAAACCAGATGCCCTTTGGGCTATTTCATCAGCTTCTTCATTGAAGAATCTAGGGATATAAGTCAAAGTAAGCATAAAGAATTGATCCATCAGCTTTTTAGCATGTTGATAATAAATTGTTAGTGCTGGACTAGTGCATTTAAACTGTCCATTCAGCTGGTTAATCACTAACTGAGAATCTCCAAAGACTTCAGCGACATTAACTCTTAAGTTAAGTAAAATTTTTAATCCTATGATCAACGCTTCATATTCTGCCTGGTTGTTGGAGCACTGTCCCTCACTGAGTCGAAAATCATATTTGGTTTTCAAACCTTGGGGGGATTTTAGAATTATGCCTACTCCAGCCATCTGAACAATTCTTGATCCATCGAACCATAGTTTCCAGGGCTTGATTTCAACCATACTGGCCTCCAATGCTTTTGGTGCCTCATACTCATTGGGATGATCAGCTAAAAAGTTAGCCAATACTTGGCCTTTTACTGATTTTGAGGTACATATTCAAGACAAAACTCAATTAAAGACACAATCCATTTCCTAATCTTCCCACTAAGCACAGGTTTCGAAAGCATGTGCTTCATTACATCAGTTTGAGAAATAACATAAGTTACTCTGGGTAACATATAATGCCTGAGTTTCTTGGAAGCATAAAATAAAGCTAAACATAATTTCTCTACTGCAGCATACTTGCATTCACAGGAGTTTAAAAACCTACTAAGATAATAAACTGTTCTTTCCTTGCCATCTTCATTGTCTTGAGCCAACAGTACTCCTATTGAGTCTTGTGTTGCAGCCAGGTACAACTTCACTGGCTTTCCTTTAATGGGAGGTGCCAACACGGGAGGGTTGGCTAAATATCTCTTGATGGCTTTGAAGGCTTTATTGTGCTCCTTGAACCACTTGAATTCCTCCCTTTCCTTCAGTTTTAACAAATAAGAGAAAATTTTAGTTTTTCCTGCAATATTAGATATAAATCTTTGAAGAAAATTTTATTGACCAAGAAACTTTTGCAATTCCTTCTTGGTAGAAGGTGGTTTGGCCTCAATAATGGCCTTAACTTTGTTCTTGTCAACTTGTATTCCTTTGTTGTGGACTAGATATCCCAGAAATTTTCCAGCTGATACCCCAAAAGCACACTTTTCCGGGTTTAACTTTAGCTGATAGTCTTTCATTTGTTGAAATGCCTTTTCTAAGTGCTGTAGATGATCCTCATCAGAATTTGATTTCATAATGATATCATCTATGTAACACTCCAGAAAACTTCCCACTATATTATGAAAAATAGTGTTCATAGCTCTCTGATATGTGGCCCCAGCATTTTTCAGCCCAAATGGCATTTTGACCCATTCAAAGATACCAATGTTACTAGGGCAAGCAAATGCTGTTTTATGCACATCTTCCTCTGGTATGCAGATTTGATTGTACCCTGAATGTCCATCTAAAATGGACAATATCTTGTGCCCAGCTGAACCGTCCACAAGTGTGTCCACATTAGGCATTGGATACTCATCCTTAGGGGTTGCAGTGTTTAGGTTTCGAAAGTCAACACAGATTCTAATATTTCCATTCTTTTTAGGGACTGGAACCACATTAGATAGCCATTCGACATACCTGGCTGTTCTAATAAAACCTGCGTCTAGAAGCCTCTGCATCTCCTTCTTGACACCTGCAATGGTCTCTGGACTCATCTTCCTGGTTGGTTATTTTACAGGTTTGAATTGTGGCTTTATAGGTAACCTATGCTCCACCAATTCCCTGTCCAATCCGGGCAGTTCCTTGTAACTCCATGCAAAACACTCCTTATTTGCTTTTAGCAGTGCTATTAATCCAGCTTTCACATTTGGTTCAAGCTGTTTATTAATAAACACTGGGTTGGGGTTTTGTTCATCCCCCAATCTTATTTCCTCCAAAAGGTCTTGAGCTTCAACCTATTCTTGAGAAGTTAGCTGGATTTCCTCCTTATGAGGCTTATTATCTTGCATAACGTCTTCTCATATGTTGTCCTCTTGAATTTTCTATTCGATCCCCAGAGCGACATACCTTACTAAAGCCAATGAGTTGGCCTCTTCTTCTACCTCTTCCTTGGATTTACATCCAAGCAGCATCGTCTTTTGGGATGTCTGATTCATAATCAACGGTTTGTTTCAGCTTCGATTTCAGCTCTGCCAATTCTCCTAGTTTTAGCTCATTGGTTGGGTAAGTGGCTGCTTGAAGTAGTTCACTCAAAGGAACTACATCTGATTTGTACATTTCTGCTTCAGCAAAATTCGCCGTGGCACTAAATGGATGAGGATCAGCTTTGACTCCTTCAACACCCACTTCTTTGCCTTTATCATACTTAACAATCATTAATTCCTGATGTATAGAGGAAGGAATACATCCATTAACATGAATCCAATCTCTTCCCAATAAAGCATTATATTTAGCATATGTATCAACTACAAAGAAAACAGTGTCCGTTTCTATTCCACCTACTGCTAATTTAATGGAGATGATTCCCCTGGCATGTTGGCTTTCCCCAGTAAATCCTGCAATGGATGTGCTGGTTGGAGTCAATTTTGCTTTTCCTTTTCCTAACTTTTTTAAAGTTTGGAAAGGCAAAATGTTCACTGCAGCCCCATTATCCACTAAGATTCTATTAAGTGGGACTCCATCAAAATATGCAGTAATATATAATGGACGCAAATGTTGTCTAATTGCGTTAGTCGGTAATTTAAATGGATATGAAATTTCCACATAATTTAAATCTATTACCAAGGGGTACTCGATGTCAGACATGGAATCTGGTACGAAACAAGCACTTTCTTTTGAGCTTACCTCCAAACTTTCTTGATTTTGCTCAATTTCACATACCAGGCTTTCATTCATCTCAATCTGAGCCATCTCTTCCAGTTCACAATCATTACATATTATATTTAGTTCCTCATCACTATGTGTTTCTTCAGAATTGCCTGACTTGCCCAAGTTCGACCAAGCATCACCTTGGCCTTTGGATATCTGGCCATTCTTGAAGAAATCCATAGAGCATGGGTACACCATATTAACTTGTACTTCTGGTTGGCCCCCAAATTGGATTGTGGCCACTTCCTTGACTGGTTTAACTGCTTCGGTTTCCTTAGCATCCTTCCTTTCAACTTCTTGTGTTGATACTTCCATAGGGGAAGAGCTTTCTTCTATCCCTTCTTGCTCCACCAACATGGCTTCAAGCAAACCAGACTGGTAACTAGCCAATGAATTGGGAGAAGGTGGGTCAAGATCCTCTTCGAGCATGGCAGAGGCTACTTTCTTCAAAGTCTCTCTCTCGTGATACTGGATTCGAAACTCTTCTGGGTCCCTTTTCACCTGTCGAACCTCGAATTAGGCCTTGCTCCTTTTCCTGTTTCTTCTCCTGTTGAGGATTCTCCTGACTGGAAAAGTGTATACTTTCTCTGGAGCTTTCTTTTTTGTGTTCTTGAGAGCAATGGAACCATCTGTGGTATTTGGGACTTGGGATCCCTGATCAACACCCAGTTTCCAGAGTTTGAACTTGGTGGCTTGAAAGTTTTGTTCTCACTCCTGTTCGAACTTTTGTATCCCTAGAACAAATCAGGCTTGACTTGTTTCAGAAACCAATCAGGAACTCCCTTCACCAAAGTGAATTCCTCCTGTTTGGCGTCTTCTTATGCCTCTGATGTCTGGCCAATATTGGCTTTCTTCGAAGGCGGCAGCTCTCTTCTGTGAATGGGTGGGACAGGACTGGTAGGCACATTCCTTTTTGATGCTAACCAAGGCTTGTTGTCACTTGGCTTTGCTTGTGCTGGAGCTATTCTTTTCATTCCCATCTCCTTAGGGAAGAAACTCACGCCCTTTCTATCCAAGTCCTTAAAAACCAGATAGTTGGCTCTGCATCCCACACATAAGCATTCCAAAAATGAGGCTACTAACATGGTAAATGATTATTACCAGAGAACCTCTGTGGAGGCAAACCAGTATTGGCTTGCCCATAGTGATTTTGCCTTATCCCCATGCCTCAAGGGTGGCCAGCGTATGGCCTACCTCTTTCATACTGGATGGCATTCATGCTCACCGGCGCCTCCTTATCTTGCCAATACTTCTTGACAGTTCGAGCCAGTGAAGTGGACACATTAGTGTTAACTTCTTCAACTTTTGGGAAAGGCACTGCATCTATCCCTATAGCCTTTTCAGGGAATTTGATTCTTCCTTTCTTGATTTGCTCCTGAATCCTGTCACGAAAAACATTACAAGACTTAGTCGAATGAGACCAAGAGTCATGCCATTTGCAATAAGTCTTTCCATTTTTCTCTTCTGATGTGGGCAGTTTTACATTCACAGGAAGCTTAATGATTTTCTTTCTTAACAAAAAGTCAAAAATCTCATCAGTTTTAGATATATCGAAAGAGTACACTTTAGTGATTTCTTTCTGCTTGAACTTCTGCCCTAGGGAAATATTCTTTTGAATCAAGGGCTCACAAACACAAGGATCATGTTCTATAATTTTTGCAGCATCTATCTCATAATTAGGGTCTCTATAATATGTTGGGTAAGAGGAATTATGTCTATCTATATCCTCCTCCAGCAGTGACTCATATCTAGCAACTTTGTAAGTTAAATATGCAAAGTCTTTAAACTCCGTAGAGTCAAACCTCTTTCGAAGTTCCCTTTCTAAACCATCCTGTGCTAATCTTACAAATTCTGCCTCTGGCAGATGGATTTTGCACTTGGTTTTTGCCCTCTTGAACCTAGATATGAAGTCTGCTACTTTTTCATCTGATTTCTGCTTTAGCCTAGCCAAGTCTGCCATAGAGACTTCAGGCTTAGCATTAAAGAATTGTACATGGAACGCCTCTTCCATTTCAAACCAACTAGTTATCGATCCTGGTGGCAAATTGGTATACCATGCAAAAGCTGGCCCAGATAAGGAATTTGGAAATAGCTTCAACTTCATGAAACCATTTTGAGCCAAGTTCTTACATTGGGCAGAAAAACTAGCAATATGTTCTATAGAAGACTGTCTCCCATCCCTATAGAACAAAGTAAAATCTGGGATTTTAAATTCTCTAGGGATCTGAAATGTTGTGTCTACCCATTTTGGATATGGTTTTCTATAGATCTGAGGTTGTACCCCCCGAGTTCGAGGTCCACAAACTTCTTGTATGAGACCCATAACTTGGTCTCTTAGTATTGGGTTGCCTATGAGGAAATTTTGTTCTTGGTTTTCTAAGGGTGGTTCTGGTTCTACAAAATCATCTCCATAAACTTTCCTTATCGTGTTAAAATCCCCTTGGTTTTCTCTGGGAAGTTTCCCATACTGTGGCTGCTTCATTTGGTCAACTGCAGCATTGACTCGAGCAGGCCTATGGCTTCCATAAGCTGCTGTGATGGGATTTTTGATAGTTGGAAAATTTTGCCGAGAATGTTGTGGGTTATCACCTCTTTTCTCGGGTCAATAACCTCGTTCTAGTTCTATGTCATCCTCCCATCCCCCAAGCGTGGGTTCGAAGAGAGGGTTGACACTCTGCCTATCTCTAGCATTTCTTGGAACCCCAATAGTAATACCATGAGATTGCTTTGGAGCTTCCAAAACAGGCTTTGTAGGCTTCACTGGCTCATACCAAGATTGTGGTATTTCTTCTGAGTACATCTTTTCTTTACCTGTCCTAGACCTCATCTTTCCTTGACCCACATCCTCTCCAAGCCTTCCTTCGAAGGGACTTTGGTGAGTACTTCAGTTAGCATGATTATCTAGTCCAATATTCCCTGGACTATTTCTTGCTGGCTCTAGGTTAGGAAACCTATTTCTTATGCGTTTGATCATGGCTCTTTGGGTTTGAGCCATCTCTCTAAAAGCTATCATCATTTCTCTAAACATTTCCTCCTTATTGTGGTTTTTTCCACTGGCTTGTCCCTCTTGAAAATTTGGAGGCACTTCACTAGGAGGTATTTCATAAGAAGGCTCTTCATAAAAGGGCTCTTCCACTCCCAAAGCCAATTGAGGAAAAGCAGGAACGATAGGCGTTCCTGGTTCTGCGGCATGTTCTGGCACAGCCTGTTCCTCTGGCACTAGGTCACCAATGGGTGTCCCTATTTTGTTTTCGAAACCTTGGCATTTTGACACCTTCGGGTCCCACCGGGCATGCCAAAAATTGTTTGGGCTGAATTAGCTCAATCAAATGACAAATGATTGTGTGCGGGCGTGCCAGAAAAGAAATAACTTCAGAAAAGAAATTATTCTTTTCAAATTGATTTGAAACAACTAATTTAAATCAGACAACTGTGTTATCCATTCGATTACCTCAATTAAGAGGATTTTTCCTTAAGGTATCAACCAAATAAAAGATTGATGCGTTCGAATCAGAAAAGATGATTGAACACAAACAAACCTGAATTTAATCAAAGGTAAGTTTGTATGCAAACACTTTTAAGTTTCTATCAAGAATAATGCAGAAATATAAGCACACTGAATTCAGTCGAAAGTGGACTTACAAACGACTATTCTTTGGTAAGAAAAAACTTAAAAGAAAATAAGAGAACTTGAATTTAATCGAAAGTAATCTTACATGCAAATAAGCCTTCAACTTACAAAAAGATCCTATTCTAAACTAATCTAAATATTAATCTACGATAAATCTCTGAGCAATCATTTTGTATGAATTGTCAGATGATATGAATTTTTGTCGGGGGGGTTTCTCTTCACTTGCTTCTTCTATTTATAGACGATGGGTCTGCCTTCGATCTCCACTTCTCACGTTTATCCCACGTTTGTTTGAACTGCCCATTTTTCCCTCAAAACGTATGGTTAAGAGGGGCCTTTAAACGGTTACTTTGATGTTTCCAGAATTCTTTCTCTCCTTTCATGCTTCGATAATGGTGTTCGTGGCCGTTCTCTGGATCGTGGTTCTCCTGTTTTTATGCAATATTGGTTAATGTCACACGACTGGCCTAAATGATTCCCTGCAATCGCGTCTAACTTCCGTTATAAATCGAGACAGTAGTGGCACCGTTCGATGATCCTTAGGATTAATCAATGGTTAAACTCCACCATTCCTAAAATCATCCTTATTTGATAACAAAATGTCGTCGGTTCCAATCAAAACGATACCGTTTAGTACTAAAATAACATCATCATTAAACCCCGTAATCCTCTACATCTCGGGTCTAATTGAAACATGTTCTGATTAGTTACCACGTTACTTGGTGCCACGTGCAATTTGCTCATTGGGCGGCATATTTTAGGATGTAAACAGCGACTCATCGTAGACCGTGTCTCGTTTTCATTTACCAATCAACATTTCCAAAAGCATTTTAACACACCCAACCTTGGTTCCGCCATGCTGGGTTCCCGAGTATCCTCACAATGGTTTCGCCGCGCCGGGTTTCCATTGGCGCATAAAATTTGCATTGGCTCCTCTCCACGGATAACCAAGCCATATTACCAATGAGGCTACCAAGTCCGGCTCCGTTGGCAATCTTCACAATGGACTACCAAGTCCGGCCACATTGCGATTTTCGCAATCCACGCAATGAGCTACCAAGTCCGGCCACATTGCGAGTTTTCATTCGCACAACGGGCTACCAAGTCCGGCCACGTTGCGATTTTCGCAATCCCTCCGATGGGCTACCAAGTCCGGCCACATCCGATGGGCTACCAAGCCCGGCCACATCGCGGTTTTCCATACACACAGTGGGCTACCAAGTCCGGCCACATTGCAGTTTCAAAACATGTCTTGTCATTAACCACACTCTAGGTGTCATATTTCGACTTTCTTAATTTTAATGTCTCGTATTTATGCAACGACTCCGCGGTAGGACTTTTCACATATGTAATCATAAGTCATTCATTGAAATCTTGAAACTAAACTAGTAAGATCATCTAACGCTATATTACTTTATCATGCTCAATCTCAACTTCAAAGCATAACGCCACATAGATGGACGCCTTTGGAGTGGAGACAACTTATGCTTTATCACACAACCACAAGTAATGCAAGTAATCGCAATAACATGTATACATTCTCATAACCATTCTACAGATCAAAATACGAATACCTATAACCAAGCGTTTAATTTAATATCGTTCAAAACACCGTTCTTCTTTCTTTTTGGAAAGTTCAAAAGAACATATGTTTAACATACTCCCCATCTTTTTCAATTTTAAGGGAAAATAACTTTCAGGTTCACATGCATTTTTAAACACAAAATGTGAATATATTCTTCTAGAGTACGGGGAATCTACGTAGACGAACTTTATACTTAGAGAGAGTGGTTATAAGTATTCTACATATACTTGGGAGTAGTAGATAGGAAAAATCTACATGATCGTAATTTCATTTTTAAGATTTTAGTAAAATGAGCTTGCTAATTATTTCTAATACTTTAACTTGCCTTATCATAAACAAAAATAACTAAAGTTATACTAGGGAGAATGAGTAGAGATTAATTTACCTTGATCCGAAACTAGTCGGGGCCGAATAAGCTAGTTGGAAAATTTCTACTGGCGGTGACACTCGCAAATCTGGACCAAATTTTGGATGGCAGTAACTCAGTCAATATTTGGCCAAATATGATCGTTCTTGGGTCGAAATTGAAGCTCTAGAAGTGCTCTACAACTTTCGTGAAGGAAGTTGATCCTAGAAACTACTTTAGGAAGGAGAAAAATGGTGATAAAGGAAGAGACAGTATGCTGTCTGGAACTGGAAATCCAAGATTTTTACTGAACTTCATATGCCAATATCTTTGTCATTTCTTTACCGATTGGGGTGGTTCTTGGGTCTAACTTGAAGGTCTCGAAGTGCTCTCCAACTTTCGTGAAAGAACTTGATCCTAGAAACTACTTTAGGTAGGAGAAAAATGATGATTTGTGAAGGGCAGTAGGCTGTCTGGAAAAATGGAAATGCTTTCTAGAGAGAAGTGAGAGCAAAGGAGTGAAGGTGTGAGAATGACTTGAAGTGAGCTTGCTATTTATAGGCCAAGGCTCATTTCTATTATCCAAAGGATAAAACTTTTCCTAGCAATTATTGTCCAATGGTTAAGATTTTCCTAGAAAAATAATAGGCCAAAAGGTACATGTACCCATATATAAATATATTTGTGTACTTGGAAAATCTAGTAAAATATTTTACAAGGTACTATATAATCTTTTAAGATTTTCAAGTATTCATTAAAAAAAATATAATATCAAATTTCCTAATAAACTAATCTAATAAGCACATGTTCCTAGTTTTTAATTATAAATGTAGGTACTACTAGGTACCATATAATTTATCAAGATTTCCAAGTGTCAATTAAAATATATGGCCAAGATTTTCTTATTAGGATAATTCAAGAAGTACTAGTACTTATATATTTATTAGCGTACTTATAATCTAGGAAATTAGATATACTCATTTTTAATGCATATAAACACACGGGAAAAATCTAGGAAGTGATTATTTAAATAAATCTTAGTACTAGTTGGAAGATTGACTCAATTATCCAATGGATAATGTTTTCCTTGGTAGTTGTTGACCAAAGGATAAAAAGTTTAAGAAAATATATATAGTTGACTAATATTTAAAATACCCAAATGTCTTTTAGGCATGTGAATATAAGCCTGTACATAACTATATATGAGTACTTTATCAAATCTAGTACAAGATATCTTTGATAGAAAATCTAAGTTTCCAATTGTCCAATGGATAAAGATTTTCCTAACATTTATTGTCCAATGGGTAAAGAAAAGAAGTAAATTAATAAAAGAAAATATATTTAATGATAATCTAGTCTAGGGTTGGAAAGGTTCACAAGGCTCAAAGATGGTCAAAAAGGTCCATCTAGGGTTAGGGAATTGTAACTAGGTGAATTGGTAGTTTGGTTTCTCTGACTAGTCGGTTAGAAGCTAACTAAACTTGCCAAGTAAGGCCTTAAATCAAGAAACGAATTTTTAAGGGGCTAAAATCTAATTACGACAAATTTCAGGAATTAAAAGGAAATATTAAAAGTAATCTAAGTAATTAAAAGAAAAATTCAAATATTTAACGAAATTTTTATTTTCCAAAAATCAAGGTCGTTACATGACCCCACATGCCCCAACGTGGGTTTGCCTCTAAGTGTAGGCTGTAGCGCCAAATTTTGGTGAATTGTTGAGTCATATTTGTGAAGTTTTGATGACTTGGGGAAAGGCTTGATGTGTGTTCACATATGAAGTTCTTCAAAACGTATTGGGCCTATAGACTTTACTATCAATAACAAAAAAAATAATGCATCCCCTTTAGATTTGTTTCATGCACAAGAGGCCCTATATATGCCCCTTCTCCAAGTTTTTCCCTTGGAATTTTTATTTTGAGGTACGATTAAGATATGTAGTGATCTTTTATCATCATATCTGCAGGTTTCATGCACCCTCTCGTATTGGACTCAGAGATTTTACCATGGTATACGTAAATGCTGATCGAAACACCAATGGAAGCCGATTCTTTACATGCTTCATCAAGATACCTCTTCATATTTTCTTATTATTACCATCATCATTCTGCTGCACCATTGAGAATTTGAGCAATTGACTTCTATCGTGGATAAAGCTTTCAAACTATAATTTATTTAATTTTCAACTAATAACGTTATGGGCAATGCTTTAATGATCGAAATCTTTACGGATTATGAATATACTTATCAAAGTGTTGAGGGGTTTTTTTTTAATGTTTTATTTGAGCTTCCTGGATTGATGTGAGCTAATTGTTTTTGCTTATGTCTGTTGAATGACATACCCCACGATGGATCGAAGGCATGTCATGTTACGCTGATTGAGTCGCAAGAGACAAACAAAGTTTATCACCCCCAGAAAGAAGGTGGTGATCATTAGCGACTTTGGTATACTTCATGTTGCAATCTCTTCAATTCTGAGTTCTCATGATTTTTTATCTTGTTTGTACTTTTTGATATTCTTCAAAAATTGGAGGTCCCATAAAAACAGAATTTTCTTGAAGTTTCTCTTTTTGGTTACTATGTATGTGATGCATTGTGGTTTTGTATAATAGGTGCATTGTGAAATGGATGTGCTGATTGAGCTTGAAAATGAGTTTAGACAAGGTTTTACTTCGCCAAACACACTCTTTGTGATTTATGAGTGTGTTCCCCATGTACTTGATGTGGTCCTTGCAAACTTGTGGCTGTAAAAGTTCATGCCCTAGGAGCACCCGGTGTAAAAGTTTATGCACTAGGAGCACCCCAAAAAAAGGCTTAATTGCAAGAACACCCCCTAAACTATCACTTTTTGGCAACTTCATCCCCTTAAGTTTGAATTCGAGCAACTTCACCCCCCTAACTGCCAAATTCGAGCAACTACACCCCCTCCCCTATTTTCCGTTAAAAAAATGGATGGAGACCAACAAAATTACGTAGGTACCCTTTTTAAAAAAAATTACGTTGACAGGCGGTCGTCCGCGTGGTCGACCAGGCGGTCGTCCGGTGCCCTCTAGTTGACACTTCTCTGGTCTGTCAGCCAGTTCGTCAAACTGTAACTCAAAAATTCATCTAAATAAATCCGTTAAAGCATGTATTGAGCTCAATAAGTCTTTGTTAATAATAATCATTTAATCCAAGAGACTTTATGCTATTTTTCAAGGTCGAGAAAATATTTAGTCCGCGAAAGGACTTTTCGATAACTGGCTTTCGTGATGGTGTAGTTCGAAATTTTTACTCAAATATGGAGGTCAATAGAGAAACAAGGCACGTTACCTCTACTATTGGTTCAAAAACAATAGTTGTGAACCCTGTTACAATAGCCACTTATCTAGACGAGTACCAACGCCCACCCGCCGAAGTTGTCACATTTCCAAGTCCGGCATGGTCTCACCCTCCCGATGAAATTAGGGATTGTTGGAAAAATATGCATGATAATTTGTTGGAAAATTATATGCATTACTATTTATTATTTTGATGATTATATTGATGAAACTTTTATTATTTGGCAAAAGAAAATCTTTTATCGCAAAGTCCTTTTTCAGACTAATTTTTCTTTGCCTTGACGTATTGCATAAAGTCTCTTGAATTCAATGATTAATATTTACAAAGACTTAGTGAGCTCAATACATGCTTTAACGAATTTATTGAGATGAAGTTTTGACAGGCCGGCTGTCTAAGCAGAGAGCAGTGTCAACCAGAACCAACCGGCTAAGAGGCCGGACGACCAGCCGGTCGACCACTTTGTCAACCGGACATTTTTGTAAGGGCATTTTTGTACATTGATTTACTTTTCCATCCAATTTTGAAAATTTCCATCCAAATTCATAACAGAATTGGACGGAAAATGGGGGAGGGGGTGAAGTTGCTCGAATTTGGTAGTTAAGGGGGTGAAGTTGCTCAAATTTAAATTTAAGGGAGTGAAGTTGCCAAAAAGTGATAGTTTAAGGGGTGTTCTTACAATTAAGCCTAGCCGAAAAAAAATTTCCGGAGAGCAGATGCATTGTTTTTGTTTTTTTGTCAAAATGGTAGGAGATTTCATTAATAGAAATAAGCAATCAATGAGGGTTATCAATCCCAAATGGAGACAATAACCAAGAGGTTTAGATGCACAAGCCTTAAAATCCAGAACCTCACAGACTAGAATGGCGATCCCCGATTATTAGCCAGCAAGAACCTCTTAAACGAAGACAAGCCAACACCGAGGATAGCAGGCAAACTCTCGTAGCCACGACAGCCATAGGAAACATTTCAACAACTTAATGTCAAAACCAACGAATGAAACCCCCTCAAAACCCGCACTCATAAAATATTATTGGCCACCGGGAAGACAAGAATCTGGTGTAGAAAAACAAGACTGGGAGAGACCCAGCCGGGAGAAAACTCACTGATAGGAACCAGGTGAAGAAAAACCATGCCTCTTCACCAAGCCTTGATCCTTATTAGCCACACTATCGACTCCTAGCTCGCCAGATTTGTAGACTCCAGGATGAAGTACAAGTTGAAAACACCACACGGCCGGTGGCCTACAGCTCGCCACAAGATCGAGCAACACCACGTCGGTCTCATACCCAACTTGCAGACACGAACTGGGGAGAGAGAGGGGAAGAGCATCGGGGGGGGGGGTGTGTGAGGGTGTGGAGAGATGAGGAGGGAGAGAGGAAGACAAACAAGAGCGGGAGAAGGAGGCACCCCCACCCCCGAGTAGAACCCTAGCCGCAGGAAAAAGGCTCTCAAGATTAGAGAGAAAAAGAAAAAATCTGTGTACTTGGGGTTCGCAAATGCATTGTTTAACTGATGTACATAACATCCTTTTGTTCTTACATGATTTCAATCATAAGTAGTGTTGCAACTGAACTTGGGGTTTGCAAGATCCTCGAGTTCGGTTTTGACGAGGGCTCGTCGGCGTTGGATTTGGCTTGTGAGTTAACTAACAAGATTAGGCTAGAAGGTTAAGTTCGTTTGACGCTCGGCTAGAATAGGCTCCTCTACACAAGATATATTTATGAATCTTTTCAAAATATTGTAGTAATTTATAAGAGTAATATTTTATTTTAATTGGAATAGTCTTATAACTTTAAAGAAAAAATTATTGAAATTTTCTTCAACAGCTCGAAGCCTACTTTTTTGATACTACCTCCGTCCCAAAATATTTATCTAATATGCATACCAAGGACTTAAAAATAACACATAACTTTCAAGAACTCATTAATATCTATTAAATTGTTGAAAAGTTATGAGTTTTTCTTGAAAATTTTGTTTTATTTTTAACCTCTCGTTTTATGAATTGAACAAACATTTTGGGACAAATGGTATATTTGACTCGAACTTGATTGGACCAGGGGTCGTCTTGGGCCTCGGGACAAAGTGGGGCCAAGTCCGAGCTTGAGCTAATCATTTTGAAAGATCGAGCCGAAAAACCTCCAACTTAGGTTGACTCGACTTGATTCTTTTACAGCCTAGTGATGAGCGCATGACAAGTGCGACTTGGGCTTAAATCCTAGCTCGTCACAATTTTCAAATTTTGTTAATCCTCATATAGCCCTTCCTATAGTGTTATGGGCCAAGGAATAGAGCAAATATGCCCAACAAGAAGTCAATAACGATGGGGTTAAAAAACGATGATAACGAGACAAGTGTTTTCTGGCATTCTCTCTCTTGTTGTGGTTTTTTTACAATTGGAACGTAGTCAAAGATCCCCACCTGATTTTAAAGGGAAAATTACCGGGCAGAGACATGGACCACACTTATTTACCATTTGATGGTCTCCACTCTCCAAATCATCACTCTAATGACACAAGGAAAAATATTCACCGAGACATGGTGTGTCAAGTTGAATTGACAATTATACCCTCCCTTTTGTACCAGTAAAAAACCCTAATCCTCAATCGCTCCCAAATCCCTCCTCCTCATCGACGATGGACTCTCCTCTCTCTCTCTCTCTCTCTCTCTCTCTCTGTACAACGATTCCTTCCTGATCGATCTCTCGCTCATAGATCTCGTCTTTACTGATGGAGGTGGACTAAAGCAATGTGGTTTGGCAGTGGCAAAGCCTTCTGGATTTTGGAGAATCCTATTATTTCGGCTGATAGGTGGATGGAGGATTTACTATGTGGTTCGTTGGCTAAAGAAACAACACCTGAAATAGTTGGGGCGATTTTCCAGATTTGTTGGGCAATTTGGAAGTCAAGAAATGAGTGTATCTTCCAGGGCAATTTGCCAAACCCGATAACCACAATCCATAAGGCTGAGATGGCAAATGGGGATTATTTGCGCGCTGTGTATATGGCTGGCAAGATTGCGGTGCCCGAACAAAGGGATGTTTCAGGTTGGTCCCCTCCCCCTCCTGGGATTTTAAAAATCAATGTAGATGGAGCGTTTTCTTCCTCTCGCGGCATTGCCGCCTTTGGTGTTATTGCCAGAGATAGTAGTGGAACTGCTCAGTTTTGGCAGTGTGGGAAAGTGAAGGTTTGCTCAGCTTGTGCGATAGAGGCCTGGGCTCTACGGATAGCTTGCAATTCAGTAATTGACATGGATTACTCTCAAGTGATTTTCGAGTCTGACAGTCAAGTGGTAATCCAGAGTGTTCAAGGAAGAATTAATTGTCCATGGGAGATCCATGCTGTGGTTGAAGATATCAAGTCCTGGGCAAAAGGAAAAAATTGGTCCTTCATCTGGGCTGGTAGAATGAAGAACAAGGCTGCTCATTAGTTGGCTTTCTATAGCATTAATAGTTCTTCTTCTATTCAGTTGGGTTGTATTCCGCCCGAATTTGATTCTGTTTTGCGTAAAGATTGTAACTCCTGATTGGTTGCCTTTTAATCAAAGTGACATGTTCAAAAAAAAAAAAATATTTGTTGATATACACATCCTTGTGTAAACCTACCCACGGTTAGGGTTCCTCGCCTCCCCAAGCAAGACCAGAAGTCTTCGACAACCTTATCATATACCATATAATCTTCCCACAAACAGACCTTCACGACGGAGAAGAATTTGTCGCTGTGAATTGAACTAGGGTTTAACCCTACCTCTTCAACGCTCAACATCTCTCTGAAGGATTTTTCCAATTTTTGAGGTACGGATAGATGTCTAGTTCTCATGTATTTTCTTAGGTCTCGGTATATATGAACCCTTGGCACTTTGGGCTCGTAGATTCCTTGCTGATTTGTACTAGGTTTGTAGTTGGAAAGTTCCAACATTTTTGGGGATCTGCACTCTTAACTTGAGATGAGAACTGAGAATTGCTTGTTTAAAGCCATACCACTTCCAGTTCATGCTTTATAATACCAATGAACTAGAGGTGGGTGCAGACGCCACGTGTGAGCAAAATCTTCATTGTTAAATCACCCAATAGTGCATGATACTTGAAAAATAAAAAGAGAAGCAAATCTAAAACGTATGTAATTACTTATGTATATGCGCCCAAATATAGGCTAGACTGAATCATGGAAAATTGTTAGGGCATCAAAGTTCCTAACAGCCACGAAATTGCCATGTATGTTTTTTTAAAATCTTTTCGGGAAAATGGAGAGGAATCTGGGTGTGTTGATGAATAATGGTAATCCATGTATTCCTTAATGATAATGGTGTGTTGATGAGCTATAATTTGTCTTTCAAGATGGGGTAATGATAATCTTTCACTAATAGTCTGGTGGAATTACTCATCTTCCATGCCCAACCATGTTCTTGCACTACAACAAATAGTGCTTTCAATAGCAGAAGCTATTCACGCGCCAGTCTCTAGTTGAACTAAAATCTGTATCCCCATGTCAGCCATATTTTTTTATCATTTCTATTTTTCAAGAACTCAATTAATGCAAAACACAGATCATAAGAGCAAAACCAATTGCTTTCGAGTATGAACTGAAATAGGAGAAGTTAAGAAAACTTACGAACTTATTATAATATGAAACACTTCATTTAGAACAACTCAGTATTGCCATTTTATATATAGAGTTAATTGATACTTTTTCTTTTGTTTCTTGTTGTTCAGACATGTGAGCTACTGCAGGTTGTGGGCATGCGGATGCCCGATTTTTCTTTCCTCTGGGACGGGATTCCGTTCCCCTCCTTGAGAAGAGAAAATGCTGCCGGTTTGCGGGAGCGCTTTTGAAGCTGGACGACAAGCACTCGCAAAAATACAGAGTCGCCACTTGGGTTTGAAGGTCCGACACCTAAGGAACCGTATTTCGAAGTACTTGTTGCGCTATTTGATTTGAAAAAGGTAAGGAACCAGTCCGTCATAACCATATCTGGGTTCGGGAGCCAGGTTACGAGAGGGGAAGGGTTTTATGGCACCCCTCTCGCCCAATCCGGAGATCGGTCTCTACTTAGGCATTTGCAAAAGATGTTTGTTTGCGATTTCATTTGATTAATCAATTTTTAGCCATTTAGGACAGGGGAACAGTTAATCGGGGATTAAAACTGTAACAGTTTGCAGGATGTGAATGATAGCATAGATGACACGACATGTTAGAAAATAAACAAGATAAAATCTAACACTGAGATTGGATATCAAAACAGTGCACTGGAATGAGTTTAACACAAATAATGGCCAACTTGCATGCATGGATCTGCCAGCATGCAAGTCCACCATCGCGCGTCAAACTCATTCCATCGCACGAGGGTTGATATCCTCCCAACAGGTTAAATTTTATCTCCTTCTGGGCTCTGGAAGGACTAGTGCACACCCAGGACAAACCATGCAGTACATATGGCAGCAAAATATACAGTTTTAAGGCTGTAAAGCCCTACAAATTAAGAAAGCACCCCATAAACAGTGTGGGGAAAGAATAACAACCTAAATCCAAGTTACCCGTGCAAGGCCACTCACTGGTCAGAGACAAACCATCGCGCGATGGTCTCAGACTGTTGCGCGATGGTTTGAGTCTTTTAACCAGTGTTTGGTTTACAGATTTCTGGGTTCTGGAATAGGTCCAGAATGATCTCAGGGGTACTCCATAAATAGCAAAAATGCAAATTAACTACAAACTTGCAATTTCTAAACAAAGAAAAGCAGTAAACTAGTTTTTAACATGCATAACAGTGATCTATATATAAATAAACACACAAAAACAACAAGATACCAATCCCCACGCGATCCATCGCGCGATGGAGTGAGAGTGTCGCGCGCGTATATGGGACCGTCGCGCGTTCGTTCTTGCCATGACGGTTTTTGAAACCTTGCCAGCTTTAGGACCAGGACTGGTATTGATTACCAGCCTTGGCCCTGTGAGCCCCCCTCAGGGATCAGAACAGAAAATAATAGGTAAGCTATACCTAAAGTGAGTTTGGAAGAGCTTGAGCTTTGAGATTTGAAGTTGATTGGGGTGTGAAAATGGGGAAGAACAAGCTATGTTCTTGAGACTAGGGCTTGTATGTCACCCAAAGTGTGTGTTTTGTATCCTTTTTGAAAAACTTCAACCTTTTTGAAAAATGTTAACCCTTTGAAATTCTTGAACCTCTTGAATGGATGAACAAAAGGGGTATTTATAAGGAGAGGGAGGTAGGTATGGAGGTGCAACCAGCCAAGCAATGGCTGGTTAGGGGAGTTTGGTGGACAAATTTCCACCTTTGGAAAGGTTGGTGGTGGGAGATGTGGGGGATGTGGACACCTCCAGTCCGGATACTGTTTTTAGAAGCTTCTAACGAGCTGCACACCACTGGTAATGACTTCTGCATGCTGAATAAAGCAAGTTTGACCAGACGCTGACCATCGCGCAACAGTCAACGCCCTAGGTTGACCATCGCGCCCCAATTTTTGACCATCGTGGCAAGTCCAAACCACCCAGAATTGGTCCATGGTCAAACCTGACTATTTGACCAATACTTGGCACTTTGACCCACACGCACTGGGTCTCAACTAATGCGTATCAATAAGGTTTTTGGGGGTTTTGAAAGGCTTAGGCTAGGTTCAAAGGTTCAAACAGGGTATCAAACACTCAAAGCTCAAGCACTTATCATTCCCGGGGTGTTCTTGATCCGTTTCATCATCGGGGAATCAAAAACAGTAAGTAAACTAATCTGGAAGCCCAGATTGGGGTGTCTACACAGGTACTGAATTGCTCGGGATTGTGTTCGCCTTAAAGTCAATTGTGAAGAAGCTTGGCTTGGTTTAGTTTTCCTTTCATTCTCTTTCCACAAGAAGAAAGTAGTATTTTCAATGTGCGAGGTAATGAGGTATGCTCTTTTTTTAACCACTCTCATTTCTTGTTGACTACGCCGATTACAGAAGATGGATGTCCTCTATTCTGAATCTGTAGTCATATAATGTATTAGGGGGTGCTGAAAGCTATTTGTATGGAACTGAAGGTCCATTATATTACTTCAAGAAGGGATTTAATAATTTCAACTTCTGCTTCATTCTTGCACTGTTGTTCGTTGAAGTCCTTCCCATTGGAAGGAAGAAGTATGCTCCAGACTTGTTTCTTGTCGTCTCTCCTATCTATATTTGGCTGGTATATATGTCTTTGCATCCTCACAAAGCGGAAAGGTTGGACTTATTCCTTCCCTTTTTATATTTTCTTGCAGTGTTGTTCATGTCTAGTGTTAGGGATATTGATTACTGCCTTTTATCATTGCCTGGCATGAATTCCAGTGCATGTCTCTGTACCTTATTGGAAATATTTGTCCAATTAATCAGAAAATTGGTTCCTCTCTCTCTGTTATACTTCTTGTTATCTGACTTGTTCTATCACTCTCTAGTAACCATTGAACCCAAGGTACCCTTTCCCCAGTTTTATCATTAGATGTGATTGCCTATTGCAGGATTTATTGGGCTACTTTATGTTATCAATGTTTATATTTGATGGTGTTGATGAGAGACATCCAGAATGATTTGTTCCCTTCTATCCATGAAATTTTTGCATGATTTTACCATGACATTTTGGCATGATTTCCCTAGATCATCTTTTTGGTTTCACGGCAATATGCTCTCTCACTCAATGAATTTTAAATCTCTTGTAATGCCAAACTTTGTTCAATTTCTAGGTACCCATATCCTGCTACAAGTAGAAATGGAAGATTGAAACATGCTTGTACTAGTAGAAGGGTAGGATTCATAAGTACGCGAGCTTGTTTTGAAATTTTCTTAGTTGTTTTGTTTTGCCCTTTGTCTTATAGTTTCTTGTAAATTTTAGATACCTTTTTGAGCAAATCACATGGATCAAACAACATATTGTAATGTTCTGATTTCCCTGCTTAGCCACACACCTTTGTGAGGGTTATTTATTGAACTTCCCTTTGACAGCTTATATGTAAGTAACGAGCAATTTTTTGTCGGTAATTTTGCATATGTTTAAGTTGTGTATATATTTTATTGATGATTTCAAGTTAAGAACTATCTATCTTCTTTTACACTTCTAGCTTGGAAAAACCTTACTTAATGGATGGTGGATAGGGGAAGTCCATGAAAATTCATGCATGTATGGTCTAAGTGTGTTCTGCTTTATATCTCTTTCAAGTTGGAAGTCAGAGAAGTTATATACGTAGATGAAGATTTGTGCTGTAATACCCATTTCGAATTTGCACGTGCATCGCATCTGACATGACATTATGCATTTTATTAGATAATTGCATTTATAGGTTATTCCATTTTATTTGTTGTGGGGTGTAGTATGTGAATGTGTCTTCTTATTAGTTCTTAAAAAAAAAAAGAAAGAAAGAAAGAAAGAAAGTAGAAGGTCATGGAAACAGGGGGAAACATCCCCTTTGTTCTAATTTGTCTTGGACACAATAACTTCATATATACTCATGTGGACCGAAATACATGCCACCTCATGCTCCTAGTTGGAGTCAATTGGAACCCCAGAGAACCCTTGGTTCTTCTTTGTTTGCTACTGCACCGAGAGAGAGAGAGAGAGAGAGAGAGAGAGAGAGAGAGAGAGAGAGAGAGAGAGAGAGAGAGAGAGAGAGAGAGAGAGAGAGAGAGGAGGAGGAGGAAGAAAATTAGGGAAAAACTAATTAAGAGTATACCCTGTGCTTTTATGCTTAATTTCTTGTGTCCTTTGTTTTTGCCAAATTTGTTATCTAAATTAAATCGGTAGAGGAAGAAGGATTGAAAAGAATTAGTGTTTGGTTATTGATTCAAGAAGAGTTTGCATTTTGGTTCGATTATGCAAAAAAAAAAAAAAAAAATGTTGAAGCGATGCATATTTTTTTCATGTTTTGGGAGATGATACAGCCATGGATATCAGAATGTGTAGTTTAGGTTTTGATTAGGTCATGGGATATGAGTTTTACTTCAGAAATTTCGTTTAGGTTATGGGTATGCAAGTTAGAGTTCGAACATGATTGAATTTTCCAGGTTCTTGATGAATTTTTATGACCAACTTCCCGACCTTGTAATTTTTCAATATTTTTACTGGAGATGCCTTTATATGTCTAATCTATTGGGTTAAAATTTTAGGATTTTATTCAAAGTACATAAATTTATAAAAATCTGACACTGAGCTGCTGTCGTAGAACTCACTGTGCTGACAGCACCGTCGTACTTTACGGAAACGACTATATCTCAGCCTAGAAAACTCGAAAACACATTCCGCTTTCTTTGTTGGAAACTAGACACATAGAGCTTCAAAAATATGTAAGCCACGTGCCTTAGTGGTACCTGAGTAATAACAGATTTCAGTTTGAAGTTTGGCCAAAAATCTGTCCCCTGGAATTTACTGCAAGTTTTGGGTCTGATTTTGTATCTGTTTTATAAAAATAGTTATCAAGGTCAGAAAATTCTAGAATTTTAATATGATGTTCCTTTATGTGTCCTGGGTTACCGGTAAAAATCTTGTGGCGAACGAATTAATCGGAGAATTCCAGAAAATTTGTAGAGCGTTGCATTTCTAAATTTCGTAAAGCATTTCATGCATTTCATTTGTTTTTGGGCGTGAGCTTTGCTTGTAAACCTTATGGGTGGAGCGTTATTCATTTTTCTAGGTGGGGATATCATAAGGACTGTCACTGTTACGTCTCCTGCTCGTAGGGAGTAGAGTTGGTAGAGGAGTCAGCGTTTTGTAAGGTGAGAATGTACAGCTTCAATAATAAATTGAAATGTCTCTTCCTACTTAGTCTGTGGCACTATATTTACTGATTGAAAGGTCCTATTATGATTTAAGAATATTTTGGAGATAATTGTACTTAGATGGATCAAAACTGTTTGATAAGTTGAAAGGAATTATTTTTATGCCTCATGTGCCAATGTTCTTATTCGCAAGCTTGGTTGTTGCTTGTTTTGGGTCGATTGGCAAACTTGATAGTTGTTTGCCGGTAAAGCTTGGTTGGTGCTTACCCTTTGGTTGATTACTAATCTAACTTGCTAGCACCTACCATTGGTGATAAAGAATGGCTCTCGTTACCGCCGCTATATGCGAGCCTGTGACTGAGGTCACGGTACCGTCCTAACTCTTGGTCGTGAGGTAGATGACTCGTTGGCACATTTGGTAAAATGATTTACCACTATTCTGGAGTGGAGATGAAAGGTGTGAATATTTGCAATCCTTTGGAAATGCTGTTGGAGTAATGAATTTGCAAATTGAGAAAGTTTGTTGAAATGATGGAAATGATACCCTAGGCAGTTTTTGGTCACTATTTAATCAAATTGATATTGGCTGATGTTTTGACTTCAACCCATCTAAAGTGTTTAATCACATTTCTTTTAATTATGTTGCTAATGTACATTCTCCTATAACCTTTTTGGTTGCAGATTCTCGTTGAGCTAGAGTTCGATCCACTACAGTGCCTGTCAGGTGTATATAGAGGTTGCTTTTGTAAATCTTTTAGTTGGAGCTATGTACTTTATGGTTTGCGAGGGTTGTGTGGTTAAAAAGGAAGGCAAGTACTTTAGACTTGTTCAGTTGTAGAAAAAAATGTGGTTAGCACTTAGTTGTACCAACTGTTGGGTTTGATGTGATAAAATATTTCCTTTAGTTTCTGCTGCGAGTTGTAGTTTTTTTTTTTTTTCTAATTAATTTCAAGGCGCTAGTTTTCAATAGTTGCATAGGTCGTGTTAGGCATCACACCACTTTGGGTGGGCTTTAGTCCTACCGGAGTGGGGTGTGACATGTGCCTTGTTCTATTAGCTTATTCTATACCTATTGATCCAAAAACTATCAAAAAAATTTACTTAATCCTCCAACTATTGAATCAAGATTCTATGTTGTCCTTTCTAACTTCTGTTAAGTTTGTAAACAGAATAAACCCACGTGAGCAGTACTGGACTAATAGCAGAGCCATAATGTGGTCTATTTTTTTTGTAACAAATAGCAGAACCATAATGTGGTATGTTTTTTTTTTTTTTTGTAACTAATGGCAATTGAATTTGAACCTGACCTAATCTGTGGGAATCTGTCTTGTTCAGTTTAATTTGAATCTGTATTCCCATTTTCAGCTCAATTTAGTAACTTTTACGAATGTGGTGCTGCTGCTGCAGTTTTTTGCTTTCATGACGTCAGTTAAGTTTCTGACTTGAGATGAATGTGTATCTTTTGGGACTTGAGATGAAGTATCATTTCAGTTTCTGCACTTAGTTTTTAGTCTCACTGCTACAAAAATAGATAAAGGCCTCAGTCATTTGGTGTGATCTTTCACTTTTAATCTCGCATTCAAAACCGTGGTCTATCAAGGTGTAACTAAAAGTCTCTATCTTTTAACCACAGGATAAAAACCGTGATTAAAACTCATTTAAACCGTGACTAAAAACATAAAATTATGATTAAAATGATAAAACCGTGACCTTTAATAGCTTAACATCTCAGTTTTATTGTAAAACCGTGGTTGTTTAGAGAGAAATAATCTCAGTTTTTGAAAAAACCGAGATTAAAAGTGGTGTTTTCCTAAGGAAAAAAATCCTACTCTATTTCTCATGTTGGGTTTTGAACCCAAGTCTCTTGAGACTTACACAGAAGCTTTCACCAACTATACCACACACACTTTTAAGTATACTATTGAAATATTTATTATATAACATATGCGTTTAACTTACGACCTCAGTTTTTAGATGATTGAGATTAAAGATTCTTTTTATCTCAGTTTTTCTGAAATGAGATATATTCTTTCATATACAATCTCACTTTTAAATTACTGAGATTTAAAAATCTTTTCATCTCAGTTTTTTTCGAAACGAGATATATTCTTTCATATATAATCTCAGTTTTTTGAGAATGAGATCTATTCTTCAAGTTACGATCTCATTTTTTAGATTACTGAGATTAAAAAATCTTTCCATCTCAGTTTTTTCGTATAACTGAGATGAAAACTATAGTCTATAACATTTTATTACGCTTTACAAAAAGTGAGATCTTTTTAGTTTTTGTACCGTGATCTTTATATCATTTTGTAGTAGTGTCTGTTCTAAGTAACAGGTTATACACAGTTGCCACATATCAGTATGCACTTAGTTTTCAGTTTTGAGTCTGTTTTACACTTAGTTTTGGGTTCACATTTGCATAGAATCAGAGAGAAAAGGAGCTATAAGACTGTTCTCATCCTTTCGGGTTCACATTTTGCACAAAACAAATACACTTTATAGCTCTAGAATTTGTTGCATTTGGGTTCAAAGGAAGGGAGGGACGTATGGGGAGGGGATGGAGGTCAGGGGAAATAGGGTGCTCATTAGTGGTGGTGGTGTTCTCTGTTTTTTCTGTTTTGTTACGAGAAGGGATGGTGTCAATTCTAGGATTGAGGGGAATGATATTTCTGCCCTTACATTGATGGTGAAGTGGGCTTTTCCATTTACAAACTTAACAGAAGTTAGAAGTTAGAAAGAAGGACAACAGTGAATCTGATTCAATAGTTGGAGGACTAAGTACGCTTTTTTGATAGTTTGTAACTTTTGGTATGTTGTATTAAAGGCACCCCAAGATTTTTTGGTTTGTCTTTTTCTGTTCGTATCTTGCCATCGTGCATGTGTAACTTTAATTTGTTGTTCATATTATACTTGGATATTTGTTAATTTAATTTCTTGTTCTTGCTATGTTTTGAACATAGTTGTTTTTTTTTAACTTGTTTCTTTTATGTATTTAGTAACATGTATATCCAGCTGGGTACTTGTTCAAGAAGTTGACAGGCTATAAAAGGGTAAAGCAAAAAAGAATGGAGCAAAGGGTACCATGTTGGAGGGCAGAAAAATATGTTTTGTTTATAAATAAACTGTTGGAATATGGTATCCTATTGCTGGAAATAGAAAGATTTTGTTTCTTCAACTTGTTGAAACTGTGAAGTACAGGTCTTCAGTTCATTTAGTGTCTCTAGTTTCTTGATTGAATTAAAACCCCGAAACTAATTTTAAGTGTTATCTTCTATGTCTCTTTCTTGTATTGAATGTAGGTCGATTGGTTGAAATAGAAGATCGATAATTCATCAGTTTTTGCTCGAGATGGAGATTATGATCTTGCTAATGTTGGACATTGGATCTCAATTGAAGTTTTCACATTGATATCTCTTCTCTTTTTTTTGTAGAGCCTCAATGCTCCTTTTTTGAATGAAAACATATGGCTGGGCAACTTTCCTCCTTACAAATGTTGTTAGCAAGATGAAGGCTATAGCTAGCTAGCTACTTATATTTAGACTTAAGTGATGTTAGATGAAGTCTCCTATTGTATGGTTTTGTGTGGAACAATGTGTGAATATATGGGAGCTTCTTTATGGCAATTAATTGAACTCGACGGTTGGTTTTGATTGTTCTTTTCAGAGCTTTGCATAAGATGTGATGAATGCTTACAATTGTATATAAGAAGAAGTTGACAAGTTATAATGGGTATAAATGTTATGGAATGTCCAAATTTTATTAGTGTAGTTACTTATTCATAACAGTTTTTGAATGTTATGAAAGGTCTTTTATTTATAGCAGTCTTTGAACGCTATGGAAGGTTCAATATCTATAACAGTAGGGGCTAGTACAGCACCCATCTAAACGCTATGTTTAACTTTTTATAGCGTTCTTTGCTCGCTGTGGAATATGTTAACAATAGCGGACAATGAATGCTATTGAAACAAAGGACTTTTAATGGCATCAGCTAATAAGGCGTCCTTCGGAACGATATGTATGACGTGCTCTTTATACAATAAACATATAGTCCACAAAGACATAGAGTGTTGTCTTTTTGCATTATGGACTTGGTCTTGGTCTTCAAAGAACCACTACCTAACTTTTAACCCTTCACACTTATCACTTGCAAAAAAAATATGATGTGCTCTTTATACAATAAACATGTGGTCCATACAGAAATATGGTGTAGTCTTTTAGCAATATATACTTGGTCTTGGTCTTGAAAGAACCACCAACTTTCCACACTTACCACTTATCCAAAAATATGACGTGCTCTTTATATAATAAACATGTGGTCCATAGAGACATAGGATGTAGTCTTTACTAATATGGACTTGGTTTTGAAACAACCTCCACGTAACTTTGAATGCTTACCACTTGTCAAAAAATATGACGTGTTCTTTATACAATAAACATATGGTCCATATAGATATAAGGTATAGTCTTTTAGCAATATACACTTGGTCTTGGTTTTAGTATTGAAAGAATCACCAACTTTCCACGCTTACCACTTACCCAAAAATATGACGTGCTCTTTATACAATAAATATGTGGTTCATAAAGGCATAGGGTGTAGGCTTTTACCAATATGGACTTGGTCTTAAAACAACCTCTACCTAACTTTGAACGCTTACCACTTACCAAAAAATATGATGTGCTCTTTATACAATAAACATGTGGTCCATATAGACATAGCATGTAGTCTTTTAGTAATATAGACTTAGTCTTGATCTTGAAAGAACCACCTACTTTCCACACTTACCACTTGCCTAAAAATATGACTTGCTCTTTATACAATAAACATGTGGTCCATAGAGACATAGGGTGTAGTTTTTTTTACCAATATGGACTTGGTCTTGAAATAACCTCCATCTAACTTTGAACGCTTACCACTTGTCAAAAAATATGACGTGCTCTTTATACAATAAACATTTGGTCCATATAGACATAGAGTGTAGTCTTTTAGTAATATAGACTTGGTCTTGATCTTGAAAGAACCACCAACTTTCTATGCTTACCACTTGCCCAAAAATATGACGTACCCTTTATACAATAAACATGTGGTCCATGGGTATAGTCTTTTACCAATATGGACTTGGTCTTGAAACAACCTCCACCTAACTTTGAACGCTTACCACTTGTCAAAAAATATGACTTGCTCTTTATACAATAAACATGTGGTCTATAAAACAACTCCATCAAAAGATCATATGCAATCCTAATTGAAAGCAATAGAATGCGACATATCAATTGTGAATGTTTTTTTTTTTTTTTTGTCTTATTGTTTTTTAGTAGAAAGCTTTCTTTTAACTACAAAGAGATGTACATTAGTTTTTTCTTTTGTTTTTTATCACTACATGTATAGAGTTCTTTTCTAAATACTTGCAACTTCCGATGCAATTTATGGTGAAGATGCATTAACATTCTCATTTTTATGATACTGGCTTATTAGTTTGTTGATACCAAGGAATGAGTAGTCATTGGGACATTTTTTGTTATTTTTGTATGAGTTTTGTATGAAATGGTATTCAAGTTATCGCAACAGTAGTGGTGGTGGTTAAACATACAGAATTTATCTTTCATAGGACCATCTCAGCAGTGAAAATCTTTCATGTCGAGCTCTTTGGGGGAGCTGTCCAGTATTGTGTCACAATTGGAATCCACCAGTGCCTTCTCCCCTTGATGAAGGCAACTCCAACATATGGACACAAATAATATAAACAAGATATTGGCGAACTGGAGGAGAAGTCGATGTAACTATCCATGATATCACTTTCGCTCCTCACTTATATAAACAAGATGTTGGCACTTTTATTTTCTACTTATATAAATAAGATGTTGGCATAATTTTCATGATTTTTCTCCAGACCTCTCATACTAAAGATGGATTACCTAACAAATGTATATAAAAGACCAAGTTATTAATTATAACTTTTCACACTTACCAATTGCCAAAAAAATATGACGTGATCTTTATACAATATGACATGCTCTTTATATAAGAAACATATGGTCCACAAAGATATCGAGTGTAGTCTTTTAGCAATATAGACTTGGTTTTTATCTTGAAAGAACCACCACCTAACTTTTCACACTTATCACTTTCCAAAAAATATGACTTGCTCTTTATACAATAAACATGTGGTCCACACAGATATAGAGTGCAGTGTTTGAGTAATATGGACTTGGTCTTGGTATTGAAAAAATCACCTCCTAACTTTTCACTTATCACTTGCCAAAAAATATGATTTGCTCTTTATACAATAAACATGTAGTCCACACAGACATAGAGTGTAGTCTTTTGGCAATATGGACTTGGTCTTGGTCTTAAAGGAACCACCACCTAATTTTTCACACTTATCACTTCTCAAAATATATGACTTGCTCTTTATACAATATACATGTGGTCCACACAGACATAGAGTGTAGCCTTTTGGCAATATGGACTTGGTCTTGGTCTTGAAAGAACCACGCCCTAACTTTTCACACTTATCACTTCCCAAAAAATATGACGTGCTCTTGTAGACACCCTATTCTGGACCATCCCGATAATGTTAATTTACAGTCTTCTTATCCCCAATGATGATTGAGGTTAAGAACATTCCGAGGTCAACGATGTGTTTGAGCTTTGAGCGTTCCGAACCTTATTCAAGCCCTTCCAAACACCATTTCAAACCCTTCAAGCCAGAACCAAATGGCCTCAGCAAAACCAAGCTTGCTTACGCCAGTACCATGTTGGCGTGCGTCAGTAAACTACCACGTGTCGGTCATTGACTGTTGACTCAGTTATCACTGGCGCACACAAGTCAGATTGGCGTACGTTAGTCAAATCCAGTCAAAGCATCACTATTCAACCACGTGCTCAAGACTTTTGTGGTCACCCAGTACACTCTACAGTCCCCCTGATGATTACATTTGCTGGCTTGTCCCCTTCTCTCCCACATCCCCTTTCAAGCCAAGTCCTATGCATTCAATGCATGGGAGGCTCTCTTCTAACCAAACCAGCCCTAACCAAGCTGGTGAAGGCCTCCTCCTCAGTCAGCTCCCCTCTATAAATCACCCCTTGCATTCATTTGCAAGGGGTTAACCACCATAAGTACCCCAGTCTTCTTTTCTTCTTCTTTTGCTCTCTCTCTCTCTCTCTCTCTCTCTCTCTCTCTTCTCATCCATGGAAAGAGAAAGCAAAGGGCCACTCCCATACATCTTACACTGCCATCTTCCCATCATCTAACCTCCATCTCTTAAGTCCAAGGCTCAAATCCTTCCATCAACCTCAAAACCAAAAGGTATACCACCTTTTGTGTGGCTTTCTGTTCTGACCTCTGAGGGGAACCAGAAAGGTCCAGGCTAGTAATCAATACCTGTCCTGGCCTTAAAACTGGTAAATTGAAAAGATCGTGCGTAGTGAACAATGGCGCACGCCAGTACCATCAAGCCGTACGCCAGTCATGGCAGTACGCGCACCACTGGCGTGGGGATCATTGATCACCTGTACCTTGCTTACATTTTACTTTTATCACCTTATTGCATGCTAAAAACTAGTCTATTGCTTTCTGCACTTTAGAACTGCTTAGCTGTAACGTTCAGTATTTTATCCCTATCTGCTCTAGAAGGCCCTCTGGGATCTTTCTGGTCAAGTTCCAGAGCCCAAATGATGCAAAGCCAACCACTGGAAAAGAGGCGAGACTGGCATATGGTCTCTTATGACTGGCGTACGACAGTCACACCAAGACCCAGTGGCTGGCCCTTGCATCGTAGCTTAGTCTTGGCCTCTTTTTATTTTCCCACATTGTTTATGAGATGTTCTGTTTATTTTCATGGCTTGAAGCCATTTCATCTGTCTGTAATTATATAACTGCTGATATATTGACTGCGTGGTTTGTCCTGAGTGTGCGTTGGTCCTTTCCAGAGCCCAGAGTATTGCAAACAAGGATTGTGGGTCAATGGTAACTGAAGTACGCCAGTAAGGAAGTGGTGTGCACAGGTCTTATTATTATGCAATGGCCCGGCCGGTGCATACTGGTATGTTACCAGCTCACGTCCTTTCAGATCAGCGTACTCCAATTTACTTGAGCTGCTCCCGATACTTGTTCTCAATCTATATTTATTATTGCAAGCAAATCATCTCCATAAACATTTTGTCGCATAACTGCAACTTGTTATAGTTTTAATCCCCTTTAACTACTCCCCCGCCCTAGCTGGCTAAAAATTGACTAATGAAAGAAAAATGCAAATGTTTTACAAAATACCTAAGTAGAGACCGATCTCTGGATTGGGTGAAAGGGGTGCCATAAAACCCTTCCCCTCTTGTAACCTAGCTCCCGAACCTCAGATATCGAAGGTGACGACGGACTGGTCTACGCCTTTTCAAAATCAAACACGTAGCAAATGTTTCAAGTTCGGTTCCTTGGGTATTTCATCGCTAAAACCCGAATGACGACTCTGAATCGAAGCGTTTCACCGCGCTTTTCCAAAAATGGGCGCACCCGATTTTAAAGAACAAAAATTGAAAATTTTGGGGCGTGTGCCCACAGCTCTTTATACAATAAACATATGGTCCACACAGACATAGAGTATAGCCTTTTGGCAATATGGACTTCGTCTTGGGTAAATTAAAATTTGATCATTAAAGATGTGTAGTCTTTAGGAACCATAGACTGTCTTCCATGATGGTGTAATAGAAAGTCATTTCTATCTTTTTAGTTGCCCTTTTTGGCCCAAATAAACTTGGTTGAGGTTGAATGACAGATAGCTCCCATTGGGGAGAAGTAAAAGGCCAACAAAATACATAATCCATACATAATAATTTAAACCGAATAGGCCAACAAAATACATAATCCCTATATAATAATTTAAAGGGCAAATTTTCGTAGTCGTCCCTCTAGTTTTACGGTTGTCTCAATTTCATCCTTGTAGTTTCAATTGTCACCATTTCGTCCTTGTAGTTTATTTTACGTTCCAAATTGATAAAATCTTTGACACCATTAATGAAACTAACGGAAAAAATATGGTTAAAAAATTAAATGCTCCAATTTTCATTCTGGTTGAACCGATGTGAAAATTTTATTTTTCTGATCATTTTATCTTAAATGGTCATAATGGATTTTTGGCTCTAAGGCCTTTCAATGAGCACCAAAGAGAGCCCTGAAACTAAATAAAGAGTTTTTGGGTGCTCGTTGAAAGGCCTTAGAGCCAAAAATTCGTTACGACCATCTACGATAAAATGATCAAAAAAATAATATCTTCGCACCGGTTCAACTGAATTGAAAATTGGAACACTTAATTTTTTAATCATATTTTTTCCGTTAGTTTCATTAACAGTGTTAACGATTTTACCAATTTGGAACGTAAAACAAACTACAGGGACGAAATGGTGACAATTGAAACTACAAGGATGAAATTGAGACAACCGTAAAATTAGAGGGACGACTACGAAAATTTGCCCTAATTTAAACCGAATAGGCCAATATAGTGTATTTTTTTTACTTTATTTCATTTTTTGTCCGGATTGAGTCCGGTTTGTACAGAGGAACAAGTTGGAAGCGAAAATGTCATAAGTACCTACTGAAGGTGCCTAAAGCATGGTCAGCACAGATGATGACATGATGACTGGAAGAAGGCCAAATCATCTCCATAACGACGTGTGCGAAAGGCTGCAGGTCGAGATTAATGCAATGTGCAGGCAACTAACCCGTCAAGGTCTGATAGTCAAGAAAGTGAGGGAAGCTGAAAGTGACGACTTTGACCCCAGAAAGTCTATTAGAGAAATTATTAAGAGGGATCCACAATATGTATCCGACCCCAAAGCATCAAATTATTCCGATGTCAAATAGGAGTAATTGTATTTTATTTCATTTTAGTAATTATAAATTATGGTAGTATTCTATGCAATAACTTTATAATTTCTTGCCTGAGACAGTTGCTCTGTCAATCCACCTATGTTGCTCCTTCTATGAAATAAAGTTGCCGTTTCTATTCTTTTTTTAGGACAATTGATTTAGGATACTTCAATAAATTACTCTCTAAGGATGGGTGCCCATCTAATTTATTTCATTCATAGTGTTAAAACCATATATTATGTATGCATTAAATGTAAGAAGAGATTTTTTTTTCATTCCTATAAACAAATCTCTGTTCGGTTATACAGTTCATGGGATAAAGCTATCATTCCTATAAATTGGTTGATGGGAAGGCCAATACTCTCGGACCCACCCCCAAAAATGTGCCCTTTCCAAACAATATGGAGATCGGGAACTTTGGAGCAGTTTGAAGCAAGAGTTTATAGAAATTTTTTCCAAAAACATACAACAATGTCTGGACAAGCTAAATGAGATGTCACAATTCATAATAACATCAGAACTAAGAAACTATAGTATTTGTCCACATCCACATCTACGAACACGTTACATATCAAAAACTGTAGTATTGAGGGTTAGTATTTGTCCATTAACCAAACTGACAAACGAGAAGAACCCAGTCACCCTCTGGGTAGATAATCAGGAACCCACCAACAATAAGGGTTCCGCGGCGCTATAAAACAGGTGACTCCACGTCATTGTCTTCAAAATCCACCTCCCCAAATTGAAGACCAAATGAGATAGATATAGCTGAAAATCAAAAGGTTGTATGTATCACTCCAAGCATTGAAAGTTGTCCAAACAAGCAACTTCAACCCACAAAATCACTTCAAAGTTTCCTGCACACAATCCACTGGAGTATCAAGTTTATGAATTTGACCACCAATACCCCATCATCTCCAAGTATTAAATATTGACAAGGCTAAATGATACATCTTGGAGAGTCCATGTAGCAAGGGAAAGAAAGGAAAAACGGAAATGAAAATTGTTGAATAGTATTTTCCTTTCTTTCGTTGCTCCACAAACCAGGATCTAAATAGAGCCAGAGGGTGTTGAGATTTTGCTAAATGATTCACAAAGCAAAAACCCAAAAAAATGCAACGACTTATAAACCTGTCGAAAGTGATGGACACAAACTGATAGTGCTATTCTTCTTTCGTGCAATATGAATACTCAACTGAACTCAACCTTCATGTCACTTCACTAATGGTATAACGTCGAATCTGTATACCCATTCGCTGCAATTGGTTGTACATGCAACTAGTATTATTCATAACTCAACCTAATTAAGCCTCATTTTATTTGACGTTCTAAAAATAGTCATCAGAATAAGAAAAGGATTCATGTAAGTTCTGAACATATGTCATAGCTCAGTCCATAAATATTGACAACCTTTGGTTCAATGCAACTAAGCGGGAATGGAATGGTCATCTCTTGGAATGCTCATTAAGACATTGGGGGTTTGCTAAAAGAACGACATAACATGGATATCCCATCTAGATTCATCATTAACCAAAAAGGTAAATGGCCATACCACCATAAGGCTAGGGAATGGCTATTCCACCGTAAGGCTAGGGAAGGGACACTCTGAGTGCTACTGCAAAGGGATACGCCAATATGATGAATAGTAGACAATCTCTGTACCCACCAAGTTTCTTTTTGATTTTGAAACATGTTCAGAAATCAAGTTTGATGGAGCGTTTCATATATAAAACCCAACCCTATATGCTGTTTAAAACAACATAGAAATGTGCTACCTTAAAGGTTTCAAAACCTATGTACTTCCAAGGTAAAAATCATATCCGCATATATATTCCAACCTCATCTTCAGTGCAAAATGCCTTCAGAAAAAGGGCACAAATAAGATGTCCATGCAGAGGTTCTTGAACACAATGTCAACATCTTCAAAAAAAAAAAATACCATCATAACATATTTAGTTCAGGATCCCTTTTTTTTTTATTTTTTATTCCCCTGTTTTCAAATTCTTGGAACCAGCAAGGAATTCCAACTTCCTTAATCCCAGTTTTTCGACACCTCGCAAATGAAAAAAAAAAGCCATCCCAATATGCTCAGAATTACAAACAATTATATCATTAACTATAAAAACCAAGGTAAGAGTAATAACCTTACTTTTATTGCCGAGGGATGACTTTTAATATGGAGTCTCGTTCCTTGTTATTTTCATCCATGAACTATTGCACCTTCTTGTCCTTCACTTTGATAGGTGGTACTAGTGATTTCCTAGCTTGTCCCTTTGAACGTGCCATCATAGAGATTTCTGCACATGAAACCTGAAACTTTATGCATAAAACCATAATAAGCAACCCGTGAAGCAGAAATCTTCGAAATATGTTTCAGATCATCTTAGTTTCCTAGGGCCAGCCAAAACCATTTCAGACTTAGCCAAATTTCAATGAGTAAAGTTAATGGAAGAAGACAGGAAACTACCATGTTTAAAGAGACTCGCAGTGAGACCCATGCACATAGAGAAGCCAGAACATAAAATGAAAGGAGTTGCACACACACAACTAGAAGTAAACAAGTTTTTTTTTTCAAGCAATGTGTAATTTTTTGACTATCAAAATTTTAATCTTATTTTTTGTAGAGATATTCCATGTGGCGGACTTTACAATATAAACGGCTTGGATCATAGTTTTGGGCTCGAGAAAAGGCCGAAAGTGGGGGTATGGAGAGATATTGAGAGATGGGGTATGGAGGGGAGCTCATCACAAAACACCCTAGGGGAACAAAATGTAAAGATATTGATTTCCAAATGAAAAAAAAAATTCATAAATGGAATTGTTCATGGACATGAAAAGACCCAAATGCACCAAAATGAGCAGACTTCTAGTAATGAGAAAGAACCATTTTGATTGAATTAGGGCTACGAAACTTAGGACAACATAGAGTCTTAGCATGACTAGAATACAATTGCTGATACTAGAGTCAAGAAGAGTAGATAACATAGTTGAAATAGCCATTTTTGGGAAGCAAGACAAATAACAGTAACCCAGAGGCACTTGAGGATGCCCATTCATCTCCAGGCTTCATTACTGGGAATACCACCAGGGTTTCTAGGATTAGTTCTCCAACGGTCTAGAGTTGATTTCTTGGAACACTACTCCATTACTAGAGAATACTTGCGTTCGTGTTGTCCTTTTATACTACTCATCACTACATGAACAAACAATGTGCGTATATTAACTTCCTAACTACCAATTACACAATGAGCACTAGTTAAGGATACTTATTTCAAATATTGGACCAATTTTGTTATCAATATCAAAAACAGGGGTGGCAAAACCCATTGAGACACCAAAACGAATTGTATCAATATTAAAACTAAAAAACAACCCTAAAATCTGTAAACTACTAAGGATTGTGAGCCCTCCATTCCAAGACACAGTCAAATAAACCCTAGACTACAGAATCATCAAGGTAAACATGATTTCTCTCACCTGACTTGGTCTAATAAGAGAGAGAGAGAGAGAGGGAGAAAGTGCTATGTATACCAGGAAGGGGAATCGATTCAACTAACCTGATGAACTGGGGATGGCAATGTTGGAAGCGTGGAAGATTAAAGGCAGCGTCTCTGGGAGATGATTCAAACAGATTCGAAGGAGGGAGTTGGGGAACAAGGTTGGATGTCGCTTGGAGGGAGCAGGCAGAAGTCTTCAGACTGTGGGGAGCACAGAGGAGAGAACGGTCAGACCAAACCCTAGAGAGGGGGAGGATTGGTTGTATCTATGTGGAGAATGGAAAAAGAGAAGAAAAAGAGAGAAGGAAAAAGGGAAAGGAATTGGCGTTGAATGGTGTGTCTTGTACAAAGGGCAAATCTGTCCATTCTGATCATGGTTATTACCTCATACCATGTATTGGTGATATTGTTTGCTGGTGCCATTTCTTGACAATTTGAAAACTTGACACCATGAAAGTGGTGATTAATCCCAATCCAAGCCGCCTGTGGGTAATTTTCCTGATTTTAAACTCAGAAGGTAGTCCGATCATAAGACAAGGACGGAGATTAGAAGAAGGGGGTAGGCCTAAAGGTTTAGTCCGTTAGGTTAGTGTGCCCAAAGCCTATAGACTTCCTAGTAGATCACCCATCCCTGGACTACCCCAGGATGAGCACGCTTAACTGTGAAGTTCCTATGCGCTTTGGCCCGCCCTTACGGCTTTAAAAGGCCTTGTACAAGAAGGAGGGATCTTTTCTTATAAACCATAACTTACCCCCTCCTGTCCGGACGGAGCCTGCCATCCTGCAGTACCGCCGGCCATCGGAAAGCGGGGTGTCACATTAACGGCCCGGATTAAATCTAAGGTTATATTGATTTGGACCGTCCATTGCTTAAATTAAAATCTGAGCCGTCCATTGCCAAAATGGACGGCCGGATCAGCGGCACTGCAAGCCTATAGGACGGCTTCCCTACAGGATCCCAATTAATCAGGGTTAGGCTGCGAGAAAGTAATTTCTTGTAGACAACTCTAGTATTGGAATGGACGACCTGTCTTTACCGGGACCGAAGACGAGATTAGTTGAGATGTGCATAAGTTAGCCTAAACATCCTGACCATCGGGAAAAACAAAAAACAAAAGAGAGGAATATGCATGTCTTGTTATTGGTGTGTGATAGTAGTGACGCATTCCAAGCCCAAAACTAACAAGAAGTGCTATGTAAGGTATACATTTACACTTACATTCACGTGAGGCCTAACCCAAGTCCAAAAAAATTACAAAAAAAATGCTCATAAATTTTAAAATATTTTTTTAGAGAACCTTGTAAAAAATCAACTAACATTTTTTAAAACTAAAATGGGATGACACATTTACCTACATCTGTACATGACAAGATAAGACTAAGTTGGGGGCTTGGGTTCCCCGGAAACATTTGAACGACTTTTTGGAACGTGCTTCGAGGGGGATTCGATAGGATCTGGGCACGTGACTGTTGTGGACCATGAGTCATCAAATTTTTTAAACAAAAATGCTACACACGCAACCAACTCCCACACAACAACTCACACAACGGCTGATGTCATGATGACATCATATCAAAACGACGTCGTTTTGATTTAAAAAAAAAAACCCATGTTCAGAAATCAGAACATTGAACCCCTCCCCTTTTCCCTTTCCCCTTTCTCGTTCAAATTACAGACCAAAGAAGCAGGGAGGGGCGACCACCACTGTAACGCCCCGAATTTTGGATACGTTAATGAGGCATTTATTACATAATAAAGAGAGTTTATTACATCATAAATACTTCAAAAGGGTACATATAATCAACAAAGGAGAAACTAAGGCTCCTAACTACTGCTCCGCTTGCTCCTCCATTCTGGCAAGCTCTTCAGCTCCTAAGGCCTTCAAATGAACTGTTCATCTTGATCATCTACAAGGTCTGACACATTATACCAGCGTCGCCACCGATATAATATGCCAGGGTCACCAAAAGGTAACACCGTGAGCTACAACGCTCAATAGGAAATCCTTACCCACCAACCTTACGACGGTAAACAATTATAACACTAACAATCACACATCGTTAATCGTCTATCGTTGGTGTCCAAGATTTCCCGATTTCTCCTACGCGACTCGTCGTAGACCGTGTCACCATTTTCCACTTACAAAACAACCTTTCAAAAACATTTGCATTGGCTCCGTACCGCGGATAACCAAGCCACACACCCATCCTTTCAAAATCATTTGACGTTGGCTCCGTACCGCGGATAACCAAGCCACACACCCAACCTCGGTTCCGCTGCGCCGGGTTCCCGAGTATCCTCACAATGATTCCGCCGCGCCGGGTTCCCATTGGCACACATTGCATTGGCTCCTCTCCACGGATAACTAAGCTATACCTCACCATGGTTCCGCCGGTCCGGTTTCCCATGGGAACGCACACACACAACCTCACAATGGTTCCGCTATTCCGGATTCCCATTGGAACACACACACACACATAATGCCACCAAAGACAGTCATTATGTCGTTTCAAAAATATTTCCATCCTCGGAAAACATTTTCTTTCATTACCCACACCCTAGGTGCCATGTTTCTACTTTCTTGGTTCTTGTGTCTCGTTTACATGCAAGACTCCGAGGTAGGACTTTCCACATACACAATAACAATCATTCAACAAGATCATCCAACTCTATTCTACATAGCATGCTTGAAACATCTTGAAAGTAAACCATGCATTTCCATCATTTAATAAAAGATAACTTTATCTACGTTTAGAAGTAATGATCAAAGTTACTTCCAAACAATCACATAAAGTTGAGTGCAAGGTTAAACTACTTTATACTTAGGAAAAGTTAGTAGAGATTAATCTACCTCGATCCGAAACTAGTCGGGGCCGAATAAGCAAGTTGGAAAATTCTACGGGCGGTGAAACGTCCAAATCTGGACCGAACTTCGGATGGCAGTAACTCGGTCAATCTTTGGCCGAATACGATTGTTCTTGGGTTGAAATCGAAGCTCTAGAAACGCTCTTCAACTCTCGTGAAGGAAGTTAATCCTAGAAACGATCTTAGGTTGGAGAAAAACGGTGATATAGGAAAAGACAGTAAGCTGTCTGGAAATTGGGAATCCGAGAATTTCACTGAACTTCGGATGACAATATCTTTGTCATTTCTTCACCGATTGGGGTGGTTCTTGAGCCTAACTTGAAGCTCTCGAAGTTCTCTACAACTTTCCCGAAGAAAGTTGGTTCTAAAAATTAACTTAAGAAGGAGAAAACTGAGGATTTTCGAAGGGACAGTAGGCTGCCAGGAATGGTTTCTAGAGAGAAGGAAGAGCAAATGCTTGAAGGTGTGGGCTTTGAAGCTTGGAATGGCTTCTATTTATAGGCAAACCTTGGCCCTCTCTCTTCTTCTCAAGGCCGGCCCCCCCTCTCTCTCTCTACCTCAAGTTTTGACACATGGCAAGCAATCTTGGAAGATCAAAGAATAACCCTAGGCTTGCATGGCTAGGATTGTCCTGGAAGACTTGGTGGGCAAGGAGGTGTGAACAAGATTAAACAATTGGTAGATGTACAAGAGAGGACAATGGAAGTAATTCCTTAGCTAGGAAGAAAATATCACCAAAGATTTCAAGTACAAGGAAAATCAAGCATGGTACAATCCCATTTCCTTCTTCTTTCTTCCTCCTCCCTCTCTCTCTCGCTCCTTCTTGGCCGAAATTTCTCTCTCTCTCTCTCTCCTCTCTCTCGGCCATCTCTCCTCTCTCTCCTCTCTCTCCTTCTCAAGTACAAGTACACACATACATATATATAGACTATCAAGAAGCAAAATAAAATAATAGTACTTTGGTACTTTTGAATCAAGAAACTTAAGGGCTAAGATTTGCCCAATAAACAAATGAATTGGCACATGGTACTTAAGGCAATTAACTAATCAACCATGTACTAGAATATTATATACTTGGATACGCATGTACTTAGGAAGATCACAATCCCAATAGAAAATTTAAACAATGGTACTTAAGAATCTTGGTACCATGTACCCTATATTTAAAATAACGTAATACTTTCACATGTGGGTTAAAAGAAAGTATTAAATTAATTAACCCCATGGTACTTTGAAAGATTCACCCTATTATCCATTGGGTAAAAATTCCCCTAACATCTATTATCCAATCGATAATAGTTATTAGGTCAATTTTATACTAAAATAAATCCCAAAAGTACTTTAAAGTAATTAAAAAGTATTTTTCTTAATATTCTTAGTACTTTTACCAAGTAGACTTTTAATATAAAAAAAATTGGGGTTTCTATTATCCAAATAATAGTTGCCCTAGCAATCTTTGTCCAATGGATAAAGAATAAAACCAAAATAATTAAAAGAAAAAGAATATTCAATACTTTAGTCTAGGGTTCAAAAGGTTCAATAAGGGCAAAACGGTCCAATTGCGATGACTAGATGGCTTCCTAGTTCGGTTACTCCAACCGGATGGTTAGAAGCTAACTAAGCTTGCTAAATAGGCCAAAGCACAAAGAAATCAATTTGAAGGGCAAAAACGTAATTACGATGAACTATAGGAATTAAAATGAATTAAAAAAAAAATTCAAATATTTAACGAAATTTTTACCGACTAAAAATCAGGGTCGTTACAACCACAGCCCCAGCTGCTCTCCCATCACCGGCGACCACCACCAGTACCGGCTTTTGGCACCCCGACGACCGCCAGCACCAGCGACCGCCACGAGCATCGACTTCTGGCACCCCGACGCTGCCCAGGACGAAGGTCTCTCTCCCTCCCTCCTTGTTTCAGATATATAGATTACCCCCACTATCTGCTCCTCATCCTTATCAATTAGAGGGTTTCAATTTGAGAAACCCTAAAATGTTCTGCTGCCAAAAAAAAAAAACTAATTCGAAAATTTGAGAAACCCTAATTCAAAAATATGAATTGAAAATAGTGTGTTTGAGTGCTTGGGTTATCAGTTAAGTGCTGAAAATGGGTCTCTAAGTGAAAGGACTTACATTGTATATGCTGCAATTAGTTATTTACACCTTGAACATGTGCACTTCTATGTCGGAAGCTGATTAGGGAAAGCTGAATCATTGTTCTTAAGTGCTGAAAGTCGAACTAATATGCTGAATTTTGTGCTTAGATGGTAGGAATTAAGCTTGTATATATGCTGGAAATTATAATTAATTGGAAGCTACAAACTGAAGTTTATATGCTGAAACTCATACTCTTAAGTATGGGCTGACCTTGATGGTCCATGAATTCAAAGACTCTTGATTTTTTTTAACTTTGCATAGATAATGTAATACACATGTTGTTTGCACATGAAGGTTAAAACTGCATGCTGGGATTTGACCTCGGGCCTCCCATTCATTAAGATTAAGGCTAAACTCTCATTTTGTTGCAACAATTCTTGAGTAACATAATCTAATAATTTCTCAATCCAACCTAACCTTCTGTCTATGAAGTCTGCTGCCTGATAGAGTGGATTGTGCAGTTCCTTGATTTTTTCTCCCTTGGAAGATATGCCCCATAATAGGCCTTGACAGTTGCTAGTGGCTGTAAAATCACTCTATTTGCTCTGTAATTTGATGAATATTTTAGTTGTTAATCCTCTTTGTGATTGCAAAATTAGTTGTGATGCAATTTTAATGACTACTGACTATGTTGTTTGCTTGATGAATTCCTCTCAATAAGAGGCTTTTGCAATACTGTTTTTTGACATGTTAGTGATGGATCCTTTTTTTTGTGTGTGTGTGTGGAGTTCATTATCTTAAACTGGGCATCCTTTCTTCAAGGTTCATGTTCTATGGCTGTGTTGCTATTGTTTTATTAACTTTCTAAAGTTATCAACACTAGCAGTTCTCTTTCTGTGGATATTGGGAAGCTAAAATATTGAATACTTCTATGGAGGCTGGAAATTATAAGTGATAAATCTGTGTGTGAAAGAGATTTATCACCCATACCTTGTCTTGGGTTGGGAATATCAATCACGTGACTTAAATGAACTTGGGTGGTGTTAATAATTCATTGATTTCAATCTATTATTTGATTGTCAGCATATAACATTATGGCTATTTGTAATGTTATTCTTTCCAGGAAAAGTATGGTGCGGCCAATGGAGAGAGCCATATTAGGAAAAGTATTAACACGTCCCAGTCCTTGGTTGATCTGAAACAAGTATCAACACATCCCAGTCTTGTATTCAATGACTATATGAGATTACTTGATGGCGGAGCATATCAAGAAAAGAAATCATCTCATCATGCAACTGTAAAGGAAAGCTTAGCTCTTGCGAAAGTTAGCTATGGGACCAATGGCTTTGCAAAGATTAATGGAGACTCGAAAAGGCAGTGAAAGAGATTGAAGCTATTCAAGTGAATCAAAGGCCAAGGAAAATGATAAATTTGTTGTAGTTTGGAATATCAATATGTACTAAGCTTTGTAATATCAAGTTGTATTATTGCTAAACCTAACTTCGTATGTAATTGATAATTGTGATGAGAATGGCCCAACGTGGGTTTTAAATTTATTGTATTATGGTTTTCATTGTGAAATGATAATTTGGCAATAGAATTGGCTATAAATTTGGCTTGTGAATGGTGATTTAGAATGAGAAATGCCCGGGGTGGATTTGTGCGTAATGCTTCGTCTGGACCTAACCTCTTAGAAAGGTTCACACCCCAAGCGTAGGGCTAGGTCGTTGAAAGCGTAATAACCGGTAAGACCGGAATCATTCCCACAGAGAAATCTTCTTAAGCGAATTTGGAATAGATGTTGAGTAAGAGTTGCGGCGTTCAAGCGGCCAACTTTGGTATTCGAATGAATGACGATATTGAAACTTGGAATTTAAACTAGATTAAAGATGGTCGAGTCAAAGGGATTGATTTACCCACGACTTAGTCGTCAAATGGTTTCTTCATCTAACTCTTGAGTGAACCGAAACAGTCCGGATTCCACTAGAAGTATTAAAAGCTGAAGACTACTTATAACTTAACTCAAAGTTCTAATTCAAATTGAACTCATTTAACGCAAGTGAGAGACGAAAAAGAATCGTTCGCACGTGTAGGATTATCAAGCACGTAGCATAAGGCGATAGACTTCATTGATCAAAGAAGCCACCAACCCCATGATCAATACTAGAAATCATGGGTCACTACAACAAATATGACTTTCTATAGCATAATTGTATAGCGTTCTTTTACTTATGCTATAATAGATGAGCAGATATAGCGTTCAGAAAGCAAACGCTCGCTCCGAAATTTCAATAGCGTTTCATTAATGACTTCAACAGCGTTCCTCCAAAATTTTATACAATAAAGATATAGGTACCGATTGGGGGGGAGGGAAAACGTACCGACCGGCCGCCGGAGGGCCGTCTCCGGCCACCGGACGGCCGATCCGAGCCGTCCAAAAATTCTAAAAAAAAAAAACCGAGGGGACCCACGCGGGAATAAACGGCATCCGAGATGCGTAGGGTGCTTGATCCGAGCACCCATTTTTCGTGTATATACACGTATGTATATACACGAAAAATGGGTGCTCGGATCAAGCACCCTACACACCTCGGATGCCGTTGATTCCCGCGTGGGTCCCCTCGGTTTTTTTTTTTTAGAATTTTTGGACGGCTCGGATCGGCCGTCCGGTGGCCGGAGACGGCCCTCCGGCGGCCGGTCGGTACGTTTTCCCTCCCCCCCAATCGGTACATATAGCAGTACTCAATTTTATAGGCGCGGATCCTCAGCGCCCAAAATCGCGAAGCCCTTTCCGAAAATTCAACTGTGGCGCCCAAAATCGCACAGCCCTATCTGAAAATTCCAATGGATAACTCAATCAGTAGCGGCATAGCTCCCAATCGTTTCGTGCGAAATGGAGGTAGATTTCTCAAGTTGGTCGAACTGGTGTTTTCTGCTAATGGATCGATCTCTAGGGTTCCAATCGTGAGTAGGTAGGTCCTCGCTCTCCGGTTGTCTTTAAATCTGATCAATTAATCTCTGTTTCTCTACTAATAACTCGATTTCATCATTTTCTTTTCCCTCATTCCGTAGTTGAAGAAGAATTTCGGAACTATTGCACTGGTTGAGGCAAAGAATCAAAGCTATATTGACTCGATTTCATCGTTTTTGTCTCGCTTCCGGATTTATCAACCATTCCGTCAATCTCTACAAATTGCCAGGTGAATCTCTTTTTCTTTCTTCGATCTGTTGCGTCTGATTTATTTTTTCATTTTTGGAATTTTTGCCTGCGGTATTGAGGAAAATAGACTATTTCCTCAGAAATAATGGAGTATCGTTTTGGTGGATTGCCACAAACTGCACCTACAAAATTTAAGACACACTTGCAAAACAATTTTCCTTCGAAAACTGAATTTGTGCAAGAATATAGATTTTTTTTGCTTCTGAATATAGGAAACGAGGGGACTTCTCAAACTTAACAAAAATAAAAATCTTATTCCGTTTGAGGTTCTTTGATATTGAAGCATTAACTGAAGTACTTGTTCAAAATCACGTATCATTGATCGGTATCACTATAGGATAAAGATTGGAATTGGAATTGTCCAATTAGCCAAAAAATACTGTTTTCGGCACGATCCGGGCACGTGGCCAGGCCGCCCCATGCCCCCCCTGACATTGCTTTAAAGCAAGAGATCTTCGGAAACCACTTCTATCACCCCTCAAGCTGGTGGAGGCATTGGTTTTTCCTTGTTAAATTTCCATTTTCATTTGCTTATCATGGATTCTCATGTAGTAGTGCCTCCAGCTAAAGCTGACCTGCTCAAATATTAATAATTCTACAAGGCCTAAGAAATTGAATTCCCAATTGTTATTTTAATGTCAAAATTAGGCGTCAATGCAGCAGAGAATAGACACATGTTTTACCAGTTTTGCCTCTCCTTGAATGAAATCTCCCGTTTATAGAATAAACCTAAACAAAACTAACAAATCTTGGATGGTGAGCAAAAAAAGAAAGAGAAAAAAATAGCAACGGAAAGTAGTTGAAACTTAAAACAAAAAACAGAGTTCGAGAAAAATTGAAAAGATGTCCAAAGGTCTAGTCTCTCTTGGCATTGCCTTAAGCAGAGTTCTTCTTGAATGTTGACAAATATACCTGTTATTTACATTTCCAAGTTGAAGCCAAAGCACAAAAGAGGTACAAGGAAACCACAAGTTCTTAGTTGTTATGTATGTATGTGTAGCAGTTAGAGATGTAATATTACATCTATTTTTCGGAGTACACTAAAAATCGTTTGCAATAGATTAGTATCATTGACTAACTTGTTTGCAAAGTGGGATTAATGGTAGTACCATCGTATAACAAACGTAAGTTTCAATCACCATGTAAAAAACATGAGTTATTTATGTTAATGAAGACTATTAAAACATGGAACCCAGTTTTTGGTGATTTAGGCCTCGAGGTAGTAGTATGGTGAGCAATTAAAGGATTAGGCCTTTTGGTTCTTTGTTTGGATTGCTTCTTTTTTCTGGACATGTTCTAAGGGTGTGGCTTGGTGTGAAGGTTTCTCATGCACACCTCTTCTATTATCTGCATTTCTGCAGTGTTTATAACCTGCTGCTGTGTCTGCTTCTGCTGTGTTTCTGCTGCTGTGCCTAAGCATCCAATTTTGGATGTGAAGGCAGTTGCTTCTGCTGTTTTGTTATTGCTGCTGCTGTTTTCTGTTGGAAGAAGCTGTTTTTAGTTTTACATTTCTTTATTTTGTTGTTCTAGCTGATTTTCAGGTAGTTTTGACCTATCCTTGGAGGCTTGTCCCTTGGACTGTTTATGCTTTTCTAGGGGGCTGTCCCTAGTTGTTTGTTTGCTGTCTGCTTTTGATTTGCTATGAGGCAGCAGCTGTTATGCTGCTTTTCCTACTGTTTGCTGCTTCTGCTGCTACGTGCTACTGCTGTTTACTGTTTTACTGCTGCAAGCTGCTGTAACAGTAGCAGCTAACTGCTGTAACAGTAGCAGCTAACTGCTGTTGATGTTGGCTGCACATGTTGCTGTCTCAAAATCCCTTATTGCTACTATGTAGAAAGGTGTAGCTGCTCATTTCATTTTATGGGAATCAGCATTGCTCTTCCCACAATGGCTACTACTGAGCTGCTAATCTCTTGAAGTATCTGGAATCATATTTCAGTAGTGAAGCTGCCAATCTCTATGAAGCTGCTTTGTGCTGGTTTTTGCTAATGCTGGTGGCGATATTACTGGATTTTAATTATGCATTACTAAAAAGCTCAATAAAATTTTCACACATGGAGAGAGAAATAATGGCTGAAAATTGATGAAAACCTAATCGTAAAAGAACTAGTATTGATGGTACCTACACTAGGTGATTGGCATACATGCTGCTAAAAGGGTTTCTCTAGCATTTTCTTGTACTTTAGAAAGAAAGTGTTCTTCGTTAATATTTCTGGATGTGAGATAAAATAATGGTTCACAGGCTTGTTCTGCTATTGGGTTTTTATGCTTGAGCTTTTGTTTGATGCCCCCATCCCAAATGATGATGGTGTTGTCTATATTGGGATTGGCCCTCATAGGTACTGGTTCTAGAATGGTCTTGTACTCTGCTATTTGAAGCTTAGTTCTTCTTTGCGTGGAGTTGAATCTTCTAGTAGTCCTTAGGTAATTGGGATTTGGCACAAAACAACTTTTTTTTAGTTAAGTGGAGTCTAGAAAGTAGGAAGATGGGTTATGTTATTGTTGTTGTGGATGGGTTGGGAAGCATTTGAAAAAGAGTGGTCTGTGCCCAACGTACCCAGTTGCCATTCCTACATCTCTTTACTCTGTAAACCTGAAGCCCATTTAACAAATCAGTCAATAAGATAATAATTTAGTTGGTCAAACACTTTGAGGAAGAGGTCTGGTTGCACATTTAGCCATGGGATGCCACCTAGTGGAAGACGGCACTTTAATTTTTTACATTGATCCTTTACAGTTATTTTGGACCATTTTGAATATTGACATTAAGCCCCTTTTTTTTGTGTGGTTGTTGTTGAGCTTTCTAGAGTCAGAATCAGCGGGCAACTAATGAAGGAACACCACCAACACTCTTGTCCCTCCCCCGGTAAGCATGTTATTTATCTTTGCGCTTCTTGGCTGTTTCAGTTGTTTCATGATCTGTTTGTTTTCATTGTAATTGGTTTTGAAATAAAGGAAGTGTCTTTAGGGCTTGGCATTTGAACCATGCAGTATGCCCAATAACCTTGACCAGAGCGGAGTTTTATCCTGTACTCTCAACAATGAGTGGTTTGGCATATGTGGTTTACCAACTGTTATCCTTCATTTTGCTAAGATAATTGTGTTGAAGTTGGATGGACTCTTTTTTCTTAATGATCTTGGTCTAAGGGCTATCATTAGCTCTGTGATGATTCTAAATAGTTCCCTAGCTTCCCACTATTTGCTTACCGCTATAATAATCTAATTGGTAACATACACCATTGAGAAGCAGACTCGGAAGCTCCCTGACTATCGTGGAAGAGGAGCATTCTACAGAGTTGGGCTACTGGAGGAAAAAGAGGATCAATTGGAAGCTATATTTATTTTCCCCTTTTTGGTTATGCCGATGTTGAGAAAAAGGTAATATAAATAGAACTTTTGCAAGGGTTGCCCCTTATCAAGTATCAACTTTGTATGGTTGTGACTTGTGAGGTATTTTTCTCTTCCACACATATTGGATAGGTAAGGATATGATGAAGCAAAAAAAAAAAAGAAGATTAATACACCAAGTGAAGGAAGGATATCAACTAAGGTAAATGACAAGTTTCCCTTTACGTGTCCATCCGTCGAAATCACTTTTCAGTCTATAGTCTTTTTTGGTCTTGACAACATGGTTAATTGCATGAAGATTGAAAATTTGTTGCTGGATCTGTAAAATAAGTAGCATAGACTATAAATTAAGTGTAGGATTTTGATGGTAAATGCTAAAAATGGTTTCGCTTGCTGCAAATATAGGTGAACTGCTGGAATAGGATATTCTAGTTGCTGGAACAAGGAAATAGTTCCTTGTTGGCTAAGAGATATAGTTAGGACTTAGGACATTGGCTATCTTTACTGCTTGCTTTACCAATTTTAAGGTATTCAAGATATTGTAAGATGTCTTTGCTGGATTTGAGATTTTGGTGCAATAACTAGAACTGGATATAGATTGGTCCTCTTGACTCCTTGATAAACTAATGTTATACGTGGGGCAGATCTGATTTCATTACTACAAAAAACAGTTGTTAGTAGCCTAACGAGACCGTTTTGGCGCAATCCAGGCGTGTGTTACAGGGTGCCCACCCCCTGATTGATATTATGACTTACCCACTATCTTGTTTGTTGCCTTCAGTGATGGGCCTTGATGTTTCCTTCCTGTTTGGCAGTTATGTTTGTGTTGGAGAAACACACTTTGAATTAGCTCTAAAAAGATGTGGAGCATTATTAAAAGACCAACTATGTGGATAATTTAGAGTACGACAGATTACATGGAAAAATGTAAAGTTTAAATGCGACTCAACTGAGCAGTTTTTTTAGGTAATTCTAAGTTATAGTATGCATCTTGATGATGCACTTCCGTAGTGATAATGCTTGTGCTTTTATAGTATGAATATTTTCGCGAATCATGAGCTTATTCTACACCCATCTATTGATCCAAAATTTTGTACCACAGGGAATCAAGAAGATTGCATCAATTCGAGGTGCTTGGCTTTGGGAGGAAAGAGAGATCAAATTGTGCTCGAAGATTGCATCAATTTCAACAAGCTTGCAGCATAGAAAATTTTCAAGTAATATGTTGGTTAGCTTGTTTACGGCTGGCTACCTTTGGTAACATTGGACACCTGGGTACTATATGAATCCATTGTAATTCTTGCAACCCTTTCATGTAATTTGTGTTTTCGATTTGTTTCAAAAGCTGGTGTAATGAATACTTGTCCGATTGAATTAATTTGGTTAATTACATTGGTAATATTGAAGTTTTAGATTATATTCGTGTTTTTCTAATAATTGTTTTACAATTGGTGTTGAATGTAATAAAAAATAATATTAAATGAGTGGTGCAAAGACAAACATGCTATTAAAAGAATCTCAAAATTAGCATGCGAAAAATGCTATTAAAAGTATTAAATTTTATCTAAGACAGCATGCAAAAAACGCTATTAAAAGTTTATCTAAGACAGCGTTCAAAAAACGCTATTAAAAGTTTATCGAATACAGCGTTCCAAAAACGCTATTAAAAGTTTATCGAATACAGCGTTCCAAAAACGCTATTAAAAGTTTATCTAAGATAGCGTTCAAAAAACGCTATTAAAAGTCTTAACTTTTAACAGCATCGGCTAATACAGCGTTCCGAAAAACGCTATCTATGACATTCTATAGCGTTTTTCGAACGCTGTAAAATGTAATTTTTGTTGTAGTGGGTTTAATTCATTCAAAACCTTGAAATTAAGCTAAAGATTAAGAGAAACCATTTAATTGACTAATTCATAGGGTGAACCTCACCTCATGACTTAACCTTTGAACTACTCACACATAGCAAAATGACTAGAACACATGCTAGGAAATGAAAACATGATTAGCCGATAAAAAAGGAAAGAAACTTGATTTATATGAAGATCTAACAAGTAGCTGCAACATTAATACATGAGAAAACATCAAAACAATTAAACTTACTTGAGTTCTTGAGGATTGAAAGCTTGAAAAACTAAGAACACAAAATGAAAATCCTAGAGAGCAAAAAAAAGACTTAAAGTGTAAAGATTACCTAATGGCCATAAATGGCATAAAAGACTATAAATAGGCCTAAACAATCAGCCAAAAAGTGGACCAAAAAGTCCCCAAAATATCCTAAAAACATCCTAAAAGTAGAAACTTTCCATAAATGGAAAGTTAAAAAAGTTAACAAAAAACTGCACTACGGGCTTTGGTACCAATAGTTCAAAAACGAGGTATTGGTACCAACTAAACTATCTTCCAATTCGGCAAGATGGTACCAATAGCTCAAAAACGAGGTATTGGTACCTCTGTGTGAAATCAGCAGAACAGGGTCAGCTTAGGCCATCATGCCTTGTCGTGCCCCGATGGCCTTTCATAGCTTGATTTCTTGATCACCGGGACTTGGTGGAGGTATGCCTTATGGCCTTGTACTCTCGGATACCCTTGAGGGTCATCCTCAATGCATTTGTCTCTCTTCCTTAGTTTGGATTGGCCATTTGACACTTGACTCTCCGGGCATCCATTGAGACTTCTTGTCGTGCCTTTTAAGTCTTGGTGATGATGAGGCGCATGCCATTGGGCACTTGGACACGAGGTTGCACTTAGTGTATTCCTTGGCGCTCAAACACGCCTTATTAACACGTTTTACCTGAAACATCCTCAAACAAACCTTACATGCAAAATGCGATAAAAACAATTACTTAAATGCATAAAAGCTACAAATTAGAGGATTTAAGCCCCAAGATTATACAATCTTGGGTGCTAATCACGTAACCTATTGTTATTTCTATTATTGTTATTGTCGTACTGACTAAGACGCAAGACGTCGGGGTAGGACTAAAAAACAAGGGAGAGCATGCCGAAATTTTTCAAGAACCAAATACAGTAGCATGATAATGTCGAATAGAATCTCATGTTCAATAATATCATGATCTCAACATTAAACAGGAGTAGAAAGAAAGTAAAGAAGTGGTCCAAACTATCAATCCCTTGTTCTATAATAATAATATCATGATCTCAACATAAAACTGGAGCAAAAAGAATACAGACAGCCAATTTGACATTCCAACATGTCTATGTCCACTTTCAAGTAAGCAGTGCAAAAGTTGGATTTCGCAAAACTATAAAACAATATAGTCACACAAATAGGCTACAATCGAAGTTAGATTTCGCAAAACTAAAACTTGATACTACAACTTGATATTCCAACAAATTACAACTTCATATTTCAAATTACAACAATTGATCATTTCTTGGCCTTTGATTCACTTGAATAGCTTCAATCTCTTTCAATGGCATGTGGCATCTCGAAGTTGTTGACCTGCCAAGCAGAGTCATCTTTGTGCCAATATCTCTCTGTTTAAACTCATGAATCATCTCAGTCGTTGCAATTTTTTCCAAACAAAAACCCTTCTTTCGTGGTCTCCAAGCATTTGTAATTAGGGAAATTGCATCCAAGTTTCTTTGTTGGCTGCAAGCACTAGCAATTCTTTCTCCTCGAGCCCTTTCGGTGGTCCCAGGCTGCAATGAAATGAGCTGTGCTTCGCCAATGCATCTCTAAATTTCTTGATCTTCAAAATCACCACCATAGCAACAATGCTTCACAAAGCTCATATATTGGAACAGATTTGTGAAAGACAAATAATTGCTTTCATGGGTGTAGTCTTGGGAAAAATTTGACATAGTTCCCTTGCTTTATGACCTAACCTGATGCCTGACGTCTCAAACTAAGAACGACAATTCAATAAAACTTACAACAATAACATTCCAAGCCCATGCCGGGCCATTCTCGTCACAACATTTGCGATGCATAATATCAAGTAAATGAACCAAGCAATGGCAATATAAGTTGTTTTTGTTACATTATAAAGTCATACGAAAGCCCAATTGGTTACGGAGTAGTCACAACAACTTAGGTTACAAGAGGTGGGTAATACTCGAGCCAAGTACAAGAGGTGACTATTTTAATAACTATGAAAGTTGCAGCTGACAACTTTCATCAGGCCTGCTAAAATTTTTTAGCAGGCTGCAGAATGCTCTCTAACCTGCAACCAAAAACTACTTGTTCCAGCTTCTTTTTTTATAGTTAATTGTTCCAGTTTTAAGAGACATAATGTAAACCATTAGCCAATACTAGCTCCTTTCCAAAGTTTCAAAACAAAGAGACTAGTGTTGAAATCACATTTGTTCAGTTTGAGAATTGCCAAAAGAACTCCCAATCATAATACTCTATTGTTATTAGACGGTTAACTGTTCATTAAGGAACAAAATTCAGCTAAAAAGTTCATAACATTGGCTATAGCTAGGACACACAATAAATTTTGATTTTTGATTTGTAGAGTCAAACAAAACAATTGAAAAAACGAGGAGAAGAGAAGACAATAGAAAATAGACTTTTTCTATTATTTGAATATGTCAAAGGATTTTGTGCATTAATGAAACTTTGGATTCATAGCAAGACTTTATAAAGACAATTACTCCGCACATAATGCCACATATATATCAAATGCCTTTAGTCCTCCTCTACCCATACTATCATCGATTGAGAATTACAACTATATGACTATGTAGTAGTACTATTATTTTTGTCAAGTACGTAAAAAGAATATGCAACGGGTATAACAAGTCTCTTTTACAACTAACAAGGACAATAGTATTATACTAATGTTAGTATTTCCTAAAATAAACATGTATATGAGTGAATTAATTTCCATTCTCAATATTCTTCTTCATAAATAATAAACGGAAAAAAGAACAGGGAAAGCACAGCCACTTCTATTTCAGTTGAATTTGGTGTAGAACAGTAAGTACTATTGATTAAAAATCACCCAAAAATCAGCTCCACTCATTTACCCAAACCCATATCAATTTGAGTTTTACTCAACTTTTTCACCAATTCAAGGGAGAACCAAATTTCGAACAGCTCGGTGGTACGTAGTATTGGTTGTTGGTGGTGGGCGACGATGGTGGAGGATTTTCACTGTGATTTCTGGGTCATTTGTCCAAAATATAGTGGTGGTCGATGGTGGCGGAGTTTCAGCATGAAATCTAGGTTTTCAATGTCATCGTGGTGGGTTTTCCGCGTGAGATCTGGGTATCGTTGTATCGTTGTCAAAGTTATGCATCATTGTATTGTTGTCAATCCCATCAAAAACATCTCTTTCCATGTACACAACCAAAACAGAAATCAAAACCCCAAAGCCCTTTTTTTCAAGAACACAACATAATCTATAAATTTAGTAGGCTTACACAAACTGTCACGCCCTCAATTTTCAACATAAATATTAAAGGTTTTTCATAAATAAAAATTCTCACAATAATATAAATATTACCCAAAAGCCATTTCTATTTCCCTTGTTCGCAAATCATCTCCAAACTCCAAAGCATTTCCAAATTTACATCCTTGGCCCAACGGCCTAAAACCACTAGATAAAAGAAAGTTAAGAGTTTACATGAATCCTTCATTTAATAAAATAATAATAATAATAAGATTACAATTCCTTCATCCGAAGATAAAGTTTATAAGAGATGCAAGATTAACTCTCTGAAGTCGCTTTCAAAATGTGGGATCACATGCAAGCACAGCAACCCATGTCACAGCCTCTGATTTGTACCTGAAAAATAATAGGTTGAGCTACACTAGCCCAATAGAAAAATCTATGCTAACTTTATGTGCATACGAGAAGACAAGTGCGAAAAGAAGGAGATCACATCGTTAGACGATAGCAATTAGAGCCAAATATGAATATACTACACAGTCAAGACTTCTAAGAACTCAAGGAATTTCTCGCATTAATCCTCTTTTTCTCATGTCACGTCTCATCGTTTCACGCCTCCCTACAATTAGATTCCGTTCATAGCCTAACGTGCGAATGCCTATACCGGTCTTCCTCAACGTGTCACACTATGGTAGGTCATCTATGCCTCTTGTCAAACACTCTACCAAATGAAAAATCACACGATAGATAATAATAAAAGTAGTGTAGCTAAAATCCGACACGAAACCCGTTACCACAAGTCACCATACACTACAATGATACCCCAAATTCTTAGTTCAATACAACCAACATCGCCCTTAGAGTCACCACGGCTTTCCCCGGGTCTTTTCCCTAAGTCGAACCGGAAGAGAGTCACCATGGCTTTACCCAGGTCTATTCTCAAATCCGCAGAGCAGTTGGGTCACCACGGCTTTACCCGGGTCTATTCCCGCATTCACAAGGCACTTGGGTCACCACGGCGTTACCCGGGTCTATTCCCATATTCAACGTATACTCACGATGCAAACCTATCGATACGACTTCATAACAGGGTCTATTGTATGACAATCATTAAGAGGGCAACACCCACATACCAACGAGTATAACAATTACGCCCATCTTACATTAACATAACTCATATCAATAATAAGTCATCACGTCACCATTTCACTACAAGAAATTCTGGATCTCCCAACGGTTTTTTAGCAACGGTTGCAAAAACCGTTGGTATAGATGGTCTATAGTAACGGTTTTTAAAACGTTACTAGAAACAGGACTATAGCAACGGTTTTTATGTGACCGTTGCTAGATTACAACACTATAGCAACGGTTTTCCTTAACCGTTACTAAACACTGGCCTATAGCAACGGTTTTCAATAACCGTTACTATAAACTGGACTCTAGCAACGGTTTTCATTAACCGTTGCTTTTGTTATGGCTATTTTTCCTAAATTTTTATTGTGATATTTTTTCCGATATTGTTTATTTAACGTATTTTTTTAGCATTTTGTGGTAATTTTTGAAACTAATCATTCATTTTGGGATTAATCATTCATTTTAATAAGAATAAAAAAAGTATAAAATTGTAGACTGAAATTGAAAAAAAAATCATATAAGATGACACTAAAGACAACAAATGTTAGTTGTTTGATATTTTTTCACCCATATTGATTTTTGATGCTTTTAATTATATTTTTTTTAATTTTTTAGACTCATCTCATAGTAATGATTAACCAATCAAAAAAATTTATGTGAATCTAACAAAAATTTAGAAACGGCAAAATTAATATTGAAAAAAAAAAGGAAAACAGAGAGGGTTTTTTGTTATTTTTTTGGAACCTGGTGCATGTCAATTTAATTGATGATGAGTGAATAATAGAACTATTTTGTAAAAAAAAGATGCTTCGGATAAAAAAAAAATGAAACTAGTAAGTATTTGCGTAGTATAAACCGAAATTTAAAAAAAAGGATAAAAAAAATCCGGCTAGTATAGTATAAATATTAAAAGGTGTATTATTCCTCACAAGTCATGGGCTAGCTCAGTTGGTTTGCGCGCGCGCGCGAAGACGGGAGGTCGCGTGTTCGACTCCCAGGAGGTGCAAGATTATTTCCCAGCCACGCGGGCGCCACGTCAGCGACAGGTGGACTCCACGTCAGCTCCATGTGGGCGCCACGCCGGCGCCACGTCAGCATGCGTGTGACATGTCAGTGCCACGTGGTGGCTTACATCACACAGTGGTTTGTTTTTAAAAAAAAAAAGAAAATAGCCTTTAGCAACGGTTATAACCGTTGCTAATGGAACCGTTACTAAAAAAAAATCTGTACCAACGCTCGGCAAAACCGTTGCTATAACCCTACAGCAACGGATATATTGCAACGGTTTGGCCAACGGTTCTAGAACCGTTGGTATAGACTAAAGGGGTCTTTACCAACGGTTTTTTCATGTTTTGGCAACGCTTTCGACCGTTACTATAGAACGATTTTCTTGTAGTGTTTCTACCGTTAGTTTACCGATAAACCATTTCACCTCGCATTTTCCATGATCGTCATCATTTCACAATTATTGTTCATGTGTCCTCGTACCACATTTCAATCAACACTCATCCTAAATTCATAACTCAACATTTGTGCAATATTTTAGGTCTATCGAACTCATTCCTAAGCTGTGACAATTAACCACCCTCCACTTCTATAGTCCTAACTTTTTGCATACTTAACATGTCAATGTAATTTCGGTGGCAATTGAAAGATGACTTTGAAACCTCGAAATCGATATATCATACGCTCAAATTGGACATCGGACGAGGAAGTTATGGCCATTCGAAGTTCGGCAAAAACCCAGAAAATGACAGGAACAGCAGAAAACGAGGCAGCTGACACACCTTCACTCCTATGATCATAACTTTCTGTGTACTTAGAGTTTTAAGGTGATTTTGGTGGCCCTGGAAAGCTGACTTCAAGATCTCGAATTCAATATATAATTTGCGCGTTTTCGATATCGGACGAGGAAGTTATGACTGTTCGAAGTTGGGAGAAATCTCAGAAAAACAGGACAGCAGCAGATTTTGGGGATTTCAAAGGAATTCAACAACAAATCTCAATACAATGATCAATAGCAAGTCTTAAACACTGTATCAACTCATAAACACATAAAATTAGTTAGATTTTCCTACCTCAAGTATCAAAGCTGAGATCAAACAAAGCCCTAGCCTCTAAAACTTCAAAATCAGCCGGTTCCTCCTTCCCCGAGCTTGACCCACGAAATTAAGGCTCAATAATGCGTATAGGAGGTAAAATGGAGATGGGTTTGTGTAGGTTTCATGTTGTCTTGATGGGGTTCTTGAATGAGAGTGGAGGAGAGCCGAGAGAAAGAGAGATATGTGAGAGTTAGAGAGAGAGCCGAGAGATAGAAAATGAGAAAGAGGAAAGTGTTCCTCTGGAATTTATTAGAAGACCAAGGAAAAATTATACCCAACTTCTCACACCACACACGCACACGTACACCTCTCTCACATTTATCCTTATATCCTTTCACGAACACACCGCACCGTAAATCCACACCGTCTATCTCGACAAGTTGTACGTTTACAACGAAAAAAAAAAATGGTCTAAAAAAAAAATACGGGTCTCTACACAAACATAGAAACGAAAAGTCTAATAATACCTTTGAGGGAGGTGAGGAATTTGTCCGACGTTAGTTACTCCGGAATCGGGCAACTAGAGTGGGCGAGAGGGATTCCTTCGCTGGGTTTCTTTCACAGCAAGTGTGTTTGAGAGAGAGAGAGAGAAAGAGACCGTCGGGGTGCCCAGAATCCGGTGGTGGTGAAGGTCGCCTGTGATGAAGGAGCGCTGGCCGCCGGTGGTGGTGTTGGTGGGAGCCCTTCTCTTGTCTGTATTTTGAATTTTTTATAGTGAAAAGAGTAAGTGTCACGCCCTCGATTTTCAACATAAATAACAATAACCTTTGATAATTAAATTCTCACCGGAGGTACAATTAATAATCCAAAAGAATAGTTCAGTCCCCACATCCACAAACTTGCCCAATAAATTATAGAGTTCCAAAATAGATAAAAGCAAAACAATGCAGTTTGCTATACAAAAGTCATCAAGTATTCTCGGAAAATAGCTGTAATTGACAACGACAGCATGCACTCCACGCACTCCATGATAGTGACCTGCAATATACCTGAAAATGATAGGTTGAGCTACACTAGCCCAATAGAAAAATCTATGCTAACCTTATGTATATATGAGAAAATAAGTGCACAGGAAGAAGATCACATCGCTAGGAGATAACAATTTGAACCAACCATGAGCATACTACTTAGTCAAGATATTTAAGAACTCAGAGAACTCCCTCGCACCAACCCTCTTACAAACAATACCACGTCGCGACATCTATCCTACCTCCACAGTCAAATTCTTGTTTATAGTCTAACGTACGAATGCTCATTCAGGTCTTCCTCTGCGCGTCACACTACAATATGTTAATTATGACTCTTTGCCAAATGCTACACCAAATGAATGGTTGAAAGATAAGTAATAGTAATAATAGCATAGTCAATACCCCACACGAAAACCATTTCCTCTAATTGCCATATACTACAATGATATTCAAATACTTAATTCAATACAACCAATTTCGCCTTTAGAGTCACCACGGCTTTTCCCGGGTCTTTTCCCTAAGTCGAATAGGAAGAGAGTCAATTGGCTTTACCCAGGTCTATTCTCAAATCCGCAGAGCAATAGGGTCACCACGGCATTACCCGGGTCTATTCCCTCTTTCACAGAGTAATAGGGTCACCACGGCATTACCCGGGTCTATTCCCGCATTCACAAGGCACTTGGGTCACCGCGGCGTTACCCGGGTCTATTCCCATATTCAACTTGTAGTCACGATGCAAACATATCGATACAATTTCACAATAGAGTCAACCCTACGATGATCGTTATAAGAGAGACACCTCCATATCAACTAGTACTTCCATCATGTCCCATCTCACATTAACCTATCTCATACCGATAACAACTCGTCATATCACCATTTGCACTTTAGTTTATTGGTTAGTCGTATCATCTCACATTTCCCATTATCGTCATCATATCATAATTTGTGTTCAAGTGTCCCAATCATTCTCGGATCATTCATAACGTATCATGATTTCCATTTTAATACTCTATGATTGTCGATGTTCAACCATTTCAATACTAAGTGTTCAACTTAAAGGATTATCAACAAACTCATGAACGCGTGTGTTATAACCCCAGAGAAGGAACCACAATGTGAGAGTCTATACAAATAGTAACAAGGACGGAATGAAACAATAGAATATGAGTTCAATAAAATTGTATCTCCGAGCAAGGATCAAAAGTGTATCAAGTTCGAATCTCATTCAATGTTAATATTCAACCGAAAGTACTATAATGTCCAAGTTTCGCCCGACACGATGATATGAGCAAAAGAGCATTTAGTGACCCAAGGAATACATATTTCAATGCTAAATAGTGGTTTGGAGGTGTCGAGATAGAAGCGACGGGGGATCAACACAATCGACGAATGATCAACGAAGTTCAAAACAATTTTCTGAGTCATTGGTACCAATACCTCAAAAAGTAGGTATCGGTACCAAACCATTCCAGTGAGCAATCCGAGTCAAGGTATTGGTACCTCAAAAAGTAGGTATCGGTACCAAAGGTACCGGTACCTCAAAAAATGTGGTATCGGTACCACTGCATTACAGTGGGCGATTTGCAGAAAATTCAAGAATGAGCATAACTTCGAATCCAACCAAATGAAGCACGATTTTGGCACACAACCAACTCATAAACACATAAAGATAGTTAGATTTCCCTACCTCGAGTCAAGGATCGAAACCCACGCGATTTGAGCAAGCCCTAGCTCTCCAAACTTCGAAATCAACCGAATACTCCTTCCCCGAGCTTGACCCACGAAATTGAGGCTCAATAACGCGAATAGATGAACGATTGGAAGCTATTTGCCATGGGTTTTGAGTGAGGAGTGAAGTTTTGGGTGTTGGAGGAAGAGAGAGAGAGAAAGCCGAGAGAGGGAGAAGAGGCGAGAGAGATCGGGAGATGAGAGAGAGTGTGAGGAGTAAAAATACTCACCTACACACACACCCACACATATATATACCAACATAAACACATATTGCACTTGCACCCTCCTACAAACAATTTCATCACATTAACCCCAACTCAAATAAACTCAATAAAATTCAAATTTTCCCCAATTATAATATCAAATAAACCTTTTAAAAATTTTTGAAATTACGGGTCCTTACAGTAAGGGGGAAGGGACAGGCGTGCCTAGAGAATATATATATTTTTTTTAAAGAAAAATGATGTCGTTTTTTATGACGTCAGCGGTTGTGTTGCTGGTTGTGTGTCCGTACGTTGTGTGGCTAGCATTTTTGTTTTCTAAAATCACATAGCCTGAGGACCTTGCCGAGCGGCACCCCTGCCGAGCGGGTGCCGAGCGACCAATCCGGCCATTCATCTTAGAATCAACGGTCCGGATCGAAATATCTTTTTCTTTTTTCTTTTCTGTTTTTTAAATCCGTTCGGTATCTTTGCTTTATCCATCCACATAATTTATTGGGTGGTCATTTTTAAAACGTTGTCACATTATGTTTCAATACCCCTTAACATCATATATTTATGTGTGAGGTGCAAATCTTTCTCCTGAATCTCACAGTAAGTAATGTGTGGGGTTTAAAATTGTTGACAAAAGTGTAGATAGCTAGTGTTGAGAAATGTATTATGACAGTGATCACAGTCCTAAACCTGAATGATGTCTTGTCTCTCTACATACGTAGAACAATTTTGCTATCAGCAGAGACATTCCCACCAACCCTTGACCCGACCAAAGTGGAATGCACATGTGGTAAGATGGCCCCACTTGGAAAGAAGAAACACAACGGGCCCACTCTTCTCACTCCTCAGATTTGGTTCAAATAATTGGCGATTCTTTTGAAGAAAATTTCTGGGATAGAAAGCCCTCCCCTCTCTCTCCGAAATACTCTTTCTCTCTCTACCCCTGATTCTGCTACTTCTCTTCTCACCACCACCGACGTCCTAGCCCACCACCGTCAATGCCGAGCACTACGTTTCTCGACGCAAATATTGCCGCTATCTGTCGTCGCCTGAGCTCTGGTAATGAAACTCCCTAATCGTATTCTTCTCCCGCCAACCCAACTTATCCTCCTCTCTCTCTCTCTCTCTCCCCACAAGGTTGCTCTCTCTGGACCAGACTCGAAGAACTCGAACGATGCTTGAACAAACTTAGAGGTCAAAATGTTGATGATTGAACCCTCTGTTGGAAACTGGTAATCTGTTATTTTGCCCAAGTTTTGTTCACTAGATTTATTCATTGTTATTTTTAGATTATTGCGAACTCTCAAATCGCCTCATCTTTGCTTTCTATATTGGTTTGGAGATTACTTACAAGATTGATTGTTGCTTTTACTCTACTTTCCTGCTCTTTGCTTTTTTCTCCTCTTTTTCTCTTGCACATAAATCGATCAGTTCTGGATATTGAATTTCTCCAAGCCTAGATTTCATAGTCCTATTTACTTTCCTTTTCTATCTTATTTACCTAGGAATCCATCTGAACCAAAAATGACATTCTTCCTTTGCATATTTAGTTGAATTGTAATCTGTAATTATTATTTTTTGGTGCAATAATCTGTGATTTTATTGATAAATAGGTAAAGCAT